>JAPSGF010000044.1:5100612-5251967 GCA_035772895.1 Perdix hodgsoniae
TTTCTTTCTTTCTTTCTTTCTTTCTTTCTTTCTTTCTTTCTTTCTTTTTTCTGTTTTTTTTTGCTTGAAGGAAATGTGGTTGTTTAGGAAGTTGCAATATTTAAAACTGTGCACTTACTTTATTTGAAGATCATTTTTAGCCTATCTTTATTATGCTGCTGCAAAAATGTTTTGAACAAAACATTAAAACAACTACATTAAGGTTACTGCTTCTACACAGGCGTGATACAATTGTGTAAGAAGTGGTAAGAGAGTAAACTGGGTATGCTACTTTTTCTGATTATCAAAAGCTGAAATTCATACATAGGTTTCAAGATAAAAACACTTATAGAGTTAATTATTGCTAGATATTCTCATTTGATTAGAAGGCGAGTGCACCATCAGAAACATCTGCTCTTGTACGCTCTCTTGTCAATAATTCATCTGACCTTCTAGAGGCAGTGCAAAGTTTAGTTTATCTATCAAGACCAGCATTTGCTGGATGGTAACCTCTTCCATACTATGACTGCATTTTAATTAAAATATGGCTAACAATTTGATTAGTGACAAACTCTATTCTGAAGGCAATTTAATAAGCTTAGGGCTGAAGTTTGGATTGTGCTTGCACATCTGTAATTATAAAGTTGTGTACAAATGCCATTTTTGATCAATGTAAAAAAGGAATACTCTTGAAGACTGAGCTGAGTGACCCACATCCAGCCTTCTGAGCACGGAGAAGAAACCATAAGTACTGCCTTTTGATACAGCATGACATGTTTTGTATGCACCTAATTTTATTTTAAAAAATGTAAAATCCCCAGTGAATCAAGTGATAGTAACTTGTTTCTCCTAGAGATTGTGTACACGGATGCAAGAAAAGGTTTAGCTGCTCATGGAATAAATGACTATTAGGAAGCAAACTATTCAGACTGCTCTATGTTTAAGGGCTGGATAAAGTGATGAGCTCCATGCAAATGTGCCTTGGTGGAATGAAGTCAGCTGCATGGCGAGAAGCGTGGAGCATTTACAGGGTGGGAATCTAGTGATGGGAGCACTTGTTAATACCCTGCAGATCAATCAGAAATAGGCTGCTGAAATTTGTTGCTTAGGAAAAACTTGAAGATTGAGCCATTAACCCTCAAAGAATCTTAACAATACTAACAAAAATACAAAAGCACAAAATCAATTTCTATTTTTGCTAAGAAACGGAAACATCTCTACATCTTACCGCGGTGATGCAGTAAATAGCAGCACTCTGTGTGCATAAAATGGTCTTCCTTCCACCAGAAATGTAACATCTGACATCTCTTTGTTGTTAAGAAAATGGGGATCTAGAATTACATAAAGGAAAAAAAAGAAACAAACCACCAATAAATTTGGTTTGCAAGAGTTCATGAATGTACATAATATTTTCCTGTTTTGACAAAAGAAGACAATGGTGTAAAAGGATATTGTTTATAATGAGTAAAGCCTATCAAGCTATTTTGGACAGTCTGAGACAGGAGACCTACAGTGAGGCACATGGAGTTCAGACTGAGGAAATTCAAAGCTTTGAAATCTGCGTCGATCTTTGCTGAGATGATGGCCAGCCAGTCCTGCCACAGGGAGCTGGCACAGCTTCCCAGCTCTGTTCCCCAAAGCAAACTGCAGAGAAATACCCACAGGCCATATCCTCACCCTCTCCCTGGGCAGGTAAGACTTTGTGCCAAGAGGAAAAGCATCCTGGAAATTGTCTCACTTCTTCTCTAGGTCACATTAAACCAACTTGGCTTCTGACAACAGGGCTGGGACTGCCATGCCACAATGTCACCCGCAGCCAACCACAAGTGATTTGAGATATGGACAGACATTTGGCTTCGGGCCCTAGGCTGTAATTTCAGCCTCATGAGCAACTCAGATCTTTGCAGATTTACAGTCCCACTCCAGTATCTGATGGTCCTACTGATTTCAGTGGGAGTTTAGGACAGGCTAAGTTCAGGACCTCTCATTTTTCTTGTCCTGCCTTCCAAGTTCATGTTTTCTCTGACTTGTACACTCAGCAATGAGAATTTCCCATAGCTCTCCTTAAAGAAGCAAAGAACCATCTTCAGGTCATGCTTACCTAAGCGAGAGGTCTGCTTGCGTTTAATTTCCACGAGCTTTGGAATAGGGTAGGGTCCATAGCAATGAGTGAAAATGACAGATAGCTGCTGACTTATCACTTCGTTCTAAGCAAAAGGAAACAAACACAAGCAACATAAACTTAGTATTCAGAGGGAGACATTACATTATTCTCAAGAGCTGTTTGTTTTGAAGCTGAAAAATGGGATCACTGAAACTTTATTAAAACTGGAACTTCAGTAGTTATTATAAATATTATTATAATATTATAAAATGTTTATATATATATTATATAATAAAATTGTTTATTGCATCCCCTGTAGGAAGCAGGTAAAATGGAATGTCCTCTCCTTGGACCTTATTTTCCCAGCAAACTCAAACGCCACCATCCCTTCCAAGTAAGCCATGTTCCTTTACAATAGCCATTTCATTTTATTTTCAAACTTACTTCAGTGTAGAATACCTTTTTGTTGCTCTTTGGAAAATGGTCATTGCTCATGTTTTACCAGATAGAGCTGCACAGCCAGCATACATTTCTAAGCACAACATCCTCAAATACAGCCCCTCCTTTACAGAATGACAGAAGCATCACAGAATGCCACTGAAGCTCCTCACTTAACCCCAAATATGTCGTTAATATGATCTTATACCCCTGATATTAGTGTTGGCAACACTTCTCTGAGGCGGCCACCAGAACCTCACAGAACCAGATCCCTGGCTCTACTCAGACTAAGCTTCAGTGACAGCGAAATGAATTTAGTGCTTAATCACCTGAGTCACATCTGATAGCAGGATTTAAAAGTTTTGGCAGATTTTATCCCAGTCTCTGCTGGTAACTGGAACTCATCAAATTCGATGGAGCCACTCCTAAACAGCTAATTCCTGAAAATGAAGTATCTTGACTTTCAGCTGGCACGTTGGTTGGCAATTTCCTTCCATACTGGGAAACCATGAAAAAATTGGATGCTTAGACGGTCCAAGACCAAGGAAGTAAGCAGGTAAGGGAGTAAAATAATAACAGTATAAACAATGGAGGAGTTTAGATGTTATACTAAAAATATCTTCAGGCTTATTAAGCAGAAATTGAAGTCTTCCTTCTCTGAGCACATTTCAATTCAGTTCTAAAAGTAGAAATTCCTTAAATCCCACAAGGGATGAGGAGGAGTGGCAGAAATACTGTAATAACTCTTGCACCGTATCTAATTAAACAGGGTGGGAAAAGGAAACGAGCTGTGCCTTCATAGACACGCTGATGTCAAAGGAAATTACATGCACTTGCCTGCAGGCAGAAGTTGGCTCCTATTACTACATCAGACATAATATTGAAAGAAATATTGGGATACGAGAGAGATACTAAGAGATACTGATACCAAGAGAGACCATTCAGCACGGCATGGGAGCAGCCACCAGTGAGGTTTCACTGTTGTGACTCCAGGAAAACGTGGATGCAGTGCCCCAGGAGCATCTCTGTTCAGCGTCGGCAAAGCTGGAGCTCTGCAAATCGCTTCACAAAGGGAGTGAATCACAGGGCAAAAAGAAAAGGAAGATTTAAAGCCAGATTTACAGAAGGAAGTGACTCAGCCATTGGGAGGGATGGGGGGAAAGCTCTAGACAGACAGGGCAGAAAGAGCAACGGCTTCTCTGCTCGGAAGGGCTGTGCCGAAGCCGTGCTGGCTGAGTCAGCCAGGGAGGAGCATGTCCAGGGGGATGCCGATTACCAGTGCCTGAGCTGGAGGCAGCAGGCACTAAGATGTCAATAAATACAACACAGGATGAGGCTAATACCGTATTTCGGAGTGAAGGGAAGCTTCTGGAGAGAAGTGTAAGAGCAGTGCCTACCTACACATATATATACGTCAAAAAAGACAAAGCATCTCCTCCTCCATCGGATGCCTGTGGGAATGCACTGATAATAAAACAGGTATCAACCTCCCAGTGCCTCATTAGGAGCCAGAGGTCTCGCCCACTGCAGACCAGGAAGTCCAGGTGCACTGAGACTGGGAAGGAATGAGCCAACCACAGTCATGCAGGACTGGGAAGAGGATCCACACTTGTAACTTGAACTGGCATGATGGACAAGTCACGTGCAAACAAGCCTGGGGAACACGTCAGTTTCCTCAGCACAAAGTGGGTGATGAGCCCTGACACAGCATGTGGACCCCAGCCACCATACAGCCACCTTGCCACTGACTGCCCACAACCCCATTGAAAACTGGTCTAGATTAAGCTCTAATTAACTCAAAATGGGATACATTCACATAAAAGAGGCTTTAGAACACCACAGTGCAGAACAAAGATGGAACAAAGGGAAAAATGACAAAGGAAGGGGAGCCTAGGATCAATGAGTCAAAGGAAGTGAGGCTATCAAGCAGACAGAGACACTATGCATCATGGACCTTCAGAGCTCTCACATAGGACACTGATTTCATTTGACAGACAGGAGGCTGGAGACCTTTGGCTTCTGTTGATAGTTTTAAGAAACACTCTCAGATAAGAAGACAAAGCATTTAAAGTTATAACTAACAAAATATAGCAAGTTTCCTTCCAAAAAGACGTGGAAAGGAAAAAAGAACAACTGCTCCCCACGCAAATCTGCACACAGCCAAGCCTCCCAGGGCCCTGGCCCTGCTCCCTGCAGCATACTGGCATCTCCAATAAAGCAAGCAGAAAGAAACAGCAAGGAAGACAGATAAAAGGGATGCTTCGTCAAGGGTACAGTCTGCAACAGCATTGCTGGGGAAAAAAAATCTTGCTTTTCCAGGAGCCCAATGTTTTTTTCTTGGAGCAAGTTGTGCTCGGCTGCCTGTGAAGTAACTGGAAACAACTACAGGAGACCACAACCTGGAACATCAGAATTGCTCCAGCAAAGAAGACATTCCACATATGCACCAATGTCAAGAAGTTCCAAAGCTGCCTTGGTTACCACATCCAATCTACTTAAGTTCTGAGCATTATTCTTTCCTGCTTATCCATCACCCTACCAGCTGGTTGTGTAAGAACAGCTGTAGGAGCTCTCTGCAGCAGTTGTGGGTGGTGATATCAACACCAGAGAAGCAAACCTGTTTGTTTTCTTGCCATGGTTTGAAGTTAGAAAATATTCTGCCCTGATGCTTGATGCTGAGATGCAGATCAAGGCCAGCTTCCTCTCAGATATGAGCATGCATTTGCAGTCAAAGGGAGCTCTGTGTGCATCTGCTTTTATGGGAGGGGGAAGAAAGCTTGGCATAGGATATAATGAAAATATTTACCTAGCCACGGGGTAGTTTACAAATAGGCTAAAGGGAACAGGGAACAACAGTGAATCTTCTCAAGGAGACAATGCTTCCAGCAGAGAGTTGGTCAGTGAGCAAGCAACTTTGCTTTGTAGATACATGCGGCCTCCTGACTTAAAAGCATTCTTCAGAGGAGATCTAACGGAATTCCCCACACTTGAACTGTGAGAGGAATTCATAAATTCTTTTGAAGCAAAGCTGAAGGTTTTCACGTTGCCAGAGCAGAGGTGACTGAATGATCTGAGAGGAGGTGAAGAACTGGGTGGGGTATCTTTTCCTGAACGCCTTTCTGATGATGAAGGTCTGGCAGCACAACTGGCTCCTCAAGACTTAGGCACAACCCATGGAAGAGTCTGCTTCATTTCTTCCGACTGGGTTCAACCTGGCCTAGCCATTTTGGAATGTCCTCCAAGGTACTGGACACAGCTGGGGCATACTAAGCAGCTTTCTCCAGTACCTGTGGAACATACATGTCATCTTGGTGGTTCATGCTCCAAAATCTCAAGAAGAAAACCTAGACTGGATTCAGAAGTCAGGCTAAGGTCTTGCCCTTTGCTTTTCCAGCGAGATCACACTTTCGGTTAGTTGCCTCCTCTTCATGGGTTTCCCCACTGATTCTCCCTGGATCACTCAAACCCCAGTGGCTAGGAATCCGGACTGGTCTAACACACCCTGCCACCTCCACCTCATTGCCTTCTACAGCAATAACAATTTAGGCTGCTTTTCTTTGCCAACTTAGCCCAAGAGTGCCAGGCCCTTGAATTCCTCTACCACAAAGCCACAAAAACAAACACAGTGTTAAGCTGAAAAATAACACTCTCATTCTGGGCTCAGTGTTTGTCATTTAATACATATCTGCCCTGTAAGCAGACAAACAATGCTGCTAAAAGCACAGGGGTGCTGGCAAAGGTAACTTTTCACTTGCTGGTCCTGAGGATGCTAGGAGAACCCAGCTCTCTGCTAAACACAGGGAAGGAGAAGTGCTGCTTCCAGTCACCTCTTCTGCATGTGGTCCCCAGATACTGTTCCAGCAGTGAAGTCTCAAGATGCCTCAGATCCACTGAGGAGTCATGCATGAACTTTCTTCCGTAACAAGCTGGGATGCTTTTTAATTATTCCTCTACTTACCCTCCCCTCTTCCCATAAAGAGTCAATAAGTGCTAAGGCAATAGAGAGGGTTTTTCATAGACCTCCCAAGCTCAAGCACTCAAACTCTGCTATGAGACTTTCTTTGTCATCCCTCTGAATCTTTGTCATCCTTCCCTGGGTGTTTCCGCTACAGTCCTCAAGCATAATTCATTTTTTACCAGCTGCATCCAGACTGATTAAATGCCGCTTTAGAGGGTCACTCCTAGATGATTAAACAGCACACACATAATTCATATTAGTCAACAGCTGCAAAGGTAGGGAAGCCCCAGAGGTTGAAGTCACAGTTAGAGGCAGTGAAATGCATAACAAAATGGGTTTTGTTAGTGCCGGGCTCGAGTCATTCCACTGCAAATACAAACGGAAAGGAATTAATCACAGGTAAGGCACAAATGGACCCTTCAGCTAGCTCTGGGAAAGCTGCCAAGTCTTCCTTTCAAAAGACTCTTTATATCACAGCTGTGCATTGTATGTAAAAAGCTAAGATCCCCGGGCACGGTCTAATCCCTGGGTGAGAGCCCATAACAGGGCAGGTGTCACATCCATGGCAGTTATTTATTGTCAATGAAGAAACGGCTCCTGCCTCTGGCAGGGAAACATTTTAGAAGGCAGACGGAGAGTAGGAAAAAAAAATAAATCAAACCTGTGTTAGTATGAAACTAATTTGTGTTATGAAAACACAATACAGGGTTAATAGTTGGTTATTAAAATGCCACTTGGTACCTGGCGTTCACATCTCACACGGAGAATGCATGATGTACAGGTGTGGATAACTTGCGTCCCGGTTATTCTGAACTGTTTAGACACAGAAGTACTACAAATGACAATGGGCAACATTACAGACCACTGCATTTTTCAGTGAAACTTGCTTCAAAAAATCAAAGTCTCAGCCAGAAGATCAATCACTGAGCTCAGGCTGAGCATTAGCTAACACACAGGAGGGTATCAGCCACTCCATGAAACCTGTAAGCAGGCATTTTAAGATCCTGGAGGTCTTCAGGGCTATTTCTACTACTGGTTTTGGTGCGCCTGTCTCCTATGTGTAATGTCTACATTTTTCTTCACTTAGAATATTCCAACTGTTGGCCAAAATATTTGATTTCCAGGTTTTTATTTTTTCAAGAAAAGTGAGACATTGCCTGGAGAACAAGTATACTAAAGTGTACCTCTCCCCTATAACCTAAGCCCTTCCTGCAGAATAGGACAGTCTGGCTTCATACAGCAAAACCAATTTCATTAAGCCCACCTTAATTTCATTTCAACACATTGTGATGCAAGGAACATGAAGGAGGATCTTCCAGCTCCTTCATTTTCTAATGCCATGTTACAGGTCATGTACAGGCCTGTAGGGAAGGACGTTGTTCGCTGACCACTGTGCCTGAACTTTGTAGAACACAAAAGCACAAACTGAGTTTGTTGACATTACTCTGAGAAACCATTTCTGGTATTTGTTTTAGAGGAACCAAAACTAGAAAGACCACAGCAGTAAACAGGACACCCACCTGAAGCTTCAGCTTCTAAACATTCTGCTGTAACAGAGCAGGCAGGTGTTGTAGGCTTTCCTACTGCTTTTTGTTTGCTGGAGTCATCGATATTTTTTTCCAGTAGTTAATGCACTTACAACAGAGTCTACACATTGCTATTTCTGAAAGGATATATTAAATACTTAACTTTCTAGGAGATTTTGGATTACGTGCGACAAAGTCACTGGTTAGAGATTGCTTTGGCTTTTAAATTAAATAGGCCAAACTTTCTCAAGATACCTACATGCCTGAATCCCTATGGAATTTTAAAAAACTGGCTACTGTTTTAAATTGTTATTTACTGTCAATAACAACTGTCAACATGGTATTGATGGCTGTTTTTCAAACAGTTCAACTTTCCAAATAACTCTCTGCATTCCTGCGGGTTTCTTCAGCTGCCTACAGATGCATATGGAGTGTGTGTGAAGCTCAGCAGGAATTTAAAATTCTGAGGAAACACCTTTGCAAACAGTTTCCTGCATCTTTCATCAAGTCTTAATGCACAGTGTAATCAACACCTCACTAATGGGCTATTTTTCAAAATAAACTGCTAACAGAACCTGATGGGAAGGACGAACGCTACAGAGAAAGGGCAGTGAAGGACCTACCATGATTTTTCAAGTTGTTATTGCCCTGGGCAATACACTAGCAGCAATACTCGTAGTCTTAAGCCAAGGTTTCCTGATGTAAAGCTCTTCCACAGTAGGGCTTCATACAACATTTCAGCATGTGCACTTAATGTACAGTTAAGAAACTTTGCCAATGCATTCCCCCAAAGTATTCAAATAAATGGCAAATAGCAGCTCCATGCCCATAACATGGGTGGCAGGGAAAAAGCTATGCCAGAAATTACTTGAAATTAGAAGATTATTTTCTTTCTCCAAGAACTAGGCCATAAATAATCTGATCTAAATTGCTGCACACAGAAAAAACAGTGGACAGAACTGGCTCACCAGTACTGCTGGTGACAGAGCTGGCTCATCTGCATGGATGGAGCTGGCTGATTTAATTATGATGCAAGCTCACGCTGAGCCTCAGAGTGGAAATCTAAAACCAGACTATTTCCAAAATGCTGATGGTTAGACTAGATGATCTGAGAAGTCTTTTCCAACCTTATTCAATGATTCTGTATGCATGTGTACGTGCACAGGACAGCTGCAGGTTTTTCTTCTCTTTGGTTGCTGCCCACCATCATACGAGAATGGCTATTAGCTGTTATCACATGCAGTTAGCCTACTCTGTGCCTGAGGGTAAGGCCTGAGATCCCTGTGCCTGCCTGTGGCTGGCCTGCCAGCCCCACCTCAAGCACTACAAGTCCATAAATCTGAGCGCTTCCTCACCAGACTCTTCTTAAATTCTCATTTGAGGGGCCCAAACTCAGTGCTGCCACCAGCCCACAATTACAGTCACTAGTCAAGCAGATATGGGGCACTATGGCATGGGGCAGGATGTCAATTCAGCCCAGAGACAAGCTCAGGCAATGCAAACATCAGCCTTGGCTATAGGCAAACAAGAGGGCCCAGTAAGAAATTTGGAGGGATTCCTCAGGCCATGAAGAATGTGACACAGATACTGACAGGCAGCAATTCAGTTGCACCTTCTTGTTTTCTTCTTTCACAAGATCTCCAATGTCATCTTAGCTTTGAGGGACTTAATCCTGCCCTGTACAGCAGCCCAAGTTTAGCTCAGGGCTACTTGCTCCCAGAAAAGTCTCTCCAGCTTTTGTCACATGCAGCCCTGTCCAAACTAATTTAAGTAGACTGTCCGTGAGCTCATTTCCCTCAGAGAGCCAGTCAGTCCCAAAATGAGAGCGCCTTTCCTCCTCAATCCCCTTAGTGAACCACACAGCCTCACTGGAAGTTTTAAATCTGAATTTTGCCTTCTCTTAGGGAAGTGCCCTAAACAAGGCTCTCCATGTCCCTTCCATCACCACTGTTTCCCCTGGAGCACCTTGCCTGGTCTTCGGTTTGGCAGGGATCTGGGCTGACTGCAGGACAGCAGAGGGTGCAAGGCCATCTGCCTGTTCTTGCACCTTTGCCTCAGCTGCATGGAAATACTTCATTCCTCCACTCTGAAATCAATTCTGAGCAGAGCAGCTGATAAAAACATTTAAAGGCATGAAAGGAAATGAAAGTGCTCAGTCCTACTGGCAACCACCAGGAGGCTGGGTACCAAATCCTCATTTGTGCCTTTGGAAGTCTTTCCCCAGGGCTTCAGTGCAGTGGTGATTGACCAAAATGCAATTTATTAACTGTTCTTCCCCTCCTATTTCACAGCTTTAGGAGAGGCAGTAATTCCAGGAACTACAGCTCAGGCAGTTTTGCCTGATTTGCTAATTCTTGTTATCGCTCTGTGTTCCAGCATCAGAGCTTCAGAAAATATTACTTTTGTTTTCCTTTCCATCATCGGTGTCCTGTCATATAAATGCCAATCTACTAGGCTCCAGGACACTCACATCAGTAGTGGTGGCAGAGATCCCATCCAAGCTCTCACATTTGGACCCTGAGACCCTCTAGGTGTGGGTATTTAAAAAAAAAAATCTGTAAGACAAAAGGCATTCCTTTTATCTGGTTATGTCCTTGTAAATAGTACTTTTTCTTTAGTCTTTTCATTTTTACAATACCTGCCCTTTCTGCATATCCTGTGAACCAGTAAGAACATTTTGTCCTACGGTGCAAGTGGAAGCTGGGGTAGAAGACCCATTTCCTATTCAGAGATGTGATCTACATTTCTGTGTAACTTCTGGAGAGTCTCTCAAGCCAATTACTCAAATTATAAACTGATGTCTGGCTTAGCCAGGTTGTCACAGCTTCTGAAGCTGAGATTGCAACTCTGTAAGGCATTGAAAATCTGCCTGTTTAATTACCTTAGTTTCCTTGTTCAGAAAAGAAGGCTAAGATCTTCTTCCATATCTCAACTCATTAATATTTGTAAATTGTTCTGAGACTGCAGGATAGTTGGGACTACTTATAGGACTGTGAAATGCCATTTCAATTAGGTACAAGTTGCCATGCAATTAAAATATACTGAGCATCACAATATGTAGCAAATGGGACATCTTGTTTTACATCAGCCGAGGAGCGCTAAGTGGCTTTGTGCTTTCTAGTTGCCTATTACATACTTTTTGCCCTGAAAAACTCATTAAGGAAATGTATTGGGACAGACTGTGATGTCTAGCAAGAGTTGTAGTCTCAAAGTTTCCTGCCCACAGGAAAAAGGATGCCCACATGGACAAATCAAAATCCTCTCCTGACAACTCCACAAAATGCAAAACTTTATAATTCACTGCAGAAAGAGAGGGCCATGAACCACAGCTACAGCCCTTCTGTACCTCTTCAAGGAGATTTCCATTCTGTGGGTATATACAAAGAACAGTATCTGCTCTCAGCATTCCTAGAGGAGCAGATCCTTTGAACCTCAGCTTTCCTTGTCTGACTTATGTGGAGTGGCCAGGGAGAACTTTTATTGTCTCCTTCTCGTGCAGATGTATTTATTTTGATTCCTTCCAAGGAGCTGCTCAGTCTGTCCTCATTTCTGTCTCTAAGAACTTTGTGGGAGACCGTTTGGGCAAGACTGTGGCAAGAATTCAAGCCATTTGCAGACAATCTGTAAGGCCTTACAGCATCCCCGAATGATTCATTATTTTTCTAAGAATGTGAAGCACTGTAAGTGTATGTGGTTATGAATATGCATGGTCATGAAGAGTGAAGATGGGCAGCTCCTTTAGGCCCAGAGGCAGGAACAAAGATCAGCACCGATTTTTTTTATCATACTTTTTCTGTGCGTGTGATTTATCAGTTGCTTTACTCCTCCTCATGTTAGCTTTTAAGTGAACCCAAAGCAGAATATAGCAGTCTCATTGGCTGCCAGGTCTCCTAGAGGACACTCCAGATGACCCACTCTAACATCTCCAAAAGGTATGATCCTATGTAAATAACTTATTCTAATGACAATCACCTATAAACCAATTGGCTTTGGCTTCAGCCACCCAGGAGAACTGCAGCTAAAGCCATCCCTCATCCTAGATTACAGGGCCTAAACTTAATCTCCATTACGTTTTCCAATACGATTATTTTTATATTAGCTTTCAAAACAAACAGCACCTTGCTGTCAGTTATTGGATGAACGTGTATTAACCCCAGGCAGTTCAGACTACAAATCCAAGGATTTGGAATGATTTTCTGAAAGATATCTCTAAATATTTTCCATAAATACCCATGCAATACAAACCAACCTCAGAGTATCCTCAAAGGAAAAATTAAAGGGAGCAGAAATGAGAATAATTGGTGGGATAAATGTTCAGCACTTGCTCAGGACCGTACTCCAAGCCTGCATTTGCATCAGCATACAATAAATCCATGTAAGCTCTCACAGACTGTGCCTGGAATCCTTTAGTATGGAGCGTCTGTACCAGAGCTCTCTTCTTTTCACATTATTTAGGTTATTGCTGTAGGTGCTAAAAATACTTGCTCCTTGCTGTTGCGTGTGGACTTGAGTGAGAAATGTTACTTCCCGGTTTAACAAATAGAAAACAGTACCAACATGTACTCTAACACTAAGAAAAACAAACAACCCTCACTCTCCTTCCTGCTCAATGATCATCTCTTCTTTGCTGTTTTACTCACATACCTAATGGTACCTTCCTTCCTCAAAAGGTTTTTAGTCTGATGTATCTGGCTAAGACGATGTCAACTGAAAGAACAAATCTGGGGAGGCTGCAAGTAGAAACACATACAGGATTTCAAAAAATCATTCTGCATGTGTTCTCATAGAAACCCATCTCCTCATGAGTTTAGAAGTCACAATCCCACATGAAGGGAAAAGAAAATCATGTGAGAGGTTAGATAAATCCAAAGCAAACCAAGGGTGAGCATTAGCTTTGTTGCATGGTGCTGTAAAAAAAGCTGGGTAAGTTAGTCTCTGTGTTGGTTTGGTTATCAGCATCTCTTGTGCTGCAGTGACCCTTGTGATTTTAATTTCACCACTATGCATTAAATCCTGTTGTCTCCTCAGTTCATTGTTAGCATCAGTATTAAGCTGTTGTAGTGGGAGACGAAATTAGCTTGTGTGTTTTTAACCCATGATTCCACAGTAAAGATAAATGAGACACACAGTACAGAAGTAATAATCCTATAGAGCTCTAAACAAGCTTTGGGACCGCTGTGCAAAAACATTATTGCAGTTTCTGTTGTACAGGATCAGAATGAGGCTGATTTCTTTAAAATACATAATTTATCCTACCTTGCTGGCTTTTAGTATCTCAAACATCAGAGGCAACCCCTGTGTGATGAGTTCTTCTGTGTACTCTTCCTCTTGAATGGACTTGAATTCCTTTAGTAAGCACTGGATGAGGGGTCGTCTGTGCTGCTGGAAGGATGTTCGCAAGGACTCCAGCCATGTGTGCAGTGTCCAGGGAACACCTATAGACAGAGGACAGAGCTCACTACCAGCTCCAGAGAAAGATGTGCCCTTCTACTATTTCTACCTTCACTTGTATTAATCTTCAGATTTTAAGCAAAAACTACCAAATAACCATAGAAATAAAATTCCTATTTACCCACAACTGAGAAGGCGGGTGGTTATCAAGACATCCCAGACCTAATACACACAGGCTCTCCTCCAAGTGCTAAGAGAAGATTGTGGTCTCTTTGCTCATCTAGCCCTCAGCTTCTCTGCTGAGACTGCCAATTTGAGGTAATTGTTGTGGTGCTCTGCGACGCAAAAGCCTTTTGGAAACTAGATTTACACGAGCTCATTTCTTCAAATGTGGCCCTGGAGAGCCATTGACTGGAAAAAAAAGATTTTGGTCACTACCTACCTGTATTCAAACTGGTGGTCTTCAGATTACAACTTTCTGTAAGCCCTAGCCCATGTCCTCTGCTGATCACTATTTCCCCTAAACAGCACTGGGTGAGTTAAAGAGATTAGCCTTTTCAAGTAGCTGTTTGTCATGGCAGAACCACTCTCTAGGAACTTAAAGGGAAATGTTTCTCTGCACTGAATGAGAAAACATACAAAGTTAATATAGCACTCCAAACATTAGGCTGGACGTGACCTAGTTTCTGTTCTTGCAGAACAGAGTGGGAGGAAACACAAGCCCGGGGTTTGGCAACCTAAGTACTTTCCTTCCATTTCAGCAAATGCCCAGCACTTTGAGAGCAACTTTGGTTCTCTCCTCTCTCAGCACATAGAGCTTTGCCTGCTCAGTGCACCTGGCAAACTAAGAATGCACACCCTGACCCAAAAAGAGGTCCCCAGGGCTGGAGTGCTGCACTGCATGGAGGCCCACCAGGAATGCTGCCCTCTCTCTGGGGAAAGATTAATGGAGATCGGGCACAGAATAATGGACACACAGTCCAGATTTATTCCCTCTGTGTTTCTGTGTTTCTATTCCCCTCTGTGTTTCTTGCCATGAGAAGAAGCAGACTCCAAACAGGTTCCTACGATGCTCAAGCTCAATGCTGGCACAGTTAGCACACGGAGAAGCCAGTTCACTGTTCTTCCCCTCTAAGGCATAAACCTTAGAAAAGAAAGATGTTTAAACTGTGGACTGTGCTATGGCAGAGTGCAAAAGAGAAGCTGTTGGAAGCAGCAGACAAACACTGCCCTAGAGACTTAGCTAACGCTCTGCTAAGCGGGAGTGAAGATGGCTGCTGGTAGAAACTATGCTGTTCTGCAGAGCAGGATATGCTGTGGAGCTAAAATGGCCCCAGAACCTGCAGGATACCTTATCACGTTCCAGACGAAGGATGGAAAATAAGGGACTGCTCCTAGAGTGTGTTTAGCACACATGATTTGACATAAAAAGCAGCTGCCCTATTTTGCAGTTGCTTAGACAGCAGCAATCTTAACTGGCTTCAGAGAAGCTCCGAGAGCCTTGGCTTTAAGCCTGGGCTGGCTTGAACTTACCTTCCCCATCCTCACCCACAAACCTGCTGGGAAACCCCCCACAATTACCACCTCCACAGAAGTTCAGGAGGCACAGGTGCGGTCAGTTTAAGCAGCAGCACATGAAAGACACATTTCTTACAGCGGTATCTCTGGTGAGGCAGAGAAGCAAGGGCACCTGCACTGACCTATACTCCGTATGTCAATGGTCACATCCACATATCCATGCTCCGCACTGTGGTACATGGCTTCCTTCAGGGCTTTCAGTTTGGCCTTGCTGTTACGGCTAGCACAAAGCGGAGCTGCTGCAGAGTCAGGTAAGTCTGTCCCCTCGGCCAGTATCTCCTCCAGTGACAGGATATCACTCTTCTCCTTCTCTGGCTGAGCAAGTAGCTTACGGAAGACATTCCTGGCAATTACAGCATGACACAGAGAGGGAGGCAGGGAAAGAGAGCAGGAGAGTAGTTAGTGTTGATGATACTTGGTGCGGGACACCTATCCAGCAGGCAGGTCAGAAATTACTCCAATTAATTGAATAGTTTACAGCAGTCCTAGAGCAAGCACCACTCCTGATAGCCCACCTGTTAGCCCACCAGACCACGACTGCAAGATGCTGCTGTAATGACAGCAACTGTACAGGACGTCAAACAAATGGCAGGAACTTTGTGGGAACACAAACCCATGAGCTAAACGTGACTCTCACGCGTCTCATGACTTCTGGCACCTGCCCCACCATCAGGTTACGGTTGAACTATCTTTGGACAAGCTCTCAAGACTTTCACCAAGGAAGCCACTTGAGAAGGGAGCTGTCTGGAGCTGCTGAAAGCACCACCACTCGATTAACACTCAAAGCAGTTTGGGAAAGCTAGAGCAACTAGACATTCAACAAGGTCAGTCAGGGCAGGTTCAAGCACATCAGGGACTGCTCTGGCTGGGCGATCAAATCTGGGCCATGACACACCAAAGCCCAAATTCAGCCAGACACTTGGTAGCTTCAGGTTCATACCAGCATAAACTCATCAATCTCAAAGGAGTTGCTCTTGGTTTCCACGACTATAAGAGAAGCCAAGCTGGCCACCATCCCACCTCCATCATACTCTGACATCCTCCCCACACCTGCTTGGAACTTGGCATGGGGTGGCAGCAGGCCATGGGGTGTACCAAACAAATGCTGGTTTGGGGAGAGAGGGAAAGAGAAGGGAGCCTGTGTGGGCAGTGTAGAAGTTGGAGTGCAAGAGCCAGTTCAGAAGTTGTGGGTCTGTGACCTGAACAGTTAGCAGCCAGGCCTTGGAGAGCCTCAAGTTCTCTTTAGGCACGTGGTTCCACTCAGACCAGCTGGCACCAAGGCCTGAGCAGTAAATGTAAGAAACCAGCAACAAATTGTCCTGCCTGTCCTCCCAGAGATCCCTCGCAGGCTCCAAATGGGCAGCATTGTTTGAACCCACCCTGACATGCCATCAGCATGTTGTTACACTGGCAGCTCTTCTCTAAGCAAATAGACGGTAGGTACTGTCTCTAACCTGTATCTATGTTCCTCTGGATGGCTACAATCAGAAAAGCAGGAACGTGAAGATCATAATACTAATCCATTACGCTGCAGTAAACTCCTGAACATTTCAAGATCATGCATGCCAGGTGCTCATTTCATTACTTTCTTTAAAAAAATCGCAGCATACATACAACATTAAAGCACACAGGACTTAACAGTAAACACAGATGCAGAAACTCTGTTCAGTGACAGTGAAGGCTGCAGCAGTACAGTCACAATTCACCCCAAACCTCAGAAATATGTCAAGAAATTCAGAAGGAATGTCTTCGGCATTCCTTCCCACCATCACATCAGCTACCATTTAACAAACATCACATTGCAACACACCACAAGGAGTATCCTTCCTCTTTTTTAATCAGACATAAAAGAGCAGGTTGTACCACCAACTGGTTAAATTCACATGCTAGCAAAAAGCCTTACATCTCTGCTCAGTTGGTGGCTTGTTTGACTGTTCATGCAGAACTTTCACCCATCTGCTCAAACCGTACTCCGAGGAAAAAAACAACCACGTGAAGGATGCCACTAGACTTGTTCCCACTCTACCTGTGTCCATGCGCAGCAGCCTGACTGAAAGAGTTCATGTCACCTTGTGGAGTCATGGAAATGCCATTCCTGTACATTGTTCCTATCATAGGGTCAGCTCCTCGCTCCAACAGCAAACTGACCAGTTCGAAATTTCCTGCAATTCAAGAGAGGCACTTTTACTTCTTTTAAAAACCCACTGTTTGCTCATCTAAATCACAGATCTCAACTGAAGAATTTATAACAGAGGGAGGAGAAAGTCCTTACCAGCAGCTGCTGCTAATTGTAAAGGAGTTTCAGAGTAGTTTTCCTCTCCATGCTCCAAGGAACCTTCTACTTTTGCTCCAGCATCCAATAACAACTAGAAAGAAAATTCACCATTTAGAGCAACTGGGCGTGCCACAGTGTTCAAGAGTTCATGAACAGTGACGAATGAGAGTCTAATGCTTCTCGTTATCTGCAAACCAGATACAATGGAGACAAGTGACATGCAAGTTCTGCCCATTATTTTACAGAGGCAAATTGATTCCTTTTTTCGCTCATTTTACATTGCCAGACACCAGGAGCACTAGTGTCCAAGCTCAGAGCCAAAAAAGTGTAACCCAGTGTTTTTGAATGGGAAATGCGAATAAGGTCGGTGTTAGGAAGTAATGCACTGAAGATGGAAATACTGAATATCAGCCCAACAAGCATCCTTCCTTTATGGTCTTCTAGAAGCCCACGACCAACTTAAAATGGAACAGATTTCAATTGCCTCCATCTTTTTTATAAAAACATGGCCAAAGAAAGGCAATCATTAAGAACAAATCGCAGCAATGAATCCAAAAGCTGTGGTTTCCATCGGGTACACATCCACATGAATAGTGACAACGCTGAAAACAAAAGTGGCCAAGGAGAGCAGGATAGAGCCTGCCCTCTAGCCGCTCTTGGCCATTTATGTCTTTAGGCTTTCAAAGTTTTAACAAAGCTTCGTTACATGTGCCACAGACACATCTGTTTTGAAGAATAAACCTTCTTGACTTTTGAGATGCCAAAGCAGAGAACCAGCATATCCCACGCAAGGCCTTGCTCGGGTAAGGAGACTGAGAGCTTCTCTCCCTTTGGGACACAGTGATGGCTGTGGCTGTCTGCCTCTCCCCACCAAGGCAGCCGTCTGGTATTTGTTAGAGTATTATAGCATAAGAAAGTGTAATGAATGAATAAACAAACACACAAAACAAGTGGTCAGGAAGGAGCACAAGGAGTTGTCAGACTTTCTTTGGTGCAAGTTTGCTTTAAAATTGTCCTATTTAAACCTCATATTGGTTAAGGTTTGAACACCGTATTTGTTATATAATAGGTCTATTATATATTAGTACACTCTAGAAGAAGCAGAAGTAACCAATATGAGTATGACAAGAGGATACTGGTTTGAGATGGGTGTAATCGGAACTAAAGAGGAGAAACAAAAGAATGAGATGCAGGTAGGGAAATACAATAATACCTGAACTACAGGAATATGTCCATGCAACACAGCAAATGTCAGAGCTGTCCAATGGCGGGTCTCAGGGTGGACGGATGGGTATTTATGAGCAGTACTGACAACCTACAAACAAATTAAAGTTATTTTTTTTAAAGTGTAATAAAATCAATCCGCCTGAAAGCCAGGCACGTGAGGGAGTAAGTAGAAAACCTGGGAAAGGTGCTTTAGAAAATGATTGGTTCCATTTTTTTCCAGCAAAAAAAAACTTCTTAATACTAAAACTTTCATGCTGATTTGACAGCTTGAATAGCGTTATACCAAATGAAGTCTTTTTATCAACTACTGTAGCTCCATCTAAACCACTGGCCACCACTTTTGCACAAGGTCAAAACATCCACAGTTGTTTACAGCAGCGCACGTTGGGGGAGCAGGGATGGATCAGGACACTTATGGCTAAGGACCATTCCCACTGACTTCTGCAGACTGTGTATCGACAGCCCCAGCTATTGGAATTGCTTCAGGCCCAAAAGAATTCTCTCCACATAAACTGGTATGACTTCTGTCGTTGACATCAAGGAAGACACATCACAGTCCCTGCCCTGGAGTTTTCCAGCAGTACTTTCAGGCTCCTCTTCTTCCACCAGAGGGAAAATGACAGCTGAGAACTGATGGGTCAGAGTGACATTTCACTGACATTTTAAGAAAAGTTTTGTTATTGCCTTCTCCTGTCTGAATTGAGTTAGAACACAGAAGGGTGGCTTCGGTTAAAAGAGATGCAAACTATATTCTCAGAAAAAGCGATATTTTTTTTACATTGCTCCTTCCATTTTCTATGGTTTTGTTCCTGGTTCCTCTAATGCAGACATTGGGAAAGACGAATAACTACTCTCTGCTTCAGTTTCCCTGTCTTAAAGATGGGGATATTAATAT
The DNA here is from genome assembly GCA_035772895.1 of Perdix hodgsoniae. Taxonomy (NCBI): domain Eukaryota; kingdom Metazoa; phylum Chordata; class Aves; order Galliformes; family Phasianidae; genus Perdix; species Perdix hodgsoniae. The sequence goes on from JAPSGF010000044.1 coordinate 5,119,984, forward strand.
TGATGAGGTTCACAGAGATGGAAATATCTAATGAACATTTGCAATCTGAGCTTGCACACTCAGATGGAGTGTGATACTAAAATTCAAAATCTTGTTATTTATCTTAGAATGAGGACTAAAATCAAGAGTAAAAGATGCATCACCTCTCTGTGTTATCAGCCAACTATGCTTTCACTAACTTGCCTGACAAACTTTTATCCATGTAGGGGAGCAAGGCTGGTTATTAAATGCTTAGTTCCATGAGCAGATCACATTTCCAAGCACCACATGCAGCATTTTGTTAGAAGCATCTAACCAGGCCCTCGATCCTGAGAACAAGGGATGAGGACAAAATCTGAAGAGTCTGTACAGATCCCACAATTAAAGTGGATCTGCATCAGAGCCTGGCTGCATCACTCAGATTTGCCAAAGAGAGGGGGCTGAAGTGCCCTTCTCTCTTTTACAGCCCAGTAGAGACCAGCACATTGCAAGCCCTGGCACAAGTGGAGAAGCCTGCTGGTGTCTGAGCAAAGGTGCGGGGATTCTTCAGGTCTGGGTTTGCTCAGGAGGAAGAGGATCAAGCAGTTTGAGCCTAGGGATTTAGGCTGGGGAGCAAGAGCAGCAGAGGGAGATAAGTGACCAGCATCTCCTCCTCCAGCATGAATTCCCACTGCTGTCTGGGGCAGCCCGTGGCAAGCGGCAAAGAAAATGAAGTCATTTTAACTCCTTTGCTCCTTTTTGATTGCAATTCTCTTCAGTTGACATGGTGTTTGCAAAAGACCTGTGGCTGGTAGAGCTTTTAAAACCTCAACTGAGATTTGCTGTGCACCCACAGGTCCCACTGACTCCAAAGTGGATTGCAGCTTCTCAGCACATCTGGAGATGAGTCCATTTTCGATAAACATGGGCAATCAAAAATGGAGGCACCCAGCAGTTGAGGCTACTTTTGGAAAAATATATATATATAACTGATTTGCAAAGTGAAATAAGAAAAATGATGCAGGCACCTGACAGGGTATTTATTTTCGTTCATGGTTGATTTGCCTTTTTTTGCCGTAATTGCCCAATTTGCACAGTTGGTTGTGGTGTGCACAAATCATCTTCTAATTGCACACCATAATTATTCATAGTTCTTGTCCCAAAGTGTTTTCATTTGATTTGAGAGCAAACACTCTACAGAAATGAATCAGGGAGGTTCAAATTTCTCACTGGAGCTGTTCTTTCAGATGTCAGCAGTTTCAGGAAGACAAAACTGTTTAAATTTACATTTGGTTCAAGTCCGGAAGATTACTGGCCCAATTGGAAGGGCCAGGATTTCTGTTCCTAGTGATAACCAGATAATGCTCTGAGCTGTAGGATCAGAGCAGCAGGAGAGATCAGCCTATACTCATCCATTCTTTGGTCTGTCTATCTACAGTGCTAACGAGGGTTCAAATCTCAGTTATTGCTGGCTCCGAGGGCAGCTCACTTGAATTGTGGGAAGGAAGAGGTGAGAGTGGATTCCATAAGGAATCATCAGCTGATTTCACACAAGACACCAAAGAGCAATACGATAGTAACAGCTATCATTCTCGTACAGGTGACATTTATTTCTGTTTTTAAATTCAATGTTTTAGAAGTGGAAAATGTCTGGCTGAAAGCAGCACCTACAATTTATCAGCTCATTCAAATCCAAACAGAACAGATGGAACACAGATAAGTGAAGCAGACAGCTTAATTTACTCATGACCTCCACAAATTGAAACTAGAATCATTAACAAACAATTCTCTTGTGGATTTTCAAACAGCTTTTTAAAAAATGTACATACCTGCATTGCACTGAGTCGGACCACAATCTGTTTGGTGGACAGATTGTAAGTTTTTGATGTGCATTCATCAAAGAGACTTTAATATTCTGGAAGCTTCAAGCTCCTCATCCAACAGTTTTCAGACCAAAACATTTCATAAAACAAAGCAGGGGACACTGCACTTGTGTGCTGGGGATGCTTAGACGGAACATCCCAAGACATACAAACGCACAAGCTGTACCAGGCTATCAGACAGACATTTCTATTACCCTCTTCATTTTTACTCAGCTGAGATTCAGGGATTCCTTCCATTACTATCAGAGCTGTGCTCTGTGCTAATGCTAATGCTTGTTTTCATTTGCAGTATGTAAATACAACTAACTAAAAATTACCTTTGGGGTAAGTCTGATGACTTGACCCTTTCTGAGAAGTGAATCCAAATGTTAACTTAGTCTGATTTCACTATTCATTTCAAGTGGTGTTGTCCAGGACAAGATCATTTTATCTTTACTTCTTGGGATTTTCCCTCTGCTACTGTTTCAGGGAGTAGTTTAAAATGTCAACAAACAACAGAACAGAGATACAACCAACAAAAAGTCCTCACCTCAGCATTCAGATCTGCTCCAGCATCTAGCAGCATCTGCACCATAGCCTCATCACCCCTGACACAAGCATACATCAGTGGAGTCATGCCCTAGTCATTTTTTGGAGTTAAAAAACAAAGGAATTGACAAATTTAACACAGAACTCTTCTGATTTTTTAAAAATAGTTAAGTATATATCATTAAAACTAACAGTATGTATTTAATGAAATCCATTACCTCTGTTACAGTCATGCCCCTCAGACTAACAAAAGCAAACCATTTCATAAAATCTCCATTTTCATTGTCACTTTGGCTGCTTTGTTTCCACGTTACCCTTGACATTCTCAATGTAGCCACTGAAATAGCATCTGTAAGCATCACCTCCATGTTTATATACAAAACTCAGCATCTTTGCCCTATCTCTGGGACCCCATGTAGAAACATTCTTATCAAAACAACCATATACCCACTGACAGTTTTTAAAAATTATAATCTTATTCAGTTTATCTATGATCACTGTTTCTTAAAATCTAACTTTTCAATTACTGACAGAGCCTTTAACAACATCCAAAGCTCCTCTTATGACAAAGTAGATTTGGGCACAGTTTTTTCCATATGGATACCATAAGGGACTGGAGATGCAAATGCTTTGTATTGCACTCTCTGGTAAACTTAACTTTAAATGAAATGCTAAACAGCTGCTGTCTCTAGGAAAGCATGTCCCTGTTTGGAGGAGAACTAGATTAATTGACCCCTCGCTATAGAACGACCACTACACAATTTGTATTAGCCTAAAATACCTGCAGCACCTGGTCACCGTTTCCCTTGAGATAAGTATTATTATGGTTGTGGTCATGCATCTAGATGAAACGATGAAAAAATCATTAAATATACCATAAATTGTAATAGAAAAGGCTGCTTATTAAATACAGTAGGTAGTGTTGACCAACAGCCACCAGTTGTTTTGCAGTACATTTACTGCAGCATGTGGCTACCCCTGATGTGTGTTTGTAGCCTCCCTCAAGGTTCTCTGGTAAAATTCCCATCAGATGGCAGCAGGTTCGCTGTTTAATCTGAGTGCTGCCACAAAGTGAAATTATTTTCAGAGGCACAGGAGGTGCCCAGCATGGCCAGACACAGAGCCATGCCACTGCTCTTCCTGGCCAGAGCCCAACACCATTGCTTTTGCTGAACTACCCATTCTTCCTGCTTGCACACTGGGTTGAAGGTAGCAGGCAGTTGCATGTGGAAGGATTGTAGAGAAAATAAAAACTATGGTTTGTCCCTGCAAGGTAGACACAGTTCCCTTTAAATGCAAGGAGCAGTATGCTCTTGGAGATACAGCAAAAGGGAACAAGAAATTTGGGCCTCCTGCTATTATTAAGGAACAGCTTCACCCCAGGCAAGGACAGGTGTGGGTGACTTGAAGTTATTTGCAAAGAGAATTTGAAACAACTTCTACACTCAGTGGCAAAATACTTCTTTTGGTAGTTAATAAACAGTAACAGAGAAAATGAGTCCATCAGAACTACAAAAAAAAGCCTTGAAACACAGTGACTGGTTGGCGGCTTAAAATTACGGGGACTTAAATTATTATTTCAAATTCTCTAAATGGTGTCAGTCAATGATTAAATCAAGCATTTAGCACACGACTTTGAAAACCTGCATGACCCAGCATTTGCACAGCCAGGAGCCCCATGGCAACTCCTGTGTGCCACACGCGGCTTTTGTACCCACTGAAACTGACGAGAGACGTACCATTGACAGAAAGGGGCCCTAAATGTTGTGCTGTGGTATCAGGGTTTTACGCTGTTTCCAAACTCCCTCCCCTTGCACCGCTGTCCCTCCTGCCTATCCCCAGGCTCGATCTGCAGCTCAGCCTTTCAGCATCCCTCAAACCCCTCACTTTGCACGGGGGAGGAATGGGATTTTAATGAGCCCATCATTACCGCTCTCCAGCACACAGGAACACAGTAACAACATGAAAAATCAACACCCAGGGCATGAGAGTTTTGGCAAAATAAAAATGACTCTTTTTCTTTCAGCCTTGTATAACTTCCGGCTCTGTCCTGCAAGACGTCTGGTTCAGGGAAGCATTTAAGAACTTTCACTCAAATGGGATGTAAGCATGTGTTCAGAGTTAAGCATGTGATTAAACACTTTGATTCATCAAGGCAGAACGTTCCCAGCTTTCAGCCTGGAGGACAGAGGAAATATGCTGCAAAAAGTTTCCAGATTCAGACTAAGTTAAAATAATAATGATTTTTTTTTAAGTATAATGTTTGAACATTAGAATGGGCTCTCTAACACAATCTTTTTTGCAGAGAGTACTGCCCTCTTCTAAAGCTTCTCTCAAACAAATCCACAATACTGACCCAAACTGAAGCTCTTGAATTCAACATAACTCACATTCCTGGAGCAGCTTTCCTTTCAGAGGACCTAAACCAACTCACAACCCAATCATGACTTTCATTTGGGGGCATCAGAAGATTCAAGGAAATTCCCTTCAAAAGGAAACCATAATATTTGTGTCCATCATTGCCTTCACAGGAATGGGGAATGACCTCCCCAGCTTCACAGTCCAACAGACTGCTGCCAGCAGGCAACTGCGGAGGCAGATTTATCCCTCAGCACAACCACTGGCCTCATGGAGAAGTAACTCCAGAGAAAGCTAGGTTCCTCAGTAGGTGGATATTGGCCACAAAGACTAATAGAGTGGTAATGTTGCAGAGAGGCTTTCACATCTAGAAAACCAGTTCAAACAGGGCTCAACTCAGAGTGCCAGTGATTAACCTTCTCCTGCTGGGGTGGTGTATGTGAAATGTGTTGCAAATCCCAGGGCAGTTTCTATTGGAAGACGTCCACCCCTTAAAGCTTTGCCCCACGTTAAAACCGCTTTAAGTATTCAGAACAAGACTAAGCTCTCTTCTGATCTCCTGGCTTCAACCAATTCACTTTTCTGTTAAGAAGATTCCAGGAGACATATTCACCCTCACTCTGAGTTACCTCAATTCTAAATAATCAGTATGACCTGATATGACCAAACTTCAGTTGTTCAGCCGGTGGGGCTTTAACTCAATGCAAAACAACACAGGGAAAGCATTAAGGTCCTGACTAAATTTAGTTAACATTTGGGCTCATTTGCTTTGATAAACAGAAAAAAACTCTCACGTTTGATTTCTTTACATTTCTGTCTCGTTACCTGTTCACTCATGCTGTTAATCCCATCCGGCCCCAGCAAGGCTATGGCCTGTTTAACCAGATCTGTTCGGCCACAGTTGAGCATTCGGAAGCCCAGGTCCTGCTTGAACTTCGCTTCAGTGGCAACTGCATCCAGTTTCCGAGATGCACAAAAACAGTCGTCGATCCTGTGAACATGAGAAATAACATCCCTCAGAGGACAGTCAGAGGACAGACCTTGCTGCCCTTAGGAAAATAATACTTTGCCCTATCTTTGAAGGATGTAGGTCATGCGCACATTCATTCTTCTTTGACCTGTATGCTCAAGGAAAGTGCTGAATGGGAAATGCTAATGCATACTAATGGAGACTGCCCTTGGTCTATCTTTCATGGACAAATTATGTATTTTCTTTTTTTTTAAACGGGAAAAAAAGAGCTTTCACCTGATTTTTTTCCCCTATGGAAGTAACACACAGCGCATTCTCACCGCAAGTTCTCCACTGATCCAGTCCCCTCAGTTTCTGAAAAGTTTCAGTGGCTTCAGTTAGCTTTGAACTAGATCAAATGGATGTATCATCATTGACAATACAACAAAGAGAAAACAACATCATTCCAAACGCCTTCAAGTGTCTTACCAGCACAGCCCCCGTAACAGGAGCCTCTGCAGAGCAGAAAGCACAAGTCCTGTAGACAAGTAGGGCACCGTGTGATCAGGTAACAGAAAAGTATTTTTGCCAGGTAACTGTGGCAAAATATCATGCACCCTCACTGGCTGTGCATAACAAATGAGATATCATTCTTTTCAGATCTTATTCAAAAGATCCACAAACTGTAAACTGCTCAAGATCTCCATTTCAAACGGAAGAAGGGCTAGGAGTTATTTAGCCAAGATGTGAATCTACAGCTCCAGAGAGAGCAGGCAATTCAAATCTGATGTTTACTTAACTCAGTTTCATCTTATTAAAAGACAGATTTGCTTTTCTTTCATGCTGAAGAGTGTCTGGGTACAGGGTGGAGTCCAAATCCACAGTGTTTTTGGTGTGAAGTTGGATAAAGAACTGGAAAAACAACACTTTGATTCTCCAATGACACCAGGTCAGAAAACAAGGGGCTACTTATGAATGAAAAACAAAATCAAGATCAAAAGTGAAAACTGCAAATAGACAGCAAGTACTTGTTTTCAAATGGAAAAAAAATGGAGCGAACAAAAAAGTATATAAACAGAACATCATTATCATTTAATTTTCTTCTTCAAAGCGCTGTATCGGTGCTTTATAAAATATATAACACTGCTTAATATTTAACAGCAATATGCAAATAATACACTGTTTATACAGAAGCAGTGGTATGTAGTAACAGGTACTGTTCTTCCTCTTTCAGCAGAGGAAAAAAAATTAAACTGGAAATACAAAGTATTTTGATCAAAGCTTCTGCAGGGCTCAGTACTGAAGCTGGCATCTGAGCCTGAGCTTGCTCTTTGCCTTGCTGGGCTGTGACTGGACTGGAAGCCAGCAGATATTTTAGCACTGTTCATTATACACGTTCAGTTTTGGCTTTGTCTGCTGAAAAGTCAATGTCCTACAAATGCAAACGAAGCAAACTTGAAGTACCGTTATTTGGGGAGAAAAGCAGAATGACACTTCATCACAACAGCATGCCATACAACACACAACCACAATAATACCACTGTAACATCAGCAACCGGATCTGCAGAAGTAATATGCTTACAAAGGAGATGAACAAAGAAAACCGTAACACCGCTGTTTGTTGCACAGATGTTTTTGAGCAATTTTAAGGAAAAAGAAAAACCAGCACAGATATGTAGGGCTGAGCTCGATAACACAGAGATCCACAGGAGCAATCGCTGCTTCTACACGTTCACATCATATGGCACATTTCTGTCACAAGAGCTACACAACATTTTGTACTTGCTACCCCCATAGCATGGGATACTAGAGATCATCTCTGCTCTCCTTTAACGTACAACAAAGACAAAGCATGCTCACAAGTAGGTATTGGGATTTTCAGTGCCCAGAGGGAGTGTCTCGACCTCCCGGTTCCAGCTGGCCATTTCCAGATGACTGTGGGCTGAAAACAAGGTGGATCCTCGGTGAAGCACAGCTCTGGAAAGATCTAGACATCCTCTGAGGACTGCAGAGGTGTCTGCCACTATGAATCATTGATTGTGTCAAGCCACTGCTTCATCATTTATACCAAGATATATAACATACACTGAATAAAATGGGTCAAAATCAGTGCTGGCAGAAACAGGCAGAGCTTCACTGACGTCAGCCAGACTTGGTGCACGCAGAATGCCAGTTGATGATCTTCTCTTCCCCAGAAATATGATTTTAACCTGAGTTACACACCCACACGAGAAAGGAAGAGGGAACAAGGGCCTACCTTACTTATTTCGTATCAGCTGCCCAGAGTTCTGCTCTATGAGTTCAGGCAGCATCTACTGCTCTGTAAGTGACTCCTCTGAGAGCTGGATCTGATCCCTTAGGAGCACATCAGTTCACCTGCTCATAGCCTATGAAGGGGGATTTTTTACCACTCATACTGGATATCAGCAAATTAGTACTCCTCAATCAGCTGTGGGGAATACATTTTGGTTCAAGGCCATAGCTTTCTGAGCAGCTGTGCAAACACTGCAACAATCTGCATTCAGAGCAGTGTCTGAGTTCAAAGGCTGCTGGATAGCACTGAAGACATGCCATCTAGACCAAGTACCACAAAGTAAGAAGCCATAACTTAGTACCATTATGAGTACCAATATCCCCAAAAGGGTCCATCACAAGTGGGTTAGAGCTCTGATTTATGGAACAATGGCAAAACTGGACCCAGATCATTGCTGCTCCCACCATTATCATGTAATGACTAATAAAATGACTAAACTGGGGAGTTCAATAAAACAAGAACATGATGTAAGGCAATGGAACTGAGAATGTCTCAGAAGAGAAAGCATAGCAGCACCTAAAAAAGCCAGAGAGATGAGAGAGTTAAGGAAAGGAGATTTAACATGTACAGATATAACGCAGTGAAGAGACGGATCAAAAATGATCAGGAACCACAAGTACAGAATAGGAGAATACAGCATCATTTTTAACACTGGAAAAAGCCAACTGGGAAGATGGTACAGCAGACAGAGCGAGCAGCCACACTGCAGAATGAAAATGAAAGAAACTGAAAAAAAATAACCCAAAGCCATCAAAAATGAGCCCTAAGCCAACCCAGCGCTGCATTTGCTCCCAGGTCCTTTTTCTTACCAGGAACTGTGCAATGCTAATTCCAACAGTGAAGTACGAGTGGGGGTCTCTGCTCCATATTACAATAATGGATGTTCTCCCATCACAGACAACATAGAGACTCACAAACATTAAAGAATCCAAGATAAAAGGAGGAAGAGAGCAGGCACCAAAGCTTGATGCATTCACACTTCCCATCTTTGTAATGTAATGAATATACTGACAAGCTATGAAGAGGTAGGGAAAGGATGGGAAAGAAACTTGAAACATCAGGTTGACTAAGGTCAGCTAAACATACAGGGTCACTCTTCAGAGCTGTGAAGCTGTGCCTACAAAGAAATGGAACTGGAAACGTCCCCAGCTGCACAGTCAGTTTGCAGCCCTTTTGCCAAGAAGTATTTGTGATCTTTCCAGTTGCACAGGATGCTGACACCGGCTTGACAGCTGGATGTCCCCTCCAAGGCCACCTCAGCTTGCTGCCAGATCTGCTGGCTGCCAGCGCTCACAGTTTGTCCTTTTTCAAGTCCTCCCCCTGCAAAAAAGGTGTTTCTTCATCAGCTGGGATAGCTATGAGATGAGCAGATCGCAGGGGCAGTGCTCTCCCCCTCTTCTTGCTGGGGGATGGCAGGATCAATTCAGGGCTGCCAGCTTCAAGGGCTTTGTAAGATGATGTAGTCCCCGTAACTCAGGGGTTCAGTAACACAGCCTACAAGCTCACTACCCTACATCAAGCAAAGTATTGTCTTTTACTAAGTAAAGGGAAAACTAGAAGGTAAAATCTTCTTGATTTTATTTTTATTGCTAAGCTGCAACCACATTTTGGAATATTTTTTTACCAGAGGTTTGCTCCCAAACGTCTTTTAATTCCTCACCAATATTTCTTCTATAGCAATTATCTTCAAGATCACTACCGTGTTGCCACTTTGCCACTGCACATAATTAACTTCACTGTGGCATCATATGGGCAGTGCCATGGTAACATTATTTGCGACTGACCACTGTCAAATTCTGCATGTTGCTCGTGACATTCTAACCTAATCCAAAATTCTCACACTTCTGACAGGAGCCAAAGGTAATCTTCCTCATTTATAATGGCTCCTAACAGCAGAGCAAATTATTTTGGCTTTTCCCAAACTCACATTCGGACGACGGAATGCAGCATTTCTACGGCAGCTGCTACAAATGTAAGTTTTGTCATTTTTCACTTGGACTGGCTAAGAAAGGGTCTGTGCTGATCTTTAGTAAGTTACTCACGGATTGAATGCATTTGGGGAAACAGATGATTCAAAGTGTTTCCATCGTAACTGGTAGATGCAGCAGTTCTCTTATTACATCGCTTTTTAATTATCTGTTCTCTTGGAAGGGATTATTGCCATAGTCAGTAGTGGACAATTAAAAAATGCAATGCTCTGTAAATGTTATAAAAAAGAAAGAAAAAAAAGAAATAAAGGGGAAAAAAAAAAAAAGAACATCCTAATTATGTTCTAAGCTATACGTGCCAGCATCACAAGCTAATAGTTAATTTAAAAGAAATGGAAAGCTGAATTTGATGAGCAGCGGGACAAATGCTTCCCTCCGGTAAAAGGAACAAATCATCATCGTGATATCCAAGCACCAAAACCTTGTTTGTCCACTTGGGACCAAATCACCAGCTCTTTCAATTAAAAGAATGATAATCTATTAATTAAGTCCATCTCTTCAGCTCTGTTGAGTTTATTCACTATGCCTCTGTCCTAAATATGAATGAGGTCTCATGTCAGAAATTATAGTTCAGCTGGTTGCAAGTCTGGAAGGAGTCATATTTTAGCTAACAATATGCATGCATTTGCAATGCTTTATTTCTTGGGGTCAAGGATCACAGTTTTGATCTCAGTATGTACAGCCCATAGCACAAAAGGGTCCTGTTCCTTGCCTGGGGCTCTTCAGTGAGACTACAGACACAACAGCAGCAGGAGGAATGGTAGACGGCTTGATTTAAATTTGTGAGCAGTTTTTTTTTCCAAAGACGAGCTTTAAAAGGGAAGACACAGATGATATTAATAGGACTGCAATATAAATACTATATTGAGACAATCATTTGCATTTGCAGTTTGGAGAAAGCGAAACATAAGCACAAACATGTTGATCAAAGTGATGAAGAGCGCTGCTTTTTAACATGGACATAAAGTATCTCTGTTTACTTTAATCAGGAGCCAAATTAGACAAGAAAATAAAACTCCTCTGGATATTTATTAACCAATCTCTTATTCTTGTCAAAGGCTTGAAAATAGATTTGTTACAGATACTGGAAAACAGACTTAAAAAGTGATGTAACTGTAAAATCAAGATCAAAACCTATATTTCAAAGCTCTTTTAGTATTACAGTCCCACGTACATAGGCCAGAAGCCATACTCAAAATTGAATCTGACTTCAGATTTTGAATAAGGTCAATGGAGCAGAGCTAAGATTGGGTACAAATTAATCTTTCATACAAACAGACAACACAAGTCCTCCCTGGTTAGTGCAAGACAATATGTTATCTGTATCCTGATGAAAGTATTCGGGAACATAGATAGAAAAGAAGTATATGAAACACTGCTGAACTTACTTGCAATGGAAAAAACAAAAACCAAAAAACAACTCCTACAAGAAAGACTGTATTCTTAAGCCTATAAAAATACAAACGTGTTCTACTGTGGGAGTGAAGGAGAACACAAGGAGAAGGACCTCCTGATCAATATATTTTTTTTTCTTTACTGTTGCCTTCTAACAGCCGGTTGGCAGCACGGGTTGAGATTCACCTCAAGAAACCCATGCCCAATCTTTTAAGTAATAAAATGCCCTTCATCCACCGACACCATCTGCCCCATGGGACTGCTGGATTTTGTCGAGCAGCTTGTTTACAACCGCTTGCTCGTTTGGCATTTTTGTGCCTAATTACGGCAATAGACATGGCTGGTGTTAAAGGATTAGTGAAAATTTGTGGGAGAACAAGGACATTCAAGGAGGTAGGCAAACACCAACCGTTCCTACTTAACTGTGGCTGTATCTAATTAAATAGTGGATTTTCTTAGCAATTTTCTACTCTCTCTCTGCAGAACCTCAGCCCCTTACTCTGCGTTTTAAGAGAGAGCAAAGAGCAGTAGAAATATTATTGTGCTTCCATATCTCTATTTATTAAGTCTATTTATATTTTCATGCTCTAGTACAAGTACAGGATTTCCATAAATAAAATATAAAATGCAACTCTTCCTATTTCACCTCTAAGTAAGAAGAGCATATGCACAGTATAGTATTTAGATGACATGGCAAATGGCAGAGACTGCTCTGAAAGAAGAAAATAGCACATCTTGACTTTACGTTGCATCTTTCCCTTTCCATGGTGCTCAGAAAACTCTACAGTGAGCTAAGGATGTCCTCACACTAAATGAGCTTCATTCCTGAGTTTGATAATCCTATTTTCCTAGAGAACCTTCATTAAGAAGGATGGCCCCAGACAGAAAAGCAGACTTTATGTTCTTGGTTCAAGGCACATTGGAAATTAGGAGTGATTTTCAATTAAAAACAGATTTTCAAAGGCATTTGGATACTAAACAGCCCAGAGACCTTTCTGGATCAGAGCTGTAAAGGCAGAGCAGGGTGAGGCTGGGATGGGGTAGCCACTACAGAAGCACACAAGACTGAAGTGTTAATAATCCCTGTCTCTTTCTGCAGCAAGGCTTGAACCCATCTGCACTTCCAGCTTAAACTTGCTCATGACCTGCTAATATCCACATAGTTCTGTGTCCAGCATGCCCTTTAAACAGTGTGTTTTCCCTTCTGTGGTGTTTACTCCTGACGTATTTGTACAAAATAGCCACATGTTCCCTCAGCAGTCACCATGCTCAGCTACATGAGACCCATTCTTCCAGCCTTCCTCTAAAATGACGTTTTGACAAAACCCAAATCACCCAAGCCCATTCTCTCTGCCAGGTCCAGTGTGAATATTCTCTCCACCTGGACACAGTATTTGCTATTCCACATCACTTCCTACCAGTTACACCCACAAAAGCATCAGTATTTTCCAGCTTGTACTGCCCTTTGTGCATCCTCAAATTGCACTTTGTTTTGTTTTGTTTTGTTTTTGTTTGTTTGCTTTTCCCCACAGCTAAGGAAAAAGCATGGTTCACAATCATTCTGTGATTAAATACCGCACTATAGTGTTCACTGACCCCATTCAAATACTCAGCTCTCAATACAGAATATATCACCTTGTGTATACAGTGTGTAAGTTAAATGCACACCACTGTATGTATTATTTTTTAACTAAGCTGTATGTGTTTGCCTCACAGTTGTGGAAAACTGCATTTCATCCCATCGCTGTTGTCCCAGCCCTCAAGGTCGTCTACTTTTTCCTGGATGATTTCCCAAACTTCATCTGTTTGGACAATGCCTCTCAACACCATGGCATCAGCAAATTTTAACATCATGAGCACACTGCTAAGATTTATGCCAGAGTCCTTTCTGAGAATTAAAAAAGGAGCAGCTCTTATATTGGAGAGCTGAATAACTCTGGCTGTAACCTCACTGCAACCAATCCATCCCTTGTCACCTCTCTCTAAGCCATCCTGTGCTCACTTCCTGGTTCCTTCACTAATCCTGAGCATCTGCCTTCACTGAAAGCTCCCTGCATGGACTGCATCAAATAGCTCACTCAAGTCCAAAAAGATGAAATCTACCAAAATTTCCTTGGGGTAGAAAATCACTTATGGAGAAGTTATTAGATTAGTCTGGCAAGCTCTATCTTTAGAAAATCTGTGTCAGATTTTATCCCATTTTTCCCTCAACAACCTCTTTAATTAGTCTTTGCTTCTAAAACCATTCTAAAGCCTTGCATATTATTGACGTTACGCTAAGGGGCTGGAATTTTCCTCAGATCCCTTTTCATCCTTTTCAAATATTGGGCACGGCTATTATTAATCCTTAGAGTTATGGTAGCACTCTGAGCTTTGTAAAAAATATTTCCCTCTGACCTTCTGATTTCATGAGGCAGCTCTTTCTCATCTCTGGGATAGAGATGAGTGCACAATTTTGAGTGCATTAAGCTGCCTAGTTCACTCCCTTTTTGATGGCTGTTTTTCCATTTTCATAACCTTGTTGTTATTATTTAGTTTTCTTTCCCCATCAGGATTTTCTTCCTGAAAACAAAGTATTCAGTCTAGGGTGATGGCATCTGTTAGCACTGCTGCACACCTTTCTCAGGTGCCTTCTCAAGGCTGGGACATAAATAGACCAGTTTCCTCTCTGTGCTGTAGGAAAAGAGGAGAAAAATGGTTATGTCCATGGTCAGGAGCAGAGACAGGACTCAGGTTCTCAGCCAGTCAGAGCAGAAAGGAGTATTTACAGCCATTGCTGTAGGCAAGCCCAGCAACCTCAGAGAACAGCACTGAGACAAGCAGCAGCAATGCTGCCACCTCCAATGACTTTTGACTACACGTATGGGGAGCTCCATGCTCAGCACATCAAGGTGGGATGAAGCGGTAAGAAACCGATTCTTCTGGAACTCACCCATAATGGCAAAAATACCACTGCCCACCACTGTCATTTGAATCAGACAGTCACAGAATATCCTGAGTTGGAAGGGACCCACAAGGACCGTTGAGTCCAACTCCTGGCTCCACACAGCACTACCAAAAATCAGACCATCTGACTGATAGCATTTTCCAGATGCCTCTTGAACAACGGCAGCCTGGGCTCATGCCCACTGCCCTGAGATGCCTGTTCCAAACCCACCACCCTCTAGCGAATAACTTTTTCCTAACACCCAAGCTGACCTTCCCCTGATGCAGCTCCAATCCATTCCCTCTGCTTCTATCATTTGCCACCAGGGAGAGTATTGGTTGGTTGGTTAAAATCACCCAAACGGAGCTCAGATTTGCTTAAAGAATCTTCCCGTGATCCTCCTGCCAAGACCTGCCTCCAGTGAAGCAGCTGTGACCTGTGCTAGACAGTCATGAATGTTGCAGAAAATTGTCTTGCTTCTCTAGTGTTCAAGACACGAGTCTTTTCATCTAGGGACAGGTAGAAACCATTCACCAAAGCTACTGAACTCCGCCTCTCTCCTAGAGGCCAGTTTGGACTGTTGCTGCCTTCCAGTGACCTGGGCAAGGGGACAGGGCACTGACAAATGTGAGAGGCCTTCTAGGTACTGCTACAGCAAAGAATTGAATTTTTATTGCTTCTGGACATCAGAATGAACATACATGCCCACATATGCACTTGCACCCCAGACTATAGCCCTCTTTTAACTTCTGACTATACAGAAAATAGAGCTTCATTCAGTCATGTGCAACACTGACTGTGTAACAGTCTCTTGCATGACACTACTACCTCTCTCCGGTCAGTTTGTTCCAGCATCTTTGCATCCTGCAGGATTGCCATAATATATTGCAAGCAGAAATGAAACCACTGATAAAAGAGACGGCAGCCTTTGTCCTGAACAATACAGGGTGTTCCTCCTTTGCTCTGTTTCCCTGCCTTCAGCCTCCAGACCCTGTCATCCATTAGGAATTCTCCCCATCACACCCAACACATCGGGTATTTTTTTTTTAATAACTGTCCTACAGAATGAAGGAAGGAAAGAAATGTGTGAAGTTGCTTGTATACAGGTCGAACGAGGGGAAGGTACACTTTGCTGATGCAATGAAGAGGAGCAGCCAAAGGCAGGCATCTGTTCACAACCAGACAGATCTAGAGAAGTTTGAGAACAACGCTGCCTTACTGCAGCGCAGGAGTAGGTCCAACACAAATGATACCACCACACTCTTTTTGACAGAAAATTTCCTTCACCCCTGGTGCCTTCACTAACCAAAAGCCTAGTGCTGGGGGCAGAGCACTCACCTTCACCAAATTTATGCCGGCAGAGAGTTGCTTGGCATGTGACTCTCTACCGGCTACATCCAGCTGCTTTGGGTGGCACAACATGGCCTGGGAACAGGTAGAATGTTATTTAGGTCCGGTCTCCCATTGTGACAAAGAATGTCTTTGGCACAACTTGTGCTTCAGTCTCAGCTAGCTGTTGTACATCCAGCAGTCAACCCATCTGTGAACCTACCTCCTTGCAAGAGGTGGAGACAACTCTATTTAAAGCTCCCACTCCTGGGAGAAGGTTGAACATTTATATCCTTGTTCATCTCCCAAAGCTGGGGAAGGGTAGAAACTTTCTGGCATGTCTGGTGCTGTAAAATGAAGAGACTGGGAAGGAGACAGACAGCTTCTGCTTGATTCCAGCCTCCCTCAGTCCTATGCACACAGCAGAAGCAGCTCCTCTTTCAGGAGATTGTAAAAAATTAAGGAGATGGATTTTTAAAGATCAGAAGAGGGAAGAAAGGGAGGAAGTACTGGAGTGAAAGGCAGGAAGAGAGCAGAGATGATTTACAAACACATATCAGGAACCTCACTGTTGGAGTATGTGATTGTGCTGGGAGGTGTCACATGGCTCCGCTGGGAGACCATGCTGTAGTCCAGATAAGACACTGAACATTTGTTTTTTATCTGAATTTCATAGCCTTTGAGATTCTGCCAGAGCTCTCCCTCTCTCCGTAAGTGCATTTTTCCAGCGTGGAAGCTGATTTTGCTTTATGTGTTAGCAATGACAGGTTGTGAATCAACACGACAGAATGATGCAGTTGCACACAGGACAGGACATGGGCCATGGGATGTAACACATGGTGGGTTTTTTGGTTTGGGTTTCTGTATTTAAGGGATGAAAGAAGAACGTTAAGTCTAGAACGTGAACGGGTCTCAAGGTTCTACTTATTCAGACATCTTATAAAAGTCACAAAAATATATCAAACTCACTGCATTTAAAATCCTTCAGCTGCCATCCGCCACACAGCTTATTTATAAAGCCATTCCCTGCAAAGCTGCTGTGTCCTCTCCCAGTGTTTACATTCATGGCATCAGTGCTTGCTGAGGAAAGGACATTTGGGAACATTCCCTCCTTCAGAGGGAGGCACGGAAGGTTGGCACTTGACTTGATGGCAATAAGAAGCAGAGAGGGTCTGTACCAAATACAAATAAAAACCAACAAGTGCAAGATGTCAAATTAATAACCTGATGCTTGACATTATTGTTCAGAATAGCAGAGCCCTCCTCTGCATCTCATGATTACAGGCACGCAGGCCTAAGCCCCCACTGCACAAACAACCTCCACCACGGATGGACCTTGACACAAACATAAGCGCCCCAAAACTCATCTGCAGACCTCTGCCAGTGCAGTGGGGAGAGATTCTCACTTTGAGACGTCAGCAGGTGAATCAGGCCCCTAGAGTCAAACAAGGGCACACTGCAATATCTGGCCTCTGTGAACTCCAGAGCTTGTCTCCAGAATGATTTAGTTTTTCATTCCCACCTGATTAATTCTGGGCTGCTCTTCAGGCTCATCCCTGCCCCATGAGACAGGCAGGACAACAGCTACTGCTTCCATTCATTAGGAAATGAATTCTTGATGGCAGCTTTAAACTAAACGCTGATTTGTTCCTCATCACTAATAAATTTTCCTTGGGCATAATGCAACTCTCCTCAACTTTAAGTGCTTTTGAAACTTCTGGAAAATCATCTAACAAGTTATTCAGAGAATCACAGAATGGTTGGGTTGGAAGGGACCTTAAAGCCTATCGAGTTCCAACCCCTTGCTGTGGGCAGGCCTACCACCCACCAGATCAGGCTGCCCATGGCTCCATCCAATCCAGCCTCTCTCTCTATACATACACAAATACATACACACACTTACAAACTTGAGGAATGGTACACAGCATTTTTTTAAGTGCACAAATACTAAACTATATCTACCTCCCTTTTTCAGACAGAATATTTACGGTGCAAACATTATTGCCTTATTTACACTCCTACCTAAAAATCAAAACAGGAATTTAATTTATGATGCATTTTAGTAACCAAGCACAAGGTCCTCAGAAAGTGCATTGTGCCTATAAGTCTTGACACTTCAGTAGGGATGCAGAACACTGCACTTCTGGAAATGAGGGTCAAGATGTTCACACTGAAGGGAAGCAATTACAGTCAGTATCTGAAATATGAAACGCTCCAGATTTAGCTTTTGAAATTCAACATATTTCTTCAATTAAATATTCAATGGCTTCAACTATAAAAAACTTGTGCAGATCACAAAGTAAAGTATTATGCTCTCTGGTGAAAGAGCATGTCAAGGCAAGAGTCAACACAACCCAGCTGCTCTGATGCAGGTTGTCACAGCTAATCATGTAGCTCGTTGCTCTGCCTTCTGCGTTGCAGGGAGGAATGCACCTAGTGCTGTAAGACAGGCAGACTGCTGAAATATGTTTTTTTTTCTTAACATACAAATTCATAAAGTAGTTATCAGTGAGTAATTTCTCCTTTGGCAGATTCCTAATGCCTTTTCATACGAAAATCAAAACCAACTATGTTCTCAACTACAGCACAGCCCTACATCATGCTTTTATACATGTACGTAACAGTGAAACAAAACAGACACTAAAAACATTCTGGCAATAAATACTTTAGGACTTCATTAGAAAACCAAAAGGTCACATCTGATACATGAAAAAGTCAAATTATCCAGGCTGACATTTACAACTAATTTGAACTGGCATTAGCATGGAAAATACAATTTTACCATGAGAAGTAGTCTTACCTATAAGTTTAAATCTGTCCTTTAACCATTAATGCTGAAAACAAAGCACTGAAAATATCTGCAGCCTCGCCAGTTGTATCTCAGTATTCTAGGGCGAAGCAATGTGAAGCAGACAATTAGCAGAAAATTTCAGCCCCTCATTACCAAGCAGAACCTAACTGTAAGAGAAAAAAGCCAGGCGAGCAGATTACGGGCTCGGTCCAGCTGTGAGATATTCAGGCACCCATTACCGTGCAACCGGCTTATCCACGGATGTGAGCAAATCCCAGAGCCGATTTCGCAGAGCATGCAGCGACGAGCCCGAGCATCCGTGCACCTCTCGGGGAAATGAGAGAGCCCTCTGCCTGCCTGCTAATTCGCCGTCACTGAGAGAGAGAGAGAGACACGTTTTGCACAAAGCATCCGATCTTTCTGTGGACTTACTTTAGCTGTCGAGGTTCACAGTCAACTCCGGGCAGCAGAAGCCTGGCTGCCTGCCGTACGTCATCACTGTCCACCGAGAAGCTGCGACGGTGCCCCGCGTGAGCCACGGCGACCCGAATCCACTCCATCAGGGGCGGCAGCACGATGAACGGCCTGGGGAAGCACACAGACATCAGTTCTATGGTACAGACAGCAAAACAACGGCTATAGGGTGACAGCTTGGGGGGGTGAGTGCATGGATGCGTTTGCAATGTACAGAAAGGATGTAGAATAGAGGGAGGGAGAAGCAAAGGCACAAAATGAAACTGTAGAAGAGCAAACTAGCTCAGCAAATTTCATGCAGGTCTAAATGAAGAGCCCTGTCTCTGGAGCAGGATTAATCAAAATGTCAGATTTATAAGCCATGCTCATTTATGGGGCCCCTGTGAGATTGGTGCACCTGCACCCAAAATCCTCCCCCACCTCTGCACCATGTATCCCAAAAGAGGGCAGGAGACAGCACAGGATGGCATCCTGCTCTGGATGACACACCGGGGCTGGGCACACTCCTTGTTGCTCGATGAGGGTGGAGAGAGGGGATCCTGACCCTAAGTGCTCGGCGCACGGAGGCAATGTGCAAGGACATCTCCAGCATCTCCACTGATGCAATGTGCACCTCGCTGCAAAGCGGGACCTCAACAGCTGCTCCCACTGCATTGTTGAGCAGCATCAGCAATCAGACTGGGTCATCTCACTTTTATACCTACTGCAGTCTGTATCAAGTTGCTCTGCCTTTGGTACTGGCTGTTCTGCCACATGAACAAAACCACTGTCCCCAAAGGGCACGGTGGGACTTGGTCACAGCTCTCACTCTGACACTGCGAGCATGTGGCCACTGCTAGAGACACAGCCCTTTGCTCCACAGCACCTGGGCAGCCAAATGTTCTAGCAGGAGCAGCCCATGCCTTACAAGAAGCACACAGCACACTGTTTGACCACGTCTACACTCAAGAACCATAACTTCAAGTCCAAGTTTAGGGTTTAAAAAAACTAAAGATCTGCAGCTGAACATCTCGGAAGGCCACTGCCTGAGAGATCAGTGAACAAAACCTAGAGAGCAATGCAAGTCATGGCAATAGCCTTCCCACCCCCAAACGGTTTTTGTGGACATCCCAGCACTGATGGCATCCTCCGTGGTGCATAAGAAAGCAAAGACTGAGTGGAAAAGGGCTGAGGTAGGGTAGAAGATTAGTATACAATTCTAAAATCATGAAATAATAATAATAATAAAAAAATCTGCCCAAAAGCTACATATAAACTATACTGAAAGTTCTGTACTCAGGACTGCTGAAAACTACATAGACACAGTAAGATCATTCTATCCAAAAGAAGATGCCATGGCTAAGGGATGTTAACAGAGATTGTTATAATATTATAATATTAAAAATAAATAAATAAAAGGAAGAAAGAGAAAGGGAGATGAAGCTTGTAAATGACTGCTAAAGGAACACCTGCTATTAACATGCTTCTACCTTCTCCTCCTGAGCTTTATAACTTTTATTATCATTTTTGCCCTGGAAAAAAGGCAATCATTTTATCTTTCCTTCATGGCTCCCTTTCTCCATCTTAGCCATACATCCTATGTTTATTAGCTCAGTATCTCATTTTGTTAGTAGCATCATCCCCCATTTCTGCTTCCTTCCTTTCTCCTGCTCCTTTTTATCCAATATTGCTTTGCCTGACTTGTCTTGCCTTCCATAGTCCCTCCCAACAGAGAGAGAGAAAAAGGCTGGATTAGGTACCCTGTAGGCAAAAACTCTGCATTTTAAAAACCTAACTTTACCCAAAAATAATCTACCCTGAGAAAAATGATTTAATTAAATGTTGATTCTGGAATATCCTTTTCCTATTTATAGCTTTTTGTGCCATTTATTTTTTCCTTTTAAGAACCAACTTTACAGAGCTCTGATATTAATATCCTTAAGGAGGGATGAGATATTTCAAAAGTGCTGAAGGACACAGAAGCCCTAAGGCCACTGACTTTCCCTGGGACACCAGGTTCCCAATTCGCATGGGTATGTAAACGAATAACCTCCTTCTGAAATATGACAACTTTTGCTGACTTGACACTTCCATTATTATTCCATTCAAATGCATTTCCATCACCTCGAGACCATGCTGCATTTGTTTCCCAGCTTTCCCTTTCTCCAGACCTGCCACTGCCATGGGAGGAGAATGATAAGAAGAGAACAGACTCCCACAACCACTGTGAACAGATTTCCAGAGCCGAGCTGGATCACAGTGATGGCAGTGGCCAGAGGATGGAGAAGGTACACTATTTCACCCTAAGGGGAGCAAGGGACAAAAAAGCAGGGAATTCTGCTGTACGCTGCTCCAGAAGGCTGGTGGCAAAGGACTTGGCAAGGCAGCCAGGACTGCTGGGAACAACTGATCGGTGGGAGTTGCTTTCATCACTCACTGAGCAAACAGGGAAGCAGTGCAAATCATGCTGAAAGTGTAAAAATGCATATAATTACACACAGACCTTGGTGCATTGGAAACAGTTAACAGGAAGCTAAATTCTAGGCTATGGTTCACCCTCCTATAAAATAGGCAACTTGGGGGCTCATTTATTCTCCCCTCTTGTGCAGGGCAGAAGCTCACCCAGCAGAAGATTCGCCCCACTGCAGTACTGAGCAGGGCAAATAAAACTATTTATCGGAATGGAACCAATTCTGCTGCAAGACGTCATGTTTCCTCTCCTGATCTTGCAAGCTTCAGCAGAGAAATAGAAATGAATTTATTTGATGCAATAAATCCTGAAAGGGAAGAGAAGCAGTGTTATAGGGAAGCTGCGGGATTTTCTCTAAAGACCAGTTTTACTCTGCGTGGAAGGATGTGGGATTCACTCAGAATATATTACATTCTTTTTTCCAGGGCAAAAAGCCCCGCCACTGCCTATCTGAGCATGTCAGGGAATTTGCGTTTTGAGAGGAGAACCAAATATGGTTGAGAGCAATAGGTTAAAAATACCCTTCAGGAGTCCATGCATCATGTGAAGTTGGTTGGTTTTTTTTGAATGCTATTTGTGTGCCAAAGGAGAAAGAGGATCACAAAGTTATAGGAAGACGGCAATCCACAAGATAGTATGACATCAGCAAGATATGTATCGCTTTCCAAATGACACTCTGCAAAAGCAGATCATCACATCATTATAGCACTCACAACTGATTTATCTCTGCCGCACAAAGGCAGGCAGCAACGAGGAGATCCAGAGCAGAGAAGCAGAGAAGTCACTGACCTCCTCCTCCAGCCCCTCTGCACCTGCACTTAGCGGTAAGGGCACACACCAGGCAACTTCCATGCACTGCTGGGAAGCTAAACACGATCTTAAGTCATGTCCTGAAAATGAATGGATTTTGGCACAAGCTTTGACATTTTCCTGAACTAAGGGAAGTACTGTCCCAGATGGGGATGCAAAGAGAGGTCTCTGTGCAGAGGCAGCCCTGGTCCCATGCAAAAGAGCTGCAGGGGGAGGAGAATGAAGAGCTCCCAAGAGGCCAGACCCTTCTCAGCACTGTCACCAGCCCTTGGCTAGGGGACAACCAGATCATTGTCAAGCATGCCCTCACTGTGCTCCTGCTTACACTGAAGAGAATTATCAGGGCTGCTCTCACCACATTAAGACACCTATTCCTACAGGAGCAGCATCTCAGGCCTCCTTCCTCTTCCACACCTATTTGAGGCTCATAGGACACACCGGGGAGGTGAAAGCACATACTCAGCTACAGCTGTGAAGGCCAAACCCTGACCTCACTGGCATTCCCTACTTTCCTGCTGCAGCCCCACACCCTACACTTCTCTCATGGCTATTTTGGGACAGTTCGGAACTCATGAGCTCCTCTGCCTTGCAGACATCTTCAGGCACAACCATCCTAACTGGATCTCAGATGTTTCTTGCTGTACCTCTCTCAGTTTCAGAAGACAGAAAGTGGGCACAGCTGTACAAACCTGACCTTACTTTACCTTAAAACACAGGTCATTGCTGGCATTTAATATTTTAAAAGCAACAAGCGAGAGTGAGAGTGACAACAGAATCACAGAACATCCCCAGTTAGAAGAGAGCACAAGGATCATAGAGTCCAATCTCCGGCTCCACAAAGCACCATCCAGAAATCAGACTGTATGTCTGACAGCAGTGTCTCCATGCACCTTGAACTCCAGTAGCTTGGGGCCATGACCAGCGCCTGGTGCAGCCCCTGTCCCTCACCCCCAGCTGCCCTCCCCTGGCACAGCTCCATGCCGTTCCCTCGGGCCCTGTCGCTGTCACACACAGCAGAGCTCAGCGCTGCCCTCCGCTCCTCGAGGAGCTGCAGCCGCCATCAGGCCTCCCCTCAGCTCCTCTGCTCTGCGCTGAGCAAAGCAGGGCCCTCAGCTGCTCCTCATACACCTTGCCCTCCAGCAGAGAAGGGAAGGCCGTACCTTTACAAGAAAAGCATATTCAGACAAAGGTGGAGAGATGTTTCTGCTTGCAGATATGAGTCAGCAAATTTAAAATGATGCAAAGATCATTTCATTTGTTTGTCCTTAATGTTTATATTTCCATGGGTGTTGTTGAAATAAAATCCCAATATGCAGATTGCAAAGCATTCTTGACTCTTACAATCTTCTTTTAGAAAACATGGTAAATCCATATATATAATGCTAACCCATTGTTAGTACTACTGGAGACCAGAAAAGTACACTTTCTCCAGTCCTTAGCAGACATTTTGAATGGGTTTCTGGGCTGCAATACACACATCTTATATTTAAACCACAAACTCCTTGTCCTCCTTGAGAGCCAATGCTTTCCATTGCACTCCAGAGGTGCTGCACAGGGAGCCAGCTGCTCAATGCCTCTGTGACTCCAGAAGCCTTGCTAAGCATGGCCCAAGACTCAAAGGCAGTTCTACATTTCACTCAGACTGAAGGATCTGCCTAAGCAGAGGGCGCATTCACCCATATGCTCTATGCACCCAGCCTGCAGTGCTTGGGTCTGCACCAGGAGATCTGAAAGTCACAGGCCTTCAGCTCACACCCAGGGGTTGGGCACGCAGTCCCTGTTGCCTCTCCTGTATGAAAGCATTTCTGGGCAAGACCTGAAACACAACCAAGTCAGAGTGATGACTTGTCCGGCAGCGGCAGCAGGGAGATGTTTCCCAGGCCGTTCTGACATCGAATGTGACACGCCTGGCTGCGACAGAAATCCCTGGAAAGAAGCCAGCCGCAGGAACGCTGTTGGGAACGCGGCGCAGAGCAGCCCTGGTGCTACGTTCCTCTCAGTGCTGCACACAGTTTTCTCTATTTAACAAATCCTATAGCGACTGCACGGACAGCTTAAGCCTCGCTTGATAAATTAGATTTAGAATACAGCCCCAGCACCGCAAGGATATGGTGCCTGACAGCAGAGCTACAAATGCTGTCTGTGCTGCTTCGTGTGCCATGTGCAATCCAGCATGCTGCAGGCAGCTGCCAATACCAATTCTGAAGCGATTTTTAAGAAGTGGGAAGTTTGATACTTAACGATGCGAATGCAGAGGATGAATGAGGATGAATTTGAGATTCCCTTTCACTGGCTCCCAGAGAAATAAGCCACGGTGATAGCTCCTGAGTTCAGTGAGGCCATGGTTTTATCATGAGGTTAATAAAGGGTTATGCCATACTAGCACACCAAGCATGTGTAATGTCTTCTGCAAACACACCGCAGGGTTAACCAGTTTCATAGCAGGATTTCCCATTCTAATTTCTCCCAGAGGTGCAATGTTTGTGCTTTCTCCCTTCTCAGCAGCACTCCTGAGGGGTCGCTCTGCTTTCTGCTGGCCTTTGCTGGAGTTTGCACAACAGAATGATTTAAAGCAGGGCCACATCTTCCTGGCTGTGTTCTTAGTGAAATGGTTTTATGACTGTTTTATGGACACAGCCATACCAAGTGCTGAAGGAACTGAGGAATTGCTGGGGATGGTGCTTTGCTGCCTTGTGAGCAGAATTAATGGGAGGCCCTGGACAGGCGGAGTGCTGAGCTACCACTTCTCAATGAGTTGTTAATGGGGAACATGGAGAATTAGGAAGTCATGAGGACTTTGTCAATTCAGCTGCGGGTAAAAGTGGGTAAGGAACCACTTAAGGAAAAAGCATCAAACAAATCTGCAACTACAGATTCTGTGCTTTCCGGTGCTTAAGAAATTACTTGCAATAATTTTGGAAGCCTAGAAGCAAAACACAACCACGGGACAGATCCTTTTATTAAACTAGAAGCAGCAAGCTAGAAAGAAATCTTAGCAACAGCGGTCTGATTGACAATTTTTTCCTTTTTTAATTCCCAGGAAAGCAGAAGAATGAACAAACCTAAATAATCTGCAGCCACTCACACGTGAGGGCACTAGAGAAATGATGGTTTCACAGACAATATCTGGCACAAGACAAACGTCTCCACTGCATCCTGGCTGGATGCATTAGGAACAGTGGACTCACAAACAGATCCAAATCCCCTCCTGCACTTTCACCCCTGCCAAAATAGCCATCTACATGGTACCCAGAGCCATGAGACAATCCATCCCAGCAGGACTGGCCTATGGTAGTGCCAACAACACAGCCAAAAGGCACAGGGTTTATTCAAATCTGATCAGATTGAAAGAAGCATATGAATTTGGAGGTGGGAGGACTGTCGCACTGTCACACAACTGTCTTCTGGTTGGGTTTGCTGGAGCTTGGGAAGCAGGGAGTGTTTTCCAGATTTTATGAGAAATCCTAGCCACTTTCCTACTCTCCCAGCTTCATTATTGCATAATATTTTTCCCCTTTCATTTTATGTGAAGACAACGCTATTATAAATAGACTGCATTCTTATTCCTTTACCTCCACGAAGAGCAAACACAGAGAAACACTCCCTAGAAAATACTCCCTAGAAGTGAAGTGTTGGATTTATTCAAAGGTAAACATCCGATTTTATGCATCCCATGAGATTTTACAGGAGGTGTTGCTTTTGTGCTAAAAAGTGCTAACCCAGGCAGGACTACAACCATACTGGTTGCAGGGATTAGTCTCCAGCTTTCCTTCCACACCCAGCTGCTGCAGGAGAACAAGCAGGGCCTTTGCGGTTTTGTAACTCAACCCAATTCAGCTGTGGTCGAGAGCCCAAGCCCAAGTGGAGTAGAGATGGTTGAGAAGGAGGAGAATCTCCCATTGGACCACTGAGCCCTGTGAGAACTTGGGGAGTTCTCTGGCCACATTTCATAACCTTCTCCCCATCCTGGGCATGCACGGTCAGGAGATGGCCAAAATAGTAGCCAGGTTGTCTTCAAATGAGCCAAGTACAACCCTCTTTCCAAGAAAATACTGTCTGTGGCCAGATCCACTCATTTTCTGGCTTCTCTGCACCAGCCGGGACCCAGAGAGGCCAGGGAAGGGGGAAACTGCCTCGATCTCTTTCCTTCTCTCTTTGTTTTTTCCAACATAAAAGTCATTGTCACAGCCGAAGGAAAAGAGAGGGAATAAGGAACAGAGATAAGGCATCAAGCCTGCAAATATTCTGCATATAAAAATGTCATGTTTAACAAACCCACTTCCTCATAATGTATAAAAACCCACCACGAAAACTGAAAACACCAGAAATAAGTCATGGACCATAAAGCATGCCTGCATATAAAGAATAGCACTGATAAGTCTTTGACTGGAAATATGAAAGGAGACTTCTCAGAGCGCTAAATAGAAATCAGCTGAACTGGATTACTTGTTGGGCAGCCCAAGATACTTGCATCCAGCTGGTGAGGCTGCTACACAGCACATCCAGTGGAAATATCTGGGCACGTGCTTACCCCTGCATCACTTCCACTTGTGTTTTCCAGCACAAAGTACAAACGCATGTTTGATTAGGCAATAGAAAGAGTATCTGTTCCTTCCAAAATTGACCACAAACTCTTGGCAATAACACTGAATACTTACTTTGGCCCTAGCCACACACCACAGTTGTTAAACCGGTCTTCCAAAGGAAGACATTTTGCCAAACTGAATACTCGTAACATAGCAAAGAAGAGAAATTGCATCTGGCTTTATATAATCAGCATTTCAATTGCTCTAACATAGAGAAGATATATTAAGACTACCTCAGGAAAAGGAAAACCTATTAAAGCAAATGCTAAATGAGATTCTACAAATATTCCTGCCCCTTTCACCTTCCACAGGAAAGTCTTTAGAAATTTTATAAAACCAGAGCCTCATTGTTTCTAACCTTTATAGTTCCACTGGTCCCAATGGCATTAACTTCCACAGATGGTGACTACAGATCAGGTGAGAATATCTTCTACTTTTAGTCACCACTTTTAGCATAGTACCAACCACAAGAACTCCTGCTCATGAGTTAGGCCTTCTGCAAGAGTCAGGTTGGCTAACAATTCATGAAATAAAACTAATTTAGAAAGATATAAAAATTCCAAATTCTTTTCACTTCCCTTTCTGTTTTCTCTCACACGTGGGTATCAATAGAGCAAAAACCAAAGACCATGCTAACTGAGTGACCCAAACTTGGAAAGAAACAAAATGCCACCCAAAGAAAATTGGCAAAGTTCCCAGTAGCATAACTAATGCCAGAGTTTCATCTTGTCTGATTTTCTATGAATCAATATATATCATATTATATACCACTTATGGTTACATATATAATGACATTCTCAAACACTGCTTTTAAGATGCAGGCTTCATACTAAAACAATAACCCAGCCCCATACATGCAAGTGTCAGTGCATGTGTGCATCAGTTTGGCTCACACACACAGCATGATACATCAGGACATGAATGCGGAATTCAGCTTGCATTTGCACCACCATGATAAACTACACCATCTTAAACTTGAACATCCATCTCTTTTCAAGCACTGGCCATTCCTCTCATCCCCTCAGCGGCAACTCCTGGTTCAGACTAATGAAATAACAGAATATACTTCAGACCACAACTGGAGGCAGAGCTTGGCTCTTGTTAGTAGACATTTTTGACAAGATGGCTTTATCTACATCTCCTTTCTTTACAGAAGATTCTGAGTCAGGACTGAGTCTTGAACTCACTCCTTCTGTCCTGGATTGATACCAAAGGGTGGATGCACTCACATCCCAAGCAGGACATCCCACAGGCTGGACAGGAGCTCACAGCCCCCAGGTTCTTGTGCTGAGTACATAACCTACCCTGGCACTTCGCACAACTGGAGCACTGTGTCTTTAACAACCCCTCCTTGCTACACACTACTCTACTCATTTTCCACTTCCCAAATCACAGCTGTCAAGCCCTATTAATGTGTAGAAAGACACATTTAAACCTAGACCTGCTATGCCAGAAATAGAAGTTCTCATTTTCTTTTCCAAAACATAGAATAGCTGAGCAACAAAGAAAGAAAACGGAAATCTCTACCAAGTGCACATCTGGAACCAATTTGCTGAATGTAGCCACTGGGTGTCACTTTTGATATATATTGGGTCAGCCATGGAGCACTTCAGCAAGAGAAACGGGATTTCAAAAAGGTGATCCCAAGCCAAAACAGACTGCTCTGCAGCCTCCTATGCACAAGCTGTAATTAGCAATTAGCCAGCAACACTGATTTATCAGCAAAATGTCTTCACAAAGATATTAAACACACTCTGAGGTGGCTCTTACCTTTCAGTCTGCAGCGTGACTTTTGATGGCTCCACGTTCGGGTTTTCCCACTCCATCTGCGGGCAGTGCATGAAGTAGCAGAGGGTGTACAAAGCCTCCGGCTCCCAGTAGAGTGATCCCTGCTTCTGGTGCATTGGCGTGCCATTCCCGTGCTGCTTGGCATTCAGTGGCTGGAGGTGGTGCATGGCTCGGGATACGAGGTCACCTGGAAAGCAAGACCTGGGTGAACGCTGGGCTTTTACCTCTACCTCTTTCCCTTGTGCTGCTATATTTCCCCTGAGGTTTTGAACAAAAGAATGCACCGGGTTGTTTTCCCTTACCACTTAATTTTTGAGAACCTAAACAGTAAAAAGCAGAATTTGTGCAATATTAATCATCAGGTTTGGTTGTTTACACAGTGTGGTGACATATCTGGGCTGCAGACAAGTCCCTGAAGGGATGTGTGAATACAGTGTGCTCAGTGACCCTAAGCAGTGTCAGGCTGGCCCATCTCAGCACTGCCATGAGAGCCAGTCCACTGGGGGCAGGGTCACAGCCACCCACAGCCCTTGGAGAATGCCAAACTCCTAGTTCCAAAAGCTCAAGTAGGGACACCCACAGGCCCTGGCCTGGCATGCTCTGTCACTATCACACTATCACAGTGTTTCCTGATCTCCTGTGCTTTGTGCCCTCTGCCTCTCGTTCTGGTAACACTGCTAAGTGTCCTCTTTGCATCCTCCCTTCAGGTATTTGCACACAGTGATGAGATCCCCCTGAACCTTCTCTTCTCCAGCCTGAACAGCCCTTCCTCTCTCAGCCTCTCCTTAAAGGAGAGAATTTAATTGGAGTCTCTCCAAGTTTTACATCTTTTCTGTACTGAAGAGACCAAAACTAAACCCAGCATTCCAGGTGTGAACTCAGCAGGGCAAAGGAGAGAGGAAGGATCACCTCCTCCACCCGCAGGCAATATTTTTCTTAATGTTGCCCAGGATACCATTAGCCTTCTCTGGAGCAAGGGCACATAGATAGCTCCAACATGGTGTCCACTGGGACCCCTAGGTCCTTTTCATACTAAGCTGCTTTCCAGCAGTGTGCCCACGCTTTTTGCACTTCCACTTGTTGAACAACATGAGGTTCCTGTCAGCCCACCTCTCCAGCCTGTCTATGATGGGAGCATGGCATTTGGTACATCAGCCAACTCCTCCCAGTTTTCTTATAAACAAGTCTGCAAACTTGCTGTGGGTACACTGCCTGGAATCCAGATCATTAATGAAGATGCTGAAGAGGACTGGACCTAGCACCAGGCCCCAGAGGACATCACTTGTGAATGGCCTCCCTTTGGACATTGTGCCATCTTCCCAAAACCCAGTCCCTTACCCCACAGGGGTGGTTGCTGCCCCCAAAAAAAGGAGGGCTTACACCTATGGATCTGTGAACAGAGTTAACTCCATGGCTCTGGAAAACAAGGCAGTATCAGAAATGTGCAACTGAAATAACAATTTTAAGTCCAAGTTGGACTGGGAAACTTCATGTTTGTTGAACAGGAAATCTGAGAATTGGGCTCACCTGAGCTATTCAGGAGTCCAGAGAATGGAAAATGGCTGATTAGAAAGATGCTCGTTGTTTCCCTGTATGATTATGCGATTCTGAAAGTTTCCTTGCATTACAGGTATGGGAAATAAGCCACGATATGCTAACCTATGATTATGTTAGCAGGCAAATATACAGGCAGGAGCATTGACTCCCTAAGCACTGTACTGATTGTAACTAATTAACTAAAACATCTCCCTCTGAGGCAGTGGATTTTATGACATTAGCTATCTAGTGACCACTGTATAAAAGACGGCAAAACAATTTTGGTTATAAACTGCCTGTTTTTACATCTTTAGATCATTCAGAAAGTTCTTTGGGGGGAAATAATGTTCTCTGATCAAATCAAATGGTTTGTTTTAAATGAAAATCTGAGCGGTAGCCCTTTGAGTCATCCTTGAGCAATGCAAAAGCAAGTGATAAGGAAAAGAGGGCATAATTTCCTGGTGCTAAGAGAAAGAAACACAGGTTTTCTCTTTTTTGGTTTTCCTAAATGACCACAGAGAAGTTGGAAACGTACACAGAGGTAGGAAGATAGCACAAAACCTGAGAACAAACAAAACAGCTGAATAATGAACCTAGGGGCAAACTTTGAGCACCATTTTGATTATGTGCAAGGCGAATCAGAAGGTTTTTTTGTTTTCTTTTGTTTTCTTTTGCAAAGCCCCACCCCTGTTAACACATCACAGTGCACTGTCTCTCCCCAGCCTGACTTCCCTGAGCACAGGGAATGCTGCTGTTGAGATAATGCGCATCAGGAAGAACAGAAACATTCTCACCAAAAAACACTCAGCCCAATTCTCCAAAAACACAGTCTTAAAACCATAAAAAGAAGAAAACCGCTGGCATGAAAAAACTGCCGAGTCCATGATTTCAGGGTTTTGACACAAATTTTGCTGCACTCTGCAATATTTTTCTGATTCAAAGCTTTCATTTAAAAATAGTATCTGCATTTTCCCCACTGCCAGGAAATAGTCATGATAGGACCAGTCTTGTAGCCCTGTGTATACATAATTTCCAGGAGAAGCTGTGCATGTGCAATGCCTGCAGAATCAGGCCCACCAGTGAAACAGATGTGCCTGAAGTCAGGACTGAGGACTGTGTCAGACCTGCTCAAAATTATCTGCAGGCAAACAGTGGCAAAGTCTGGGACACCCTTCACTCACCCCAGTCTGTCACAGCAGATGTGCACTGCCAAGCCTCGCATGGGGCCACTAGCAACATTACTGAGAGCAGAGGCGAATTCTTCTTCTCCAAAAGGAATAAAAAAAGATGATGTAGATACACTAAGTGCAACATCCAGGTTTAGCAATAATAGCAAAAGCAGAAAAAAAAGGAGTTGCACTAAATGCAGTCTTTTCAGACCCAAGCCACCAAGGCACTGCAGCATGTAGTTACGACTAGACACATGAACAATCATAGTTAAATGGACTGAGATGGTATGCATCAGAGAACTCCACTGTTTCTGTACCAAAAGATCAATAAAATCAGTACACAGTTTAGGCCAAGATTCAGTCAGCAACATTACTTCACCCACGTTCCCCATCAAGTCCCAGGGTGATGCGACTTGTATGACACATCCAGCACTGGAGGGAATGGCACGCTGAGTAAGGAGAAGCAGCAGCAGAAGGAATGACGAGTGCAGGGAAGCCAGCTCAGCATCACTGCTGATGCAAGGCTGGAGAAACTCGAGCCTCACTGGGATTGATGGGCAAATATCCAATCAATTTCAGCATGACCAGGAGTTCATCCTTTTATTCTGTATTTCCTCAATTGCTTCTTAAGAAACCTAAACCAATTCAAGCCATTAAAGCTGAATTAATGCTTCTTATGTATAAAGTATCATTTAATTACATTATACCAAGAATTGATTGGCTTAGATCTTGCTTTACCCTTTGCTATGTTATCTCTGGCTACAATTGAAATAAATGCTGTACTAACAATTATTATAACATTCCTCTATCAGGCACAACTCAGGGCTTAAATGATCAATACCTATAAAGCACTCCGTTTCACTGAGGGCAGTAAGTAAGCATAAAAAGCCGCATTGTAAGCTTGCTATCTAGTGGTCCAAACACTGGAGGCAGGGCAGGAATCTCTGGTTTCAGTTTTATTCTGCTGTGTAACCTTGGAGCAGCCACCATGCCCCCAGTGCCCTTCCCTATTCCAGCCACATCGAGTTACAGTGCCAAATCTTCAGGGCAGAGACGGTGTCTGAGCACATCAGGGCTGAGGAGGGAGCTGACAGCCATGCACACTGTACAGCAGTACTTAATGTGTAGTCTGTAAAATGTGGTAGCGTAACATCTGGTTTGAGATGCACGTGCACTCTTTCAGTCCCTGTCACATTTTGTCGGTTCTTCCTCATTAAGATGCTGTTGCTTCTCTATTTGCTTCCAACAAAGAATGCATCAAATTCAGTTGCTTTATTCACTGACCTTGAAACTCTTCTCGACTTCGGCCCACATAGCCTATGCACATGCAGCTCCTTGATGGGACTCCCTGCTCTGGCCTTCAGCAGTCACTCAGTCTGCTCAAGTCTCAGTGCAGAACCCAGTCTCACCTTCATGCTGAAGCAGACTCTCCTTGCCCACTGTATGAGCCACAGTCTACCTGAACATCATGGGCAGTCTTGAATTTGAGGCCAATTACACAGAGGGAAACTCCTTGTTCATCACTGTGTCAGCCAGCTCTGCTCTTCAGAGCTACAGCAACGCTCTGCAAGGTGAACTCACCCGCTCACAGCATAGCTGGCTCTTGTGTGCTTGTGCAGCTTGCAGTTTTGCATGCTTTCCCTTCACTCCTGATGGGTACGTGTGAGAATCCCAGTTTGTAGCCCTCAAAATACATCTCAAACATACGAGCTGAGTGCATCTAAAAGGCCAATAAATCCCTGAGTGCAACACTGCCAAAAAAACTAAAATAAATCCCAGATTGGAGTTGCTCTTGTAAGCTGCTGATGCTGCTCCTGATGGTTGCAGTGTCATGATGCAGGGGGCTGGGCAGAGATCCACACCCCATATCCCCTGCACTCCCTCCTGCCCCTGTGCCTGCAGCCCATCTGCAAAGCAGACCACGGAAGTGAGCTGCCTGATGAAAAACCTCGCCAACATGACTTTGTTTTTAATTTAAACCAAATAAACACTTCCACAATTTATGCAACGCGAGCCAAATGAGCCGCCACACCAACTGTTGTGCTGGCAGAACTGGGGAAAGGAAGACATCACATCGTGTGGGATAGACAAGAAACGAGCAGCGAGGCGAAGGGACGTGCGGGCGTGCTTGTGTTGTGAAGCTAGGAAGCCAGAACTGGAGGGAAGGCTCCTAGAGCACAGCAAAGACGGTGGCAATCCCAGGATGAGCTTGGCAGCCTTGAGGAGAAGCCCAGGCTGGGCCTGTCTGCCAACAAAGGGACGAAGACGGCAGGGCTGCATCCGCCAGCACAACAGCCTTCCCATGACTACAAGAAGGGCACCTCAGTGCTTTTTACGAACTCAAGACCCACATGCATACATTTAATTTAAAGATTCAGAATATTATGTAATGTGCATGCTGTGACACGGGCCTGGTTTAAGGCCATACTGAATATTTAAGGAATAGCTTCACTGACTGCAAGTGGGAGATGTGATGTGACAGGGAAGGTTAGGCTGCACGGGGGTGCTACGTTCAGCATCCCACAGCACACAACTGGAATGCTCCAGCTCTCTCAACAGTGACCAGCTAAACATTTTTTGACAGTGAATGCCTTCAGTAAAACCTGTTACCACCACTGTTTTTATTTTAGACCCCAGTGCTTACAAAGTAATGTCTGTTTTGCACTGTTTAACAGAGAATGGGGAAAAAAGCAGAAAAACAACAAGAGGAAGAAGGAGGAAATGAAAGATGACTAATATCCCTCTTCTGACAAGCGACCTGCAGGATTTTACAGTCTGGCACGATGGACTTGATCTTCCCAGTCCACCTGCTTAGGAGCAAGCTCAGGGATAAAGCTGTGTAGCCTAAAATGTTCAGCTGTGTGCTTGCACAGCCATGCCTAACTGGTGAATGATGCTGGGCTGATTCTTGCTGAGCCGCTCCCAATGACACCAGTCTCTAGTTTTTCTTGTTCCAAGAACAACTTAGAAAGTTGTCATTCCTTTAAAGCTCAGGAGAGGGAGGTGTCACCACAGATCTCTTCAGGTGTGACACGAGGGCACTAAGCAGTAGGCTGTATTTATGGAGAACATGTAAGAATATATTGCAAGAAGAACACATCGGTTCAGTAGCAGTGGTCTGACCACCCCTCCAGCTCTTCATGACTCCATTGTGTGTGTTGGCCTGCTCTGGAGAGTCATGCCCTGCATTGGGCTTATGGACAGTAAGCACTGCTGCTTCACAGTGCTCCCTGGGTGAACGTGTTCTCCTTACAGAATGGGTCAGAGCCACAAGCTGCAGTTCTGTCCATCCTTCAGAGCTGTCCGCATGATCAGGAGAAGTTTGGGATAGAGAGCTGCTCTTCAGATACCAAATTCCATAGCACGGCCAGCAGTTTCCAAAGTTTGCCCCCTTACAAGCACACGACTCAGGTTCAAATTCCTTTTCTTGATATGGATTCATCTCACAGCTCGCCGTTAAGGCCTTGGATCTACAGTTTTTGCTCAGGGCCAGCTCTAGAGAGACAGTGTTGAAAGCATGAATTATAACCCTGATAAAAATATCGAGACCTATCCAGTTAGATTGCTATCTGGTAGCCATGGCATCCTGCATCCTCCCTATACTGTAAGCGAAGTCTCTCTCCCTTCCTGACTGCCTGTTGCATCTGGTTTCTGCATCAAAGTGATGTATTGCTACAGCTCACCCAGGCGTATGCCTGTGAGCGCATGAATGCAGGTGAATACAAGCAGTTTAACAGTGCCTCTTGTATGACAGCAGAGTGCCTGCAGTCATCTGTTCAGTCAGCTGCCCAAAGCATCCACACTTTATGATTCCAGCTACACTGCTCCTACATGTTTGCTCTGCCTCTGGAAGTCCATCCATCTGTATGTCTCGAAAGTCAGCTAAGCAAGAACTGCTTAAGCAAAACTTTCCCTGAGATTATTTACTGGAGGTCCTTATTATTAACTCCCATCTGTACTAGGAAAGGAGTCTACAGACAACTAGGGTGGGGGCACACAAGAAAGTCTATCACATACCCTACTGTGTGCATGCACCATGTATATTCAAACATGGAGCTATGCTATTCTTGGCGTACAGCACATTCCAAACCCAGGAGCCAGCTGCCTAGGGCTATGGGTGCACCTGGGGTGTCATAACACACAGTCACTGGAATACCCTACCTGCTGCAGAATCATCATCAAGCTCACCTTGCAATAATCTCCCCATTTCTGTCTGCTTATCTACAATACCAGTATTGTGCCCCTGTGTGAAATTGCTCCCTGCTATCCCAGCCAATTTGTTGCTTTCCTAACAGCCACTTATCTCTCCTACAGAAAAGCAGAGGAAGGAGCTGTAGTCCCAAGCTCTGAATTTGGTACCAAAAGAAGGACCGGTACACAAGCAGCCAATTTTGGCTCCACCGTGCCCCCAAGCAGATCATTTAACCTTTTATCTCGTCTTATCCTCCTATCACAAGAAGGTTCTATTTATATGACAGAGTACATGTCTGTGTGCAATTTAGTGTTCGTAAAGCCTTTGAAGATAGAAAAAGGATTGAATATATCCCATTAAAAAGCCACAATAATAATTAAGCCTTTTCAACTGTACATACCTATTATAATAATATTCTTATTTTCAAAGTCTCCTATCCAATGAGGCAAGCATAATGTTTACATTTGACTCCCCTCATACAACGTCAGCACCCAACAAAAAGTTCATCTCCTAACCTAAGGCAGAGCCTTTCACTCTTTTGGACCACCATAACTGGATTTTTCTCTGGCCTGATATGGACCAGAACTAAGAGCCCCACATGCCTGAGCAAGCCAGGCCAAGCATATTCACTCTGCCCCAGCTGACTGCCTGTGGTCTGCCTGTGGATGATAGCAAACCTGAGGAAAAGAAAATGCTGTCTGAACAGTCTGTACCTCAAAGGTGATGTATGCAGGGGAGTCCTGAGCTGATTTGTTGGGTTATCGGGGAGAGTGGTGGAGGGCTGGAGCTCCAGAAACCCCCATCCACCAAGGTGATGACTGTACTGTCAGCAGTGACAGCTGTATTGTCACATCCAGAAGTACCCACTGAAACTGTCAGCTCTATGGTCAAACTCTGCACTGAAGGGAGCACTGCTATATGAATTGCAGGACTCAGCCAGTATCTCTGCTTAGCTCTGCACTGCACTGAGTGAAGAGAACTGTTAATCAAGAAAAGGCTCTGGTCTTTCTCTATACAGTGCTGCTTAGTGTAAGAAAAATATCTGACAAACAGTGCTTTTGTTCTGGCAGTAAATAAGTACTGCACTTACAACAATTTTCCTTCAGATTCCACCCTTCCAGCAATCACCTTTATCCCAGTATTTGCTTAAGCCTGGACTTTATTTCTTATTTACAATATAGGAATCAATTTGTATGGCTCTTGCAGCCCTCCTCCCTGTTAGTCGTACAGGATTGAGACTAGATGAAAAGACAAGGGAAGGGATGCTGACTTTCATCATCTCCTTGGCTGGGGCTGAAAGCAGAAATGAAAAACAGTGTTGGTATGTACAAGCACATTTCTACTAACACTTGAACAGTAAAGCTTCCTTTCATCCCTAAAGTGTGCCAAGATCTACTGGGAGTCTGTTATTTTGGAAATGAATGCATTCAGCGCTGTGGAGGCACAGAGAGGATGATGGGGAAGAATAGCATTTTTTCAATGGTGAAAAGGAAAACCTCACTGAGACCTGAGTGGTGATGTGGAGGAAATACCAGCTTAAACATCAAAGTTGGAAGCTGTTTAAGTTAAACATCTTTCAAAGGCTATGAAGTGCTGAGATCAGCAGTGTTTAGTTACATATTTATCTTCAGATTAAACCCATTTTAAAATCAAAACACCTACTCATCCCAGTTAACACTCAAGAGCAATAACTCCCCATTACCAGTCACCATGGTTTGCACAAGACTAGATAGCCAACTTCTCACTGAGGAAGGCCAGAGCAACCTGGCCATCTCTGGACACAGCACGACTCAAGCAGAGATCTGCTTCTGTCTAAATAGGAAGGAGATTAAAGGGAAAAACTGGAAATCCAGAAGAATTCTTGTAGTCTGAAATATTTTCTCTAAGAACAAACAGTGAAATACCGTCAAACTGCTCTTTTAAATCCTATTATTTCAGCTGTGCTTCAGTTCTTCCCAATGTTCTCTATATAATAAGCATTTCAAATGAAATGACATTATTTTAAAACACACTGTAGTAGGCAATTACAATTCCTGAATACTAAAATGCCAATATAACATAAGCAAAATTTACTGTTGTTCCTTAACTTTCTGCCATGTTCATTATATTTTAATGAATAAGGTTTCACATTAATTTTTCAAGCCTTTTCCTCAGAATCACATATTACCTCAGTAAATGAGTTACAGAATTAGGTCTCTGTTTACATGCTCCTTTTGAATACTAGAGACAAAACCTTGCTTTGATTTTCCATAGGTCAGCAGTATTACTTCTTATTTTCAGAAGAGCACCACAGAGCTAGCAGCACTGCTCTGCCATGCTGGGGTGTCCCAGAGACAATCAGTGCCCAGGCCATTGAACCCCACCTGCTGATTCTGTGAGAAGATAGCAAGAGGTAATGCCACACTGTAGTGGCACGTGGGATCTGTGGGCACCAGAGCAGCATCTGCAAGTTTGGATACACCTGAGGACACCTC
The DNA here is from genome assembly GCA_035772895.1 of Perdix hodgsoniae. Taxonomy (NCBI): domain Eukaryota; kingdom Metazoa; phylum Chordata; class Aves; order Galliformes; family Phasianidae; genus Perdix; species Perdix hodgsoniae. Next base: position 5,157,881 of record JAPSGF010000044.1, read on the forward strand.
ACTGAAGGTCAGACTTCTGCTCTGCAGTAGACTGCGTTGGAGTTCCTCTACAGTTGTGCTCACCAGCCCACCGTTTCCCATGTTCTCTCTTACCTCTGTCACTCCTGGGGAGGCACAGTTCACCTAAATGGCCCTTTCTAATGTGCTAACAGCAAAAAATGAACAAATGAACTTCACCCACAGGTATCACCACTGATGGTTACTGAAGTTTCCAGGCAAGGGCAGGAAGAAAAGGAAATTTTGGACACCTCCCACCCATCCTGCATCCCCTTGGTGGATGACCATGCCCAGTGGGATGGGCACACTGCAGCACAGAGATCCTGTCAGCATGCTGGGGCTGAAGGGCTGCTGGTTGATACCACCAGCAGATCCTGACAAATGGAACCAATCAAGGTGTGTCAGTTTCAGGAAACATGAAGCTGGCGGAGAGATAAAGAAGTTCAGCTGTCCCCAAAAATGTCCTCAAAAGCCCTTGCCACAGCATTCTAAGAAGCAGTTCCTCATTGGCATGACAGTAGATATAGTACTCGTCTGCCAGAGCAGACAATTTCTGCATTACTTAAAGGAATGACACAGCCAAACCAAGTAGCTTAAACTGCTGTAAGTGACACCAGTAATTCATTTCATGCTGCAGCCAAAAGGTGAACATTTTTCCCCAGCAAATCTTCACCCCTCCCCTGCATAACCAGCTGTCAACTCTTGACAGAAAAGAAAGAGGAAAGAAAAAGGAAGTAGGAAGATGGGCAGGAGATAACATGAAGGTAGCAGACCAGAAGGTGCCACACATAGGAGAAGGTGGAGATATCACACTTTGCAATGCTTTTCACTTATGATAAGTAACTCTGTTTTCCACCTGGGACAAAGACTGGGAAGAAACTGAGAAGTCCTGAGCAGAAGAAATACAGATGCTGGCCAGTAAGCAGGCCCTGCCTGCCATCTGTCATCTTCCAAGGGATAGATTTGATTTCCTGTTCTCCATGTCTACAGCAGCTGGTCACACTGCTACATGTGAGCATGTCAGGCAGAACTGACATTTTCAGGCAGAATCTTCATGTCAGAAGATTCAGGGATGTCTTTCCTCCAATGAAATGTACATGTGTTAAATGGAGTTATTCTGTATGCTCTCAATGCTTTAATTATTAATGTTGATAAACTATAGGAAATCTCATTCAATTAGAGGGTTTGTTTTTTTTCCACCTCTGACACAGAAGTAAGTTTCTCTATTGAAAGATCACTCTGTCCTTGTTCCTTGTGCAGTTATGGAGAACACAAATTAAATCCTAACTCCTGGGACACTGCAAGGCACGGGATGTTACAGACACACACTTGGGTTCTGCTGCTCTGTTACCACAGCAGGTCAAGCTTTCATCCTTGCCACTCATCCCTGGTTTCATCCCATTCCTCTCTTCACAGCTACTATGCTATTAATTCCCTTCTGTTTCAAAGTTGTGCCCATTCACTTTATACATCCCCAAAAGAGCAGAGGCTTTTACATGGGTAACACTTCCCTCACATCCCACTTTCTCCATGCCAGAACTTACTATATCCCTTTCTCTCCACAGCACCAATTCTAAGGCTCTACAACCCCTATCCCACACTGGGACAATCAGATATCCTCCTCCACTTCCCCAGTTGATGCACTGTGATGCCCAGGTGTTCTCTATGGCTCTGCCCTGCTGCTGCTTCCCCAGTCTCCCTCCATAGCCATGGCTGGCTGTGACCTCCAGATCACAGCCAGCACTGATTCCAGAGGCTGACACACAAGTGCTGAACAGACAGGCAGCAGTACCCCTTGTATCCTCACACTTCCCTCTGTTTAATGATTTTCCCTTAAATCCACCACATTTTGCTCACTGACACCCAGCACTTCTCTTGATGCTTCAGAACTAAGTTTTGAACTCTGTGCCAGCACTGCTCCACAACAGAGATTTCTATCCGCTTGAACAGAAAGCCTTGCAAGCTTTGCCAGCTACCACCACTCCTACGATTTCTTCCACAACATGCATCTGCTCGCAGAGGATGGGGAGGTGCCCTCGCTGTTGTCCAGAGGGCTTTCTGGAGTGCTGTCAGCCTGCTGCGTGCCAAGCTCTCTCTGACAGCTGCATCTAACTCCCACTGAAGTGCTGTGTTCTTCAAGTTGGCCACCCTGAAGAGTGTTTTGCCTGCATCTGGAGTCAACAGACACATATAGAGCAAGCCATATTCACTGGGGGTGAGGAGGTCCTAAAGATCCCGGGTCTTCTGTTATGTACAGAGGTACAAAATAGCCCAAGACGGGCAAAAAGACCACTCTGAAATATCCACAGGTCACATACTTACTAAAATATAACCATACGTACTGTAAGAGAGGGAGAAATATCATGAATAATTTACTTGGCACATGGAAAGTACTGTTGTGTATTTCATATGTGTGAAATAAATAAGCAGAAATTACTTAATTTGAATAACACTGAACACCTGATTCCAGAGCCTGAGCAACACTTCACTCTAAGGCATTAAGAGCTCTTGGCTTGTTGACATTTCACCAGAACAGAGGAAAATTAGCAAGTTGAAAACAAATTTATATTGCGGCTTGCAGATAAACATTCACAGTGCATCCGCTGGGCTCCCGAACAGCACCTAAGCTGAGCCCTGACATTATGAAATGGCTGCATTTCATTGCTCGTGTTGTTACAGAAAAGGCTGAGAAACTGCACCTGAGATGACAATGTTATTGTTTAGTGTCAATCATGCAGAATCCAACACTGAGAACAGTAAGTTGAGCTGCGTGTGTTTTCACATTTGACTCTATGGTTTCTCCCAAAAATTTCACAGTGGAGCTCAGGAAAACAAAAAACAACTCTTTTTTTTTTCTTCTCTTTTTTTTTCTGAGGATCTGTTTTCCCACCCATAACTTTGTCTGTCTATACAGTAAATGTGACCGGAAGGCTCCTTTACTTATAAAAAAAGTCCCAAGGAGGCTCTTCTGCTAACTGTAAACTCCATGTTGTATGAGGATTTACATGGCATTTGCCTCCTGCCATCAGAGCAGCCAGGTAGTATTCAGAAAACCATAAATAATTTATCTGTGCTGTAATCGAAGCTTTCAGATATAATAACCAGGCACATTTCTCCAGAAATGTTTTAATTAATAACAAATTATTTATCTTCCAGGTGCTAATTGGTCTGATTCAGGTTTGAGCAGTGGTTTTTTTTCCTCTGCTAAAACTGGAAAAGCAAGGGACCTCTCCTGTAACATAGATGGATGTAGCTCTGCTTCAGTCTGTGACTATTCTGTCACATCTACCTTTTCTTTAAACACTTCAAGGATCTCCCACCTTTAAAAACAAGAGCAGTGTGTGCAAAGAACCTGCAGCCATTGCTGAGACTTCTTTCCTCCTATGGCTCCAGCTTCAAGTTTCAATGCCAGCCATGGAGCATAAACATGGCTAAAGTCTGCTCCAGCGTCTCCTTCAGTGTTACACGTGTGCTCCTGTCTTCCCGCTGCACAGCCAGACAACGCAGGTGGTTTTGTTGTACTTTGAGGAAAGAAATCCAAGCTCTATAAACAACCTTGTACTTACTGAGCTCGGCAATGCTCCCCACACGTGTAGCCAGTAAGGACTGCTCGATGGTCCTTAGCTCGGACTGGCTGAACATCTGCACTTCCCCAGGCTTGTTTGATCGTTGCTGGTCTTTGTGAAGGTTCAAGCTGTCCGGCAAACAGAGAACACCTACAATGGATAAAAAAAGAAAAAGAAATTCCATGTAATTTCAGTCACTACTGCTGTCACCGCCTTGTATTCATGGAACATTTTAAGGCTCATGTGAGTACAGCCCGAAGACAATAAGTATTTGTAACTCAATGTCACAGATGACTCATGTTCTCAGGAGTGGCCCTCATTAACTCTTCTGAATATCCCCAAGTCACTCATGATGTCACCAAGGGATAATGCTTACAGAAAACCCCATATAATTGCCCATGGTGGAGTCAAGAGGGTTCCGAAGAAGCCTTGTAGAAACTACTTCAAAACCAGCAACAGAATCCTTCAGGATTGACTTCAAAATTACACATAAGAAGCTTGATACCTTTAGAGGATTTTCCTGTATGGGGAATTCCACTGACAGTTGCCAAAATAATAGGCAGCATCAAGATGCCTGCTGTGTCATTGATGAGTTTATTGGATTTCTTTTGTAAATGCAGCTCCTGACAACTGAACTGCATAGATTTCAAAAGCCCATCATGCAGAAGCCCACAAAGCAGCGAACTTTTATGGGGAGGCAAAAGCAACGCTGCTGACATTAGAAAAAATTTACAGTACACATCCATGCAGGCACAAAAGTCACTTTCTGCCACGATATCTAAACCCTCAGGGGCAGACAGAGGGCACGTGTTTGTTAATCAAAATCACTGTCATGCTACAAAACAGAACTCACATACTACAGCAAATGCTTCATTACTATCCTTGAGTAACAGATACATGGAAGCCCAGCCTGGACATAAGCTCTCCTCCCAGCTCTGAAAGCAAGCAACTATGGCCATGCTTATCCACAGTATTGCCTTTCAAATCCTTCTGGGACCACACAAGTGGACACCCCTGGGAGGTAGTGGGGTTGTACCTCTTCATGGCAATTAAATTCCATCTTATCTCTGATTGTGGAATTTGCAACAATTTGCTTTGAAAATAAGATAAAGTAGGAAATGTGTTTTGTTTTTTTTTTAATTAGCTTGTACTCTTTGTTCCATTTAAACACAGGGGAGAAATTCCCCCTTAAGGACCAAGAAAACACTTTACAAAATGCCTTTAAGAAAAAGGTATATATCTCATGTCTTCAGAAGGGAGAACTCAGGAAGTAACTGGTGACTAAATCTATTAATCAGTAATTCTGTTAGTATTACAGAATCAAAGAATGGCTTAGACTGGAAGGGAACTCAAAGCTCACCCAGTTCCAACCTGGTGCCAAATGCAGGGTTTCCACCCACCAGATCAAGCTCCAGGGCTCCATTCAGCCTGGCCTTGAATGGCTCCATGGATGGGTTATCCACAACTTCTCTGGGTAACCAGTAGGTACACAACATTTTAAGTCCCTTGCTGAATGGCTGCCTAAACTCCTTCTTTATTTTGGTAACAACCCACCAAACATCACTGCTTTGGAGCACTGCGAGGCCAGGCAATCAATGCTCTTGGAAAGGATGTTTCTCAGACACTTTGTTAGCTCCACCAGCTTCACATACACTCACCTCTCTGCCTGCAAACAGTCTGGTCTAAGTTATACTTGCGGCACGGGCCTAAAAACACCCATCAAAAGAGAGGTGGTGAAAGCACAGTGAGCACATCCTGCATGAAAAGCAGGGGGCATACACTGGAAAAAACAGGACCAAAGGCCCCACATCCCACAGCTGTAGGATAGCAGACTGAACCTGGCTCCCCATCCCCACACAACAGCAAGACCGGATCAAATGCCTTAACAGCCTGTTTGAGCACTGGGGATAGAAGAGCAGTGGCAGCCGTTAATCCCAGTCCTGACCACAGGGCCAGGGTTGTGGCCACTGCAGTCAAACAACATGAATGTGGAGGGGAGCTGTGGGCAAGGACATAAGGCATCTGACACAGCACTGAGGTAAGGGGTAAAAGGGGGCAGCAATGAAAAAGTATTAAACAAGCAATCAAAAATCACCGAACAAGCTTTCCAAATTCACTTCTGATCACTTAGTGTTTGCCTTGAATCAACACTTAGCATGACATTTATATTCTGTAGATGTGCAGATCTTGAGATGTTCAACACCTGGATTTAGAATGCAGACTTGCCTGCATATTTTAATAAGTATTCTCTCTCAGAAATGTTTCTCATTTATTTAGATTCCTGTTCATAATTTTAATGGATAGAAATTAAGACAAAATTGGAAGAGTCTTCCCTGAAGAAAACAGATGTGTAACATCAAATATTCTAAAAGACTTCTAAAAACAAGAAACAGTACAAACAACTTCACGTCATCTTTAAAAGAAAAAGAATACCCAGCAGGAAAATAATTAGTGAAAATACATGTTAAAGTGTGTGTGGGGAAAAAAAAACACAAAACACAACTGCTTTTAGGTGAAGAGGACTGAAATCCCCTTATGAAGAGTATTGAAATGGTTTAAAATCATAAGATGCAGGGGAAAGCGCTCTCAGAGTGATGAGTGGTGGCATACAGATATTTTATTCTCAATTTTGTCTCTGCCTGTACCCACAGCCGTGCTTTCCCTTACAAACAGCCCTGATGATTAATTACTCTGTTCCGTAGCGAGGGGAGAGTATTCTTAGGTTTTCAGATGAAAAGTGCAAATGAAATGCAAAATGTACCATTGTTAGAAAACTTAGCAAATTATAGGATATGTCACGCCAAAGGGTTTTTTCACTTGAGTGTGACATGATTAAAGCCATGCAATAGCCAAACATCTGATACTTACACGCCAGCTTCACAACTATAATTGACCACAGCGGGTGACCAGTGGTGTGCTGGAAGATTTTTTTATAACTCTCATCATTTTGCTGGAGAGCATTTCTTTTTTTTTGCCAGAATGGAGAGAGGGAATTCTATGCTCGAGCACACAACTCTGCCACCTTCCTAGCCTCAACTGTTTTCCCCCAAAACAATTAAAGAAAAGTTACTAAAATGCTTTTTGGCAGAAAAACTTGCTCTATTTTATCAGTGCTTCATGTACAGCTCAAACTTGCTGATGAATGCCTATGGAAGGAAATTACTCCCTAGCAAGAAGGGAGCATGCCGAATTGAAGACGAATGCAAAAAAAAAGGTAAAATCTTTGTGATTATAAATGCCTTCTTCATATAAATAGAAACATTTAAATAGCCATCACCTGCTTTCACTGGCTTGGCTACAGTTCAACCTCCTCATGTTAATTCCCTGCTGACTGGCATTATTCACTTGCTTTGTCAGCCACGACTTCAGCCCCACTGTGCTATACTTGACGCACAGGTAAGGATCTCATGTTTCCAGCAGCCTGAAAGGCAGGGCATTTTCCCTTGCTTTTTTTGCTCTCTTGACTGTTGCTGCTGATGCTGTCATTCCAAGCCAAAGATCTCTGTGCAGCATCTTCAGAAATAACTACGATATCTGTTTTTTCTCTCTCCTGGCATTGCTAAATGTCCTTCCTTTCTGCATGGTTACTCAGCCCTGTGCTCTTCTTTGCCCATTACTTTATTCCTCATCTTCCTTCCAATTCACTAGAGTAGAAATCAAGCTGTCTGTTCTAGCAGGATGAATGTGGGGCCACACGCGATCATGCCCCTGGCTGCTCCATGTCCATGGTGATGTACAGCAGCCATACGTCGTATTTATGACTGCTATGAATCACTGGAGCAATGAGAAATAACCAAAGCAGTCCTGTGTGTTTGGCTTTTGTCACCTCTTGTCATGCTTGGCTATAACATCCTTGGGGCAGGTATCTGTCTAAAGCATCCAGAATGGATCAAACCCAAACTTTGCTTTATAAGCTGCTGTTTTTGATTTGCCCTTGGCCTCAGCTTGCCTTGCAGTCTGTAGGTAAAAGACTGCAGAGAAACACAATAAAAATACTTTAAAATCAGCAGCATGCCAAAAAACTTACAGTGACAAGCTCTTAGTGCTCTCCTCCCAAATCTTCAGGGAGAAAAACACAGCCATCATAGAGAAGATCCAATGCACAATTAATACACTCTACATTTTTCCTGCCCTCTGGGTTTAGTTGGAAACATAAGCCAGGGCTCAGTCCCCAGAGACCTAAAAATCCCAAACCAAAGAAGTATTGCACAGAATGACATTGAAGATGCCTGAACTTGTAGAAGCAACAAGTCTTTCAAACTCTCATGCAATGTCTTCTGAAGCCAGAGGTACCTGGTAGCTCCGTTCCGGTTTCCCCGTGCAAATTCCCACTTCTTGTGATGGAAAGGCAGATTTTGGCACAAATACATGCATGTTTCTGCACGGAGCTGTGGGCACAGTCCTTGTAGTATGGCAGAGGTGTGTGCATATCCCACTACCATCCCACATGCAGTGCTGCACAGCAGCCCTTGGCAGAAATTGTCCCAGCGTCTGAAAGATCTGAGGGCCCAGAGCAGGTCTAACACTGGACACAACAGCAGCTGGGAAACCTCCTCGGGTCTCAGGGCTGGAGAAGCATGGGTTTGTAGCCTAAATTTCACTAAAACACAGAGAAGGCATAAAAAAAAATAAGCCTCCTTCACTGTTCCTTTATTTAGACAGCTATCTGCATTTGTTTATCTGCCAGCTGTTGCGACTGTTGCAAAACAGTTGATTCCTGGAGTGCTGGCACCTATAGTGCCCATATGCCAGAACTGGCAATAGGGTTTCACATCCACTGCAACATCGGAGCCTGGAGGCTTCCCATGATCTGCTGCTGTCACTACCCAGCTATTTTCACTGGGCAAAGGCAGATCAAAGGGCACAGTGGTAAAAAATTGGTATGTACAGTCTTCTGTACACACTCAGTACACACTCACTACACCACCATGAATGACCACACAATGGGAGAAGTAATAAAATGACAAGTTTGTTTATTTGGAATGGGAAGCAGTGTTTTGGGCAAAGCCATGTTACATCCTTAAATGTTTTGTAGTTCGGTCCCAAACTCGCTTTCTCAGCTGAAGAAACAGTTCAAGCACTGAGTCCATCTCAGAATAATGAGAGACTGAGAGGAGAGATGCAGACCAGATATAAAGATCTTTAATTAAGGTGGTGAGGCACTGAAACAGATTGCTCAGAGAGGTGGTGCTTTCAGATCAGAAAGCAAATGGTATCCTGGGTTCCATCAGCAGAGGGATGACCAGCAGGACAGAAGGTGATTGTCCCCCTCTACTCTGCTCTTGTGAGGCCCCATCTGGAGTACTGTGTCCAGGTCTGGAGCCCCCAGTACGAGAAAGACAGAGGGCTGCTGGAGAGGGTCCGGAGGAGAGCCACGAAGATGATCAGGGGACTGGAGCACCTCCCCTATGAAGACAGGCTGAGGGAGCTGGGCTTGTTCAGCCTGGAGAACAGAAGGCTGCGGGGTGACCTCACTGCAGCATTTCAGAACCTAAAGGGAGCCTACAAACAGGAGGGGAATCAACTCTTTGAAAGGGTAGATAACTGCAGGACAAGGGGAAATGGTTGCAAGCTTAAGGAGGGAAGATTTAGAGTGGATGTCAGGGAGGAAGTTCTTTACAGAGAGAGTGGTGAAGTACTGGAACAGGCTGCCCAGAGAGGCTGTGGATGCCCCATCCCTGGAGCTGTTCAAGGCCAGGTTGGATGGGGTCCTGGGCAGCCTGGTCTGGTATTAAATGGGGAGGTTGGTGGCCCTGCATGTGGCAGGGGGGTTGGAGATTCGTGATCCTTGAGGTCCCTTCCAGCCTGGGCCATTCTGTGATTCTGTGGTGGATACTCCATCCTTGGAGACATCCAAGGTCAGGCTGGAGGGGCTGGTCTAGCTATGAGTGTCCCTGTTCACTGCAGAGGGGTTGGACTAGATGGCCTTTAAAGGTTCCTTTCAACTGAAACTATTCTGTGATTCTAAAATTAGGTTCTAAACAGAACCTAAATGTGCAGTTCTAGTTACTGCAAGCCTGTTTCTGTTCAGTCCCTCTTATTCTTATCCACTCACCGCAAACTCCCTTCTGAAGGTCACAGTTGTATTTCAAGGAGTCCAGAGGCATTTGATCAAGCTATTACTTGTGCAGACAGAAAATCGACTGTGTATGATCATAAGATCATGCAGGTACCACTGAATTCCATTTGCTATATATATACATATATACAAAGAAACAAACCAAAGGTTGCTTGTGTTTCAAATTCTTTGTCTTCACCCTCCTTCAAATCCCATGTTCTAACGCAAAACAAACTTCCAATGGCACTAAATTAATATAAATGCTCACTAGACAATGTGATTCAAATGACCCATGCAGGGGTATCTAGCAGGATCCCAACAAATTTAGTAGAAAATAATTCAAAGCATCTTTGATATCTCTATCTATCTCTTACATCTTAAGCAAACATACATATCTGGAAAACTTCTTATACTCCCACTTCATAGATTCTTCGATGAGTTCATAGAGATTAAGAGTACTGGAATGGTATTGGGCAAATTACTCTGTAAAATGAGCCTGAAAATGGTAGTTAATCTGGAACTGTCCCCAAAACTCAGTGCTGCTCACTGCTCCAGCGAATGCCAACCTTGCCCAGAAGGACTAAGTTCAGGGGTTGGAATTCCATCAAATCACTTTAACCAACTGACTTTTTAGACCAAAAGTTTTTAAGTTCTATTGCCTGCTGTCATAAAGTCTCGTAAGAACTTCAAGAGTTCACAAAACATCCAATCAGAAAATCCCTTTTATTCCACAAGTAGTAAAATATTTCCCAGCACCAGGGAGCAACCTTGCGATCTACAGCATAAAGGCCTATTGGAAAGAGTGAAAAAAGGACAAAAGCGTAGCCAACCACCTTTACAACAGCAATACACTTCAGTGAGTGCAAACCCCGTACAGTTGATATTCTCACACACAAAATCTCTCTCCTGAGCCCACACTTGGCTGTTGTGGCAGCCACAAGCGCGTTAGGAAGATGCACCATGCCACAGATTTTGAAGCATGCCGTGGAACATCGATGCAGAGAATACAGAACTGTAGAATATCTTGAACTGGAAGGGACCTAATAAGGTTGCCCAGAGAGGCTGTGGATGCCCCATCACTGGAGGCATTCAAGGCAAGGTTGGATGTGGCTCTGGGCAGCCTGGTCTGGTGGTTGAAATTACATGATCCTTGAGGTCCTTTTCAACCCAGGCCGTTCTATGATTCTATAATTCAGTAAAGATCATTGAGTCCAACTCCAAGATGGTGAATTCTAACTCATTCCAACTAGGCAGAAGCTCCTTTCAGCCTGGGTTGCCAACGCAGGCAACCTGCACCACGACTCCTAAGCTCAGCCTGTCAAACTGACAGGCAAGACAGATGGAAAACATCTTGATTTCTCCTTACAGAAATGAGACTATGGGGAAAACCTTAATGCTTATCGTATCAACCAGTGCTTTCAGTTAACTGAAGGCCTGGAAAGTATTCAAGGCAAGGAGTGCAAAGTGTCTCCTTTCCACGCATTCCAGCCTGGTTAAATAACAGGGAGTGCCTTTGCGTGGAGAAAATGCAAAGCACTTGGGAAAGCTAGAAGGTGATAAAAAGTTTCCAGAATCCAAGTCACAGGGGAGGCAAAGCAGCCCAAATGAGGAAACGTGGGACAGGCGCAGGAATCAGATGCAAGTCAGGAAGGTAACACTGCTTTGTGCGCCTTTAACACCTACTAACCAAAGCCATTAAGAAGCATTACCAGCTCTCCGCTTAGCCTCTAGGCACTGGTGCTAAGCAGCTAAGATAATATGCACGTCCAATTTATATGTGAAATGAAAGTAAAGCACCGCAGAGCTTAGTAGCTAATTCAAGGTGAAATAAGAAATGTCAGAGAAAAGCAGGAAGAGAGCATCAGGCCTCTAGTTATGCTGTTTAACCACAAGAGATCAGCCTTTCTCTCCTGGAAAAATCAGTAGAAGAACAAATGAAAATGAAACTTAAAAATGAGAAGAACGGGGACCCTAATAAATCTGCCACAAAGCGATCGAGAGCAGCGACCACAGATAAACGACAATCAGAAGCTGCGCAAACCGTAGGGGCTGGGATCCTACCAGAACAACTGCAATCATCTGAGCAGTGCGAGTGCAGCTTCGTTATTTCATCCGGCCAAGTGTGGAGGTTTCGTCTGAGCAATTTTGTCTCTGGCTCCTTGCAACTGGAAATTTCAGCAACTGTTTGCATATCTGGAGAGCAGTTTCTTCCAAAGCTGTGTGATCGTTTTCAGGGCAGTACCCCAGCTGGGCTGGATCTGATTTCATCAGAAGCCAGAATGGATGATAGTTATCCAAAGCAGAATACCTCTGTGAGTTATTAGAACAGATGTTAAAGGAAGATGAGATAATAGAATTATATTGCTACACACGGCTGTGACATCTTTTCTTGTAAGGAGTTTGTTAGCACAACACATTCTACTTAATTGGGACGTTCTCCTTATTAGGAGCCTTCCAAGGCAATCGCTTTAGCCTAATGATAATGAGTGGCAATCACCGCTGCTTTAAATGGCATTGAAGTAACAACAATTCAACTAAATTAGGATATATTCTGCTGGTACCAAGCAGTTAAGTGGTGCACAACCAAGTGGAACACAGGATGGATTTGATTGTTTAGGTTATAAATTACGAAAGATAGAAGAATCGGGAGATTAGATCCCGCTAAACATAGAAACTAAACTCCCAGATCAGCAGCAACAGCTTTACATTTATTTTTATTAAGACATAAAGAAAGCAAAACCTTGGTCCCATCAAAATCAATTGCAAAACTTCTAAATCCTCAAAACGACCACTGAAAGAAAAGAGCAAACATAAAGCAAGCCTGTCCATAAACAAGAGAAGTAATGGAGATCCATCTCCTCATGCTTTTCCCCAGCTCTCTACCAGGTCCCAAGAGTGGCCCTTGAGATCCTCCTGTTGGGCATGAGATGGTCCTCGTGGCCCCCTGTTGGGCATGAAGCAGCCAATGCTGCTCAGCGTTGTGTACCCGTGGCTGAACAGCCAGCACCTGCCAGTGGCACAGCGAGCAGCATCCAATGTGAAGCCGCATCCCCTCTTTCACAGCCAGGAGACTGATGTGCCTTTACCTACCCGTCATTTTCAACACCTCTCTCCCTGTTGACCATAAAGTAGCATTTTATGGACTTCGCAACGGGAAACTGCTCAGCAGCACGCTGTGATCAGCCAGCCTATTCTATTGTCACAGTAGCCATAAAAGTTCCAGTGCAAGCTGGGATTATTCTGGCATGGAGATGTTCGAGCTGACACAGTGCATTTATTTCACACAGAGCACCCATCAGCTTGAGATTACCTGGATCTGAGCCATGCTGCCCTGGAAATAGCGATGTGGAGGAGAAAGGCTTTCTATTACACTCTTTGACAGGAGGCATCGAGGTAAATAAATAATAATAATAAAAAATACAGCTGTCATCTTTCTTCTCTGCTACATGCAAATAAATACAATACGCGCTGCCCTCAGTGTCTCAGTATCAGTTAGAAGTTGATAGATTGTGGGAAATCTGCAGGAAGAAAAGAGAATGATGAATGTGTTGGCAGTACTGGCTGGGGTGGAAACTTAGGGATGAATCTGGATTTTGCAGCATGCAGCCTGACTACAAGATGCCTCTACTAGGTCCAGCCAGCGCCCAGTGTGCCAGGCCCATACAGGAGGGAAAGGATGTTTGGGAATGCACTGCAGTACTAATTCATGCAAGGATGTGTCTGTCTAAAAACAGGCAAAATCCCCCATTAGGTTGAGAGTTCGTAGAAGGTCTAAGCCTTTGAGTCACTGAAAATGACCAAGAATGCATTAGCAGTTTTTTATTTCCCAGAAAAAGACCCAGCTCCCGATAGCAGCGGAACAAGAGGATTCAGTGATTCATAGCGTAATATGCCTTCCTAGAGCCCGTAATTTCCACCACTCATTACCGCCAGCCTCCCGAAATGCCCAGCCACGACGGATGACTTCCTGCTCAGCGACCGGATGCACACACGGCACAGAAGCCCAGCTGTGCCGATAAGGTATCTTTCCTAGCCCAGACGGGCCTCATCCATTATGTGATAAACAAAACACCAGCAACTCATCAGGTATTATCACATACGTCTGTGTCCAAGTCTGTTTTTTTAGCAGCTTTACAAGTTACTCGTAACCACGCTGTGGCACGGTGGACCTCTTGAGAACAGAGGCTGAGTATTTCAATTACAAATGAATAACCACATGCAAGCACATAATCCCCCATCTTTGTGAGACCTACTATCCAAACAAACTCCTACACCAGGTTCTGCAGCTACAGAATGGCAGTACAAAATGCTTGATGCAACAGAGCGTTTTTTTTCCATTACTTTCTCTGTGTACCTCCATTCATTTGGAATAGGCACCAAACATCGGATCCCTTCAAGGCTTGGCCCCATCATTTCAAAAACCCCGATGTGCTTGCAATTTCTGAGCAGTTCCACTGAGTACTATACAATACACTTGGCAAGAATATTTAGAATACCTTAAAAAAATACCTCCCCCATTTGCTTCAATATTTGTAAAGATCAGTATGCCTTTTACAGAAGGGATTGTTTGCCAAAATTCCTCCCTTCGCCTCAAAACATCATCAGCTTGTACAAAAGCCATGAATAATACATAATGGCAAAGACATTCAGTGCTCGGACTGAATACGGGGCATTCCCATACCAGCTACCAACCAAATCCCTTACACTTCACAAACGGGCATGGTGTCAGCAGCCAATAATGGGACAGAGGAGAGTGGGACAGAGCTCCTGTGGTCTGTGTGCAGTCACTGCCCTATAACTGCATGCACATCTTTATGGAATTCATACATTCAAAGAATCTGCCCTTACCAGGCTGGGGTTAGCAGGCTGACTGGAAGGTGACACACATTCCTGTGGAGCTGGGCCCACCAAAGTGCTGGGACCTCTCTCTCCTGGAGAACATTCAGGTATTACCAAGAAGTAGTGCAACAATGATCATACTTCAGTGGAGGGGGGGTAAATCATCAGTCCCCAGCATTTCCAGGAGGGTACATGAACACATGATTGAATGTGATTGAATACGGTGATAAATGAGCAAAATCCACAGTCATTAGGGCAGGGAGCTGCGCTGTGGGGGAAATTCAGGCAGCTCGGGCAGAACTTACTGACTTTGTCAAGGTTGGGATTTATCCCTGAGCAATGAGTTCTGGGTAAACTGGAGCGTGCGGAGCCCTCAGCAAAGGTTGAGTAATTAGAATTTCCTTTCAGCCGCTTGTGCAGATGACTATCAGATCAGCCACTGCACCCTCCCCAGGAAAGCCCACGCTTAATGAAAGCAGAGATGTTTAAGAAACACGCGCAGCTATTTACTGGCTCTAGGGCAGTATCCCATCACTCTGAGCACTGACCACGCTCCCGCCCACCCAGCGAAGGGCAGCGCTGAGCAAACTGAATGAAAACCACCCACTCCTGAAGGCAGAGGGCACAGGACCACCGCCATCTCATGAGCAGTCATAACTTCAGGGGAGGACGTGCCCTACAGCCCCCTACCTGCCCCCGGCCCAGACTGGCTGCATGATTTGTGGGATTTCTAGCAATTGAGCTCAACCAGGTATGGCTGTGAGCTGCGTGGGTCTGCGGTGCCCCCCAGTCTCACTAAAAGAATAAGACTCTGCCTTCGGTACATGCTTCAAGGGGTTTTCACCATGTATTTAAAGCCAAGAATTTGTCTAAAAACTTCACTGACTGGAAAGCCTGGATGCTGGCCAGGGGACAGTCCTTTCTAAAAGTAACCTTTACGTTCTTCAAAATTCCACTTGGCTTACTATGTAGACACGGCTTGTCATTAGCACATGTTTTGCCATCCAGACCTTTGATATAGATACCTACAGCAATAAATCAGTTCTGACCAGTAAAGGTTAGCCTAGATGTATATATATATATATGTATGTATGTATATATATGGTAAAATCATTACAGACAATGAATAAAATTTACGAGAAGAGACATTAGACTACGTCTCTGGCAGACTTTTATGACTGGTTGCCCCACTGATTGGCTGGCTGACCCCATTTCAAATCACTCCAGTTTTACAGAGCTGACAGACGCTTTCTTCCCCCACCCCCCCCACCCAAATACAATAAAGCCGTGTTCAGGTGCATGAACTCATTACAGGGCTACCAGATTAACTGAAGAAAGACTTCCAATAATTATTTAACAGGAGTTATTTTTTTTTTTTTTTTGCTTTGATCTCCACAGGGTATCAATTTGCACATTCTGAATTTTATGACATCAAGATATACAGTCTTACTCTTAAAGTACCTATTTCAGGTTTTTGAACACGATGCCCTCTATTACTTCTCCCAGACAGAGAAAGCTGTGCATTTATTCTCAGAGCAGTTAAAGGTCAAACTCTGTTCTCGCTTTATGCATAATCTTCACATTTGAACCTCTGCATTATTCATTTCCTCCCCTTCTTCACCCAGACGTTCACATACAAATTCACAAACACCAAAAACCCTATAGTAAAGGAATACGAGCGTTTCCCTGTCAGACCCTTCTGCGGTGCACTGATTAGCCAGCAGATAAGGAATAAACAGATATTCAGTATTATATCCTTCTGGTTCAGTGCAGCCCTTGGTATGACCACATCTCATTCATCCTCTGCTTTGAGTAAAGCACGACGCCATTCCTCATGGGCTCACCTCATAGCGCCCTCAGAGGGACAGAGCTGCAGCGTCCATGGCAGTGCCTGGGCTGCCTCTTGGAGCTGCCTTCGAGGCCTTCCATAGCACCACCAGCACTACAGCTAAAAGGGAGAGCAAACTGTGGGGCAGTGAGGGCCCTGCTTCTGCCCCCATTGCATCCTTCTGGAAATGGCTGAGCTAACTCTGCTGAAATGGTTCCAAACAGATATATATTTAAATCAGCTGTGAGGGGGACATCTGCCCTAGAAAATGGAAAATGCAGTTGGAACATATTACAGCAACCCAAATCAGGGGGCATGTAATGATAATCAGCAGGTAGCTGTAACGGCAAGCCATGCTAACTGCCTCACCTCTTACATCTCATCCCTTGGCTTTATTCAGCCTTTTCTCTTCTAAGCAGGCTGAAAGAATCCAACTGATATTTTGAAACTTCCAGACTTGGCTGCGGTGGGCTGCATTACTTAACAGGCAGGCTGACTAAGGAGCAGCACGTGCTCTAAAGGACATTGGAACTGAAGATAAATCCAGTCTAAATAAACTCACTCCAACCACATTCTTAAGAACACCGTCATGTTGCACTTTCAAGTAGTGCACTTATTCCAGTCTCTGAGGACAGCACAACACAACGCTCCCTGGTTTGTATCTTCTAATGTGAACAGTGATATAAACCACGGGGAATTATGTAAGTTAGGGAATTATGAAGATCAGAATAACCAAACGAGACATGGATTCATAGAGAACTGTGATTTCGTAGCACAGAAACACACCACAAAACATTAACTGCACTGCAAAACCTACAGGAATTACAAGCAAGTTTTAATTGCCTCAGCTGCACATTGCGAGGAAAACTAACAAAAATAGATTCCACATCTGGTTCCAAAATAATGTTATAATTAGTTATTTTAATTCCATTCTAGTGAAAAGGCTGAGCTCCCAGTTTAAATCATTTGTGGATTCATGGCCTACAGCCACGAGTGGACTACACACTGCCATTGACCTTAGCCACAGAGTGTGCCAAGTGAGCTGTGAGCTTCATTAAGGAATTACAGTTCATGAATATATATATATTCATGATATATTTATATATATATATATATAAATATACAGGGACAAAAATACACCCTATTTCTATCTACAGACTATTTGTAGGCACAGCTAAACTGTTCATTTAAATAGGAAAAGGTATCATTTTCCCTTGCATCATTATATATACAGACACAGTACTTGAAATATATTGCATGTGGGTCATCTTTTGTGACATGAGGTTTGCCTGAAGAACACAGACAGTTCTTCTGGCCTGAACTCCTCATGTTAATCATGTCTCTAGGTGGCTAATGATGGGTTTAGAGGATGCTCAAAATGGTTGGTTGAGTAAAAACGTTTCTAAAAGACCTGGAACCAATCTCCCTACTCCCTGCCTCCTGCAGTGGAAGGGAATATTGCCACTACAGTAATGGCAAACAGCAAAATAGGCGTGTTAACCACAAACACAACTGCAGTAGGCAAAGCCTTCTGTATGAGAACTAAAAGATCACATCTCATGAAGAGGAATTTTGACAAAAAGAAGTGGGCCACTTTGGCGTTTTTTTTGTTGGGTTTTGGGTGTTTGTTTTTTTTCCTTTGTTTGTTTTTTCTTTTTTTTTCCCCCTGCATGTGGAAATTATTATTCTTGATATTTCCAGAAAACAGCAAAATGTTAAAACTTTTTCATTTAATATAAATCTAAGCACTTTCCTCAGGCAGTTTCATCTTTGTTCGGCACTCGGGTGGTATTCTTTGTACACTACCCAGAGCTAGGCAACTTGACACGTTTGCCCTGATCATGAGATGAAAGAACTGACCGGAAATTTTGAGACAGGCTTTTCTGATTTCACACAGAGCTGAGAAGAGGAACTGGAAACTGTCCTTCAGGTCAATAATGAACTAATTGTAAGGCTGCCACTTGTAAACTTGTCTACCAGTGGAGTTTTTAAGCAAGAGGTGTTTCAGAAGTGATCTGATTCAGAAAGGGCAAGTCCAGCAGCGTGGCTTTCCCCAGCAAGCACTGTGATAAGGAAATGGATGCAGATGCAGTCAAATGCCCTCCCGAAGCACCCAGAACTTGGCTTTTAGGATCCACAGCCTTCATCTTTTGAAAAATTCAACAAGGATTGTTCCTAGAAGCTAAAAACATGCTTCAATGTCTACAAATCCTGGGAGAAGAACAAAGGAAAAATATGACTGCTAGACAGTACTTGCAACTCTAAGGAGAAAAGTGGTAAAATATTTTTGGGATGACTTCAGAATCATGGGAAATATGCAGGATGAAGCAATGGCTTTCATGTGCAAGTGGAACTGTGATTAAAGCATCCTTAGGTGCATAACTCAAGAGTCAGGAAAGAGGAGTACGATGTAGAAAAGAGAGAGAAGGAGCTTGTGAACTGTGGTTTATCAGTATGACACACAAGATTAATGCAAGCACCTACAAAGAGGAAAAACAATAAAAACATAAATGATGGAAAGTAATCCTCACACTTTGCTACTGTGCATGCTTTTGGGCAAAGATATGACAGCTAAATGTGCAATAATATTTGTGCAATCTGCCATCCTACTTTTTACAAGCTAATAGTAACAAGCCGCTATACATAGTAGTAACATATGAGGACAGCTTTGTAGAAGCAAATGCCAGTTTGCACCTAATTTTAACTATATTGAAAACATGAATTTTAGTGCTTTAAAAACAGACTGATCAAGAAATGAACTTGAAGCAAAGCAAAGAGAGACATTCAAAATATGTAATACAGATGCAGAGAAAGATCTTGGTGGCAACAAGAAAGTGCCAGTCTTCAGCAAGAGCAAACAGGGTCCAAGCCAACATCTTCTCAAAAGAAATGTGTTATTACAGATGCACCTAGTCTAGGTGGAAGGAGAGAGACTTCTGCTGTCAATCATCTGGACAACAGCAGTTCCTGGTCGCAAAGCCTGCATGCCCTGGCAAACCCTGGCTCATGACAGAGTGCTGCAGACACGCAGGCTCCTGCAAGCTGCTAAGCCACCATTTCCTCAGACCTAAAGCTCCATGGCACTCCACTGCCTTGCAGTCTTCACACAAGGCATGTTTACTGAGTTAGTATCCCATCTGGAAATCAAATGGTGCAGGACATTCATGCACATCGCTTTCCTTTTACTTGTTTCAGGTCAGAACAACCCCAGCAGCCTGAAAGCTGAAGATTTAGCTTTAAAAAGTTGCAGGTGGGCCAATGGGACCGGCTGGAAACATGCTGCAGAACAGAGTGGGCACATTTGGATGTGAAAGGTGACTTCCATAGGCAAGTGAAATGCCTGCTGTGCTGGGGCTTGGCTAGTGGAAAATCCTAGTGAGCTGGCTGCCTGTGGAAATCCTGTTCCATCGCTGGCTCCCTGTCGGGATGTGTGTATGTTTGCCAACACCCGCTCTTACTCCATTCTCCGCTGGTTTATTTTGGCTGCTAACCAAACGCTGTGAACTGCAGATTGGAGCGTGAGTGCAGCAAAGAAGAGCCTGGTGGCCAATGGCACCACTGTGGGGTTGGGGGACCAAACGGACCAGAAGCACAGGGAAACCAGTGCTGACACCACTGTGTTAGGACAGCTCCCCCAAGCTCTGGCACGGCGACAGGGGACAGCCCTGCAGACACACAGGCTCTGCAGAGCTTGTGAGAAGGGACCAGCCTCTTCTGCAGAGCTGTAGGAGGCTGCGGGGATGTACGTGACATTTCAGGTGCTGTGGTTTTCAGGCTGTGGTCAGCAGCATACGCAGAAGGAGGCCCAAACACCTACCAGGGTTTGTGCTTTGCAGCTTGTGGGCAATGCCTGCTGCAGTGTGCTCACCAGAGAGCATCCGCTGGCTTTGCGTGGTCACGAGCACGCACCAAACCTTCACCAGCACTGCTCCGGAAGGCATGTGGCCAGGTTTGCTTTATTAACGTCAGCTAAATGCTGTGCAGATGACTATGATAACGTGAGACACATTGCTGTAATAAAGGAAACAATATTTACCAAGGTACTTAGGAGTTATTTTCGATATATATCTTCAAAGCAATTAACAAATATTAGGGCATTAATTTTTTTGCAGGCAAGTAAGGTTGGGCTGCATTATTGGCACGTTTAATACACAGTGCTTCTGCTGCCTTGAATGTGAGCACCCCTGACAAAACCAGGGTTGGGAAGTCTGAACCAACAGCCTGAGCCTCCTTCTCTGTAGTAGATGAATGAATGGCCAGAAGGATGTGAATCCAGTACTTGAAAGGAGCCTATAGGCAGGATGGGGATGGACTTTTTTATGTGATCTAATAGCAACAGGACAAGAGGGCTTTGAACTAAAAGAGGGGAAACTTAGGTTAGATGTTAGGAGGAAATTCTTTACTCAGTGGGCAGTGAGGTGCTGGCACAGCTGCCCAGAGAAGGATGGGTGCCCATCCCTGGAGGTGCTCAAGGGTCCTGGATGGGGCTGGATGGGGCCCTGGGCAGCCTGAGCTGGTGGGGGGCAGCCCTGCCCATGGCAGGGGGTGGGACTAAGTGGGCTCTGAAGTCCCTTCCAATCCAAGCCAGTTTGTGATTCCATGAGCCAGGAATGGTTCATTAAAAACAACAACAAAAGACACTGCATCCTGGCTTCCTACAGTATGGCTTCACCCACTGTACACACACGGGTACTGCTGCTTTCATACACTGCATACACAGCCCCAACTTCTAGCCCAAAACACTATTTACCACACAAAATCAGAGAAATCCAGAGGAGCACGCTGCACAGGAACAGAGTGGAGGAAGAGGAGCATCTCTCCCAGTGCATCCCCCCTGTCCATGCCTCAAGGCCTGGGCACCAGAGCCCACCACCCTGCCATGGCGTTGCAGGGCCTCTAACAAGCCACACCATACCCCTGTTAGACTGGTAATGGTTGGGCCCCTTGTTTGGCTAAAAATGCCCTGTGGGACGTGATTTGCTACACGGCTAGCTGCCTGGGAGGTTTCTTAATGAACAAATTCTCCAAAGGAGCAGTGAATATAGAAAATGGAGCGTTGTGATGATGTATTTAAACAGCCAGAGAGGATGTGGCCCCGCAAACAGAAATGGGTGTGCTTCAGTGCCAGCTCTGCTACGTGGAGGTAAAAAAACAAGTAAGCTTAAAAAAAAAAAAAAAATCACATCCCTCATCCAACACAGTGGACTTTAATAAATCCAGATGTCTAAGACTTCAATTCTTAAAACTGTGCCTTGTAAAAAAAAAAAAAACAAAAAAAACAAAAAAAACAGGTCAAAAGGAAAAATGCAAGGAGGAGAGCACATTTTATATCCATTAAGTCCTGCACAGCCTACCTGGGAGAGTCGACAGAAAGGGAAAAAAAAAAGCCAAGTACAGACGTTTCAAATCAAACAGAACAAATATTCAAGGGCAGTGAAATATTATGAAGTAGCTTAGTAGAACTGTTTAACAGTCTCAAAGATACTTTTAAACATTTCATTATCGGGAAATCCAAATGTCAAAAAAGTCCTGAAACTGGCTTAAAAATAAATACATTTACATGAGTTAAACTGCCGTCCTTTCATTTGCTGCTTTATTTTCACAGCTTTCAGCATATGCTCAGCTCTAGTCATGTTGTCAAACTTATCTCTTCCAACAAGAAAAATAGAAATTACATTTTTCTGCATGTCAGAAGAAAAATGCTTGCATAACCACAGCGTCCCAAGAAGTGGGGCTTTAGGAAAGCCATCGAATGCAGACTTGTACTGACCAGCTCATCCATGCTTCTTAACTGAATCCTCACTGGTATCTCAGTCATTCAGTGAGAGATTTTAAACAGCAATTTTCATTGATTTACAGGCAATAAATCTATCAAAGCCTTCTACTTTTCTTTCATCTTTTGTGAAAAAAAAGGATAAAAAAGAATATTAAAAAAAAAAAAATCTCATGCAGTTTGCCAGGGAAAGAGGAGAAAGAGAAGACAGTAAAAATAATTCAGTGCTACGAAAAAGAGTCCGTATTGATAAAAACATGAAGTAGTCCAAATACAATGCAACGGTCCCAGGACAGGAGGTCATTTCAGTAAGCTGTCATTCTGACCTTATATTTCCTTCCTAAATCATCCCAGCAGTTTGAGCTCTGCTGGGACTAACACTGAGCTCAGCCTGCCCTGTGGGTTTGGGGCCACAGGACAGCACCAGCGCTGGGCTGCAGAATGAAATGCCCCTATCTAGATCATTCTTTGAATGCAAACATGATGCAAGGCATGAAACAGAAATGAACATCCGTGTGAAACATGGCCATTTCAAAATTAAAACATGGTGTCCCAATGTGAAATGTTGGGCTTTGGTTGTCAACATTTCTTTGGTTTCCATTTTTTTCTAAACCTGACACCCTTTTACAGTAGAAGACCCGTCCAATCATTCTTAAGAGAAAGTTTAATGAAAACGTCAAGGGACAGTGATAAATGACTTCAACTCGGCCAGGGATTTAGAAGAATATTCTTAGCCAGACAAAGCCCATAAGAAACAGGCTTGAGACAAGGCAAAACTCACACTGATTTCATTGTGAGCGTGGTGAAGATCAAAGATGCAAGACAATTTTATCTGCCTGCTCATCTGCTTTTTGTTTTTTAAACCCACCATAAAGATAATGGACCTGATCAAGCTCTCCATCACTGCACTGAAAAACAAGGAGCAATGACAACACTGTCACTGAGGCTGCCACGGAGCAAAACACTCCAAAACAGAAATCAGTCCTCCCTCTCTTTCTGTTTTGAGTGGAAGTAGACCTCACCAGGAGGTAACTAACTGCTTACTTCCCAACCCAGGGGAAAATCACAGATGGTAGCGGAGCCGGCTGGCAGGCATGCAGCCCACAATAACAGGACCTCTTGCTCTCCAGCAGAACACACTTATCTCTGCAAAGCCTTTGTTTAAAAATCCCAGCTGAAAACACATGTGGATGACAAGCGTTTACAAGTAATTTAACCTAAAATTCATCACGGAGTTTGTTAGTCTTTGCTGGAAGGAACGTTTGGCACCCACTCCGAGCCCCTGCAGCCTTCAGCAATGGGCACTCCCAATAACACCATGCGGAGCCTGGCAACAAGGTACACAGCATGCTTTAATGCATTTAGGACATCATTTCTTCTAAGGTGTTTTTCTCCCTCATTGTATGAAAAACTTGGGTTTACGAACTCAAGGAAATAATGTCAGCATTAATTTAAAAAAAAAAAAAAAAAAACGAAAAGGAAAAATATCCATGAAAATCAAAAAGAGAAAGAGTGAACAATATGACCCAAAAGCTCATGTGTTGACCAGATTTTCACTCTAAGACTAATCACCAAAGAAATCACAGAATGGCAAAATTCACTCATCATAAACTTCAGAGATTTCAAGAAAGTACTTGACAGACTCCATCACTGTTCACTCTGGAACATCTTGAAGCGTTAAGCCTGCCAGCAAAAATAATTACATCATCAAGTCTTTATACCAAGCTGCAGATTGAATACTTGAAGCAAATGCGGATTCAATACATGGTTCAACATAAAGGCTGGTGTCAGATCAGCGAAAATTTGCTCGCTGCTGTAGCTGGGCACTGCAGTCACTCTACTGGGAAAACAACTGAAAATGGTAACGATCATAGAATGTCCTGGGTTGAAAAGGACCTCAAAGATCATCTAGTTTCAACCCCCCTGCCACAGGCAGCGTCGCCAACCACCAGGCTTCCCAGAGCCATATATATATGTGTGGCACACAATATATGGTTTAACAAAAAGCATGGCATTCCCAAAGTCCCCAAGTCTTCCAGGTGTAACTTAGCCAACACACAGACCTGACAAAGGACAACTGATGCCAGAGGAAGAACTGTAATTACAACACAACTTCCACCTCACAAGAAGTGATGCAGTTTGTAGGATAATTGGCTGTAACTCACAGCCAATTGGGATAATGTCACCAACTGAAAAGATGGCATTTGTGCTTTGAATAGGATTCAGCTGTTAAAAAATTTATCTACGGCTCAAACTCTTACAGACTACAAATGTACAACTCAAAATGTTATTCTTGCTGTGATAATACAGACAAGAAAGCTGTACATAGTTAAAGGATACCTATAGGCAAATGCTGTTAGAAGCAAGTGTGTAAGAAGACAGCATAAAATGAACAGAAATGCAAGCTTTTACTCCAAGGCTGTCTTTTGTCTATAGAACAACTCAGAAAATGGGGTGGAAACATCTGGCAAGTATGGTAGAGATGCAACTAGAGCAGAAGATGGGGTAAAAAAATTTGGGAACGGCAGAAGTAATACCAGATGTTTTGCAAGCCCAGGTGTGTTTTCTGGAGTAGTTTCTGCTCACCTTCAGCTGACGCGAGTCTATAAAGCACTGTGTCATTAAAACGTGGCTGAAGCAATACAGCTACTGAAAACAGTCATTTTGCTGGGTTCTGGGTTTTTGCTGGCAGGGCTGTGGCAGCCACAGCAGGAGACTCTGCCTACCCAATGCCAGCTGGGCTCAGCAGCAGGAACACGGCTGCAGCTGCAACTCCTGTACAAGCAAATGCAGCCCAACCTTGCACCGTATGTACAGCCAAACTGCCCAGGAGCAAGCACTTGGGGAATGGCCATAAATCTGTCCCCCTGTATAGCTCCAATCTTCACTGACGTAAATGTTTTATAAGTTGTGCTAGAAAACGAAGCATTCAAAAGGGCCACAAATACGATCCAAGGGATGGAATACCTTTCCTAACGAGGACAGGCTGAGAGCTGGGGCTGTTCAGCCCGGAGAAAAGAAGGATCCAGGGGGACCTGAGAGCGGCCTGAGAGAGTATCTAATGGGGAGTTGGAAGAAGGGGACAGACTCTTTGGCAGGGTCTGCTGGGATAGGACAAGGAGGAATGGTTTCAAACTACAAGAGGGGATATTTAGATTGGATATAAGAAAGAAGTTCTTAACAGTAAGAGTGGTGAGGCACTGGAAGAGGTTGCCCAGAGAGGTGCTGTGTGCTCCATCCCTGGAGACATCCAAGGACAGGCTGGAAGGGCTCCAAGCACCCTGATCGAGCTGTGGGTGTTTCTGTTCATTGCAGGAGAGGTGGACTAGATGGCCTTTAAGGATCACTTCCAACTCAACAATTCTATGATATTTAAAAGTCGTTGCTGAAGAGAAGAGGACATTGGCAGCTGAAAATGTGATGTTACGTTAAGAAATTCCTACATTCCATTCTTACAATTTTAATGTTTCTATAAATGTTTTACATACACATGATGTCTTTCTTCACTGTAAGTTTGTAAACTATGAAGGCTGATTTTAGAAAAGGGTGGCTGTGTAAAGCAATACCAATCCTCCCAAATGGCAAATGCAATCGCCTCTCAATTAACGTACATCTTATAACATACTGGATCTGCTAGCAATCCACTAATAACTATTTAGGTGACCAGTGTGTGCATGACCTGGACTAAAATTAGACCTCAAGGCCCATTATTACAGTTGACAAAAACTGCATGCATTTTAATGTAAGCATTAAATAAATACCTCTGAGCCATAAAGAGAAACACACAGGAAAAGAACAACTAGCTGCATGCAAAAATATGACTGCACTCAATATACAGATATCAAAATATAGAGATAAATAAATACCTTTGAGTTGATGGTTTTTAAGTTAGAGTATGATCTGCACATGATGTAATCAGAAAACGTAATGTTTTAGAAGAACTTGGTTGACTGTGTGCCCCAACTACACTAAAGGGAAGTTAAGGTCACAAAGTCAAGCATTCTAAAACTAGGAAATGCCAGATTAAATTTACTAGTGCAGTAATTCTATTCTCTTATGCATGTGCACTACCACACATGATTTTATCCCATGACAGCATATGATTTTTTTCAGAAAACTGACAGGAGATCAGCAAAAACTACAGCAAAGCTGGAAGGAAAGCAGAAATATCGGGATAATACAGTGATTAGTCCATGATTCTAGGGAAAAATAGTAACAAAGAAAGAAAAAGATAACCCAAATGCCCACTGCGCGAGCTTGCCCTTGTGTCACTGAGATGGATGGCTCAAAATCTACATGCTAGGTTTCCCAACGTAGCCAGCCACTTTTTCACTGACTGAACATTTACAGAGTGATAACTACCATTAGGAGAAAAAAATATATATAGATTTCCCATACGTAACAGGTCATATTCCAGGGAATATAGAAACATGGCACCAATCTGTTGTTTTTTTTTTGTGAAATACTGCTCAGCAACGCCAGAGTTTCATTCATCTTAAGTAGGACGGTTGAATACCTGGTAAAACCCAGAAAGGAAGCATCTGAAACTAGATCTCACCCTTTATTTGGTTGGCTTTAGAAACGATAACCTCTCATTAGAGGAACATCTCATTAAATGGCCCATCTGGGTCACCGTGGAGGATCTCCGCTTGAACAGGCAGCACAAAACCCCAGAGAACTGGGGGACTGTTGATGGCCAAGAGCCTTTTTTTTTCCTGCACTGAGCAAAGATTTGCCTGGTGTCTCTAAGGACCCTGACAGCAAGGGTGGAAGCCTTCAGTTTGTTCTCTGTATCATTAAATCTCCAATGGTAAGCACAGTCTTTCATTATTCCAATCATTATCACTCCCTGCCCACTATAAATTCAGGCCCTTCAATCACCTGTCTCAGCTGTATTGCTGAAATCCTTCTGACTTCTGCAAATTCCAGGTAAAAACGCTTGCATTATAATGAGTTATTTAACAGAAACTTCATGAAGCACAAAAAGCACACGTTTCAAGGGCGAGGTTCACTAACAGCATGGAGTGGTGAGCACTGTAGCACTGCTGCAGACAGCTTTTAAACACCTAACGGACTGCCTGCAGGTCCACATACCCCAAATCTCATACCATTTATTTGATGTCACAAATGGGGAGTAATAGGAGTGCACCATTATTTGTATCCTCAGTGGCATCTATCCCTCCCTGCACAACGATCCTCTCTGAAATTACAGATGGAGGAATCAAGAAAAAAAATCAGAGGATGTGCAGGACAAGAAACAAAGTGTCCCAACTGATTTTCTTGAATGCCACAAACACACAGTCTGTGCAGAGAATGGGGTCCCATTTTTGGTTCCAGAAGGCAACAGATACTAAACTGCACTGCTGATCATCGTCCACGCGTCACACCTATTTGCAAGCTCAGACAACACTGAAAATAAGCCAAATGAAAAGATATACAGGCTTCATAACCTTAGTATAGTAAATGCTTCAGGACCAAAACCAGGTGTGCTCATACTGCTCCCAGCACAACAGACCATTATGAATGTTACCTGAGCTGTTGTATAGCAAACAAACAGCCCAAGCATCTGAAAAACTGTTGATATGAGGCAGGAAATACAAAGAGTGAGCAGTTTCTAGGAGGAACACCAGCAGGCTGCTGCTGCGGTGCTGGCACACTTGATTTGGGATATCAAAAAGCCAAAGCCGACACCCACAGCTTTGAAAGCAGGAACAAAGCAACACCTTGCTTAACTAGGCAAGGAAGTGGAACTTAAATTCCAGCTTGAAACTCAAAGCATCTTAATAAGGCAGTGCCCACACATGAAAAAGCAAAACGTTTTAAGCCTTTATAGGAAGTGCCCCTTTGAAAACACTGTTT
Organism: Perdix hodgsoniae; assembly: GCA_035772895.1. NCBI lineage: Eukaryota > Metazoa > Chordata > Aves > Galliformes > Phasianidae > Perdix > Perdix hodgsoniae. Next base: position 5,185,801 of record JAPSGF010000044.1, read on the forward strand.
TGCTTACAAGAAGATGCACTTTGACTCTTGTGTTTCATGCCACTTTACTTCCATTTGCTGCTTTCTAATTCATTCAAAGCAAACAGGAAGGAAGTTAGGCAGCACAGGTGGGGAGAAAACCACCTCATCACTGGTATTTTAGCACATCTGAGGGAGTGCAAGTCCTCTTGTAGCTCCAGCTGTTTACCCTAAAATCTCACCCACACCAACCTGCCCTGTGGAGTCTGAGCAGCCTGGGGACGGGACCAGCACCTCTGTAGGGCCTGCGACACCCAGCAAGGCGCTGTGGCAGCACCAGGATCTCAGCCAAGGGCTCGAGCCTGCTGGTGGATGACAGACACACCTGGCTGTGCATCGACCCGGGCAGACCTCGTCTCCTGAGTACACGCAGCATAACGCCGGGATGCAGTTGGCCTGCAGTAAGTGTGCCTCATTAACATCCAAAGCAAGAGCTATCCGGAAACACTAAGTGCTGCTGTCAGGCGAAATCCTCCAAGTATTTTTCTCCTCTCACAGGAACAGAGGAGACCATTCATTAGCTGCAGTCCGCACCCATTAGCTTTGAAATCTGCAAAGGCGATATACTGCTGAATACTCGCATTAGCAAGAAGTCTTAATGAGGGTAAATGCAAGGAGCGTGCCTCTAGAAAACCAATTTCCTCGCTTAATTTGGACAAGGTGAAGCTTATGAGAAGATACTGCAGCCATGCTTACTTTGCTGTCCGAACTCACGGCAGACAGAGGCTGCTGGCTTCCATCTTGGGGCCCCTCTGCTAGCAGCAGCAGCCGCTCCAGAGGTCTCACCCTGTCTGCTGCTCAGCGGTCCCTCAAACAGCCGTCGGGAAAAAAATGAGGGTATCCCGAGGCACACGCAGCGCTCTCCCAGGCAACTTACAGAAGTGGGCTCTGCCTAATGGTTAGGACAACTGCAATTCACTACAGAGCGGTTCTACTACTTCTCACCTCAAGCAAAACCTGATGATAGACATCATTTGCCTTTTTATCTGCACCTATGCCTATGCATGGGGCTACTGCTGGGATTTATCCAGCCGCTACAAGACATGAAGGTGAAAGATATGGACATTTTAGCATGAAATGCAGGCACTGCAAGCCAGAATGAAGTCACAGAATCATTAAGGTTGGAAAAGACCACTGAAATCATCAAGTCCAACTTCTAAGCCATCCCCACTGACCACATCCTTCAGTGCCACATCCATACGGTTCTGGAACACCTCCAGGTGGTGAATGCACCACCTCCCTGGGCAGCCTGTGCCACTGCATGTTCTTTGAGGAATATGGTCCTGAATATCCAAGTGCTGCCCATCACAAACTGTTTTACCGCCCTTTCTTTCTCCTTTACGTACTGAAACAACTTACACTTAGTATTCTGGCTATCAACAAACGTGGGCTGTGTTCTCGACGAACGTGGGCTGTGTTCTCGACTTGAATAAACCCCAAACTTGCAAAATGACCTCCGGAGGAACACACAGGCTTTGGTCCTGCAAATGTATGCATGTGTACATCTTTCCTTAATGGAACCGTTACTCATACATATAGATGTTTGCTGAGCAGGGGCCTCCATCTCTTTGTGTTCGAGCTGCTTGAAAAGTAAAATGCAAATGAGGCAATGTGCTGCAAATGCAAATTATGTATTATTGATAAAAAGTTGCAATTCAACACAGATGATTTAAAGAGAAATTATTGAGGCCTATATTGAAGGAAAGGAGTAGAAAAATGGGAAACATACTAAAGAGAAAGCGGGTTGCTTCATTTTTCAAAGGAATATGTTTTACATTGTCTATTTATTCTATTTATTTCTACTCGTTAAACATTTTTTTTTGTACTTATTATCTCTCAAAGTGGGGCACCTTGCTTTGTCTGCCAACTTCAAACTGCATACAGATGCCGAGACAGACCCGGAGAAGAAACTCAGACACAATTCTGCCTATCAAGATGCAGGTTTCTCTACTTTAAAGAATTCCCACAGCCGGCACCAAAACAGGGAGATAGCGAGGAGGTGAGAGGCAAGAGAGACGGCTGCACTGAAAAGCCCTGTTGTGTTCAGTCCCATATTTTTCTCATTTGTTTAGTCTGAAATTCCTCCTTCACTGACTCTGGATTTGTTACCTTTTCGGAAGGCACCGGGAACATCTGGGCTCCATATGGCTCATGCCTCTTCTGTGCCAAATGAAGCTATATTCTGTTTCTATACCCTTTATTTCTCCGAGCATCGCCACTGACGAGGTTTTAAATATCTCCACACTGGGCTAAAGCGTAACCTGAGAATCACTCAGTTTGTTGACATAAAGTTTATAGCAGTGCATTGATGTGGCTGGATTAGCCAGCATTTTTTGCCTTGTCCTTTTCCTTTTTCATCGTTCTTTCTCTTTGGCTTTTAAGATTAGGACAGTGCAAACAGAAAGGCACATATGCTGAGAAAGCGGTTAGCAGTCTCACCTGTGCTCTAGGTAGTCATCTTTGCCCTCCCATCGGCAAGATGCAAAAATGAAACCAGTTATTCTGATGGTTTACGTCCAGAGAATTCCCCTTCTAGGTACTAATATTTTCCTTTGCTCTCCAAATTTCTCAGTTCCTGGTATCTCAAAGAATCTACGCTGAGGTCTCCTCCAAGAGGGGAAGGATAGCTCAAATGCTGGATGGATAAATGGCATAACCTTGTTAAAGAATTTTCCTCTCCCTTCACTACAGAAGAAGAAATACTGCTCTTATTTGCTCCCCACTGGACGTTTCTGTGTGGCAGCATCTGCCCCAGGTCTCTGCTGTTACAACCACTGCTGTGCAGCTATGCCCATCAGAGTGACTCACAGGCTGCACTGAGATTTCTGCCACCTGAACCCACTCTTGCAAGGGTTGGTTCACCCCAAATCTCGACAGAGCACTGATTTGCTGCTTTTCTCTCTGCAGGAGGGAAGCAGAGACCCAGAAGCACTCCACTGATTATCCTGACGCTGCTACCAATTCCAAAGAAGATCTGAAATGTTGCCTCCATTCTAGGATAATTTACAAGCAGCAATCTGTGTATTTTTTCTTGCTGCACACCAGGTTGATTCGCAGGTATTAATCTTACCAGGGAACATGCTGAGGTTCTTTACACTCAATAAAATATCAAGCCCTGGCTCCCAACAACCATTACTTTGCACCTGTCAGCATCGCAGACACCATGCTTTTTCCTGAGTCATTCTTTTTCACTTGGCCATTAATAACGGCAATCTCAGTGTTCAGCACTGCACTGAAACAAGGAAGACAAGGCTTCATTTCTGCAGACTCCTAATGGGGCCCTAGATGAGAGAACCTCCCATCTCCAGCCTACTTCCTTTGCCCACAAGACTCTGGGCTCGCATCTTTCTCAATGCAAAATAAATAAATAAAAACGCATCTGTCACAATGCAGAGCTTCTGGATAACATTACGATAAATAAGATTTGATATCAGGGAGTTTTTTCACTGCAAGGGTAGTGAGGCACTGGCAAAGACTGTCCAGAAGAGCTGTGGGTGTCCCATACCTGGAGGTTCAAGGCCAGACTGGATGGGGCCCTGGGCAGCCTGAGCTGGTGGGGAGCAGCCCTGGCCATGGCACAGAGCTGGAACCAGGTGGACTTCGAGGTCTCTTCCAACCCAAGCCATTCTATAATTTGGGATTCTATGAAAATCAGCGATAGCCCATGGTAACTCCTTGGTTCAATTAGTAAATGGGCTGTTTTTCAGCGTTATTCCCCAGGCACTGGTCAAAACCACAACAGTTCATCCCATCATCCCAAAGGTAGATGGTTCAAGTAATGTGCAACTGTTGTGATTTGCTACAGTGTATCTTACTCTTTCCAAACATAGTCCTGTTGCCAAGGTTGTATTTAAATTCTGCAATAATCTGTGCAGGAATCATAGAATGACTTAGGTTGGAAGGAACCTTAAAGATCATCTAGTTCCAACCCCAACACTGACCAAGGCACAGAATATGGCACCTCCCTTTTCTTTCAGGCCAAGCACCTGCAGTGCTATTAACATCCCTGCCTATTAAAGACCTCTGTTGAAGGTGCTGAGTAATCAGGCTCTTGGCCAGGATAATCCTTAAGGCGCTTCCTTGGATTCTTTGCATCTGTTTGCATCTTTAAAGGCTTTACGGGAGCAATGCTGCAACTCTGAAACCCTCCTTAGCATGGTCCCCACAAAAACAAGTAACGTGCCCTTGCCTCCTGCTCATGCATACACACCCCCTCCCACCCCCTCCAGAGCACATAGTAGAACAAAGAGCTCCCCGCATGCAAACATCCCCAAGAGGAGGAACCACATGTGGCAGATGCTGCTGCATCGCTTAATGCATCATTTAAAGCCTTTCGGGGACTGTACCGCGGTGATGAGTAATTTGGCTGGAATATTGTCCACAGACAGCACTGTGTGGATTAGGGCACTTTGAAGGTCACCAGCTGGGTCAGAAGCAAGAAAGCAGTACTTAAAACAGAGCTTTCCATCAGCGTATGTCCTACAAAGAGAAAGAGAGCAGAAAATGGCCCTACAAAGATAAAACATTTCTTCCTTTTACTGCTAAATCACCTTTTAACAGTTTCTATATAAAATAAGCAGCAGATCTGTCTGTCTGGAAGCAGAATATGGCAGCACATCATTTGTAGTGGTGCTTGAAACCAAGACCCAGCCCTAAACATCTCAGCCAGAGGTCTGGGTACTAATTGAGAGGCTAGAACTAGACGATCCTTGAGGTGCCTTCCAATCCAAGCCATTCTATGAGTCTTCCAATTCGATACAAGTACATGAGCAAGCAGATACAGAGGCTTCGCCACCAGCCCCTTTTCAGTCCCTATGGTGGTGGAAACATCAAATCTGACAATGAGATGAGGCAGTCTTGCCCGTCTTTAACAAAGACTTTCAGGTCACCAGGGACTGCGAGTGTCAAAGTGCTCTCTGGATTTACACAGCTGCAAACTCCGGCCACAGATGAAGCCACGCAGAAAGGCAAGTTCATGAATTATGAACAAATATTGTGTGCCAAAACACATCAATCATTATCTGTCATGAACAAGCCAAGCACCATCAATTCATAATGTTGACATTTGCACAAAACTTACACAAAACAATCAATAGGATTGCATGGATCACTGAAAAAGGAGATGTTGTTTTTATATAATTTAACACTAGGCTTTTCACTGAATACAAAGTGAGGCTGAAAGGCCTCAAAATAAAACTGATGGAGAGCTAGTGCTCTAATGAAAAGTCAGCTAAACAGCTTCTGCCCACTTCAGATGTCTCATTCGTGCCTCAAAGAGAAAAGAGATGGATTTACCTGCTCTCCTCTTCAGAAATAGAAGAAAATACAACAGCCAGCTAAACAAGTGGAAAAGCTGTAAAGCCTTTTTACCCAGCAGAAAATGGACACTATTCTGCCTGGAGCACGTATAAAAAGGCCAAGATTGCCAGACTTTTCAACAAAGTAAAGCATTCTTTAAGATAACACAACAAGGTTATGATAGCTGGACTCTATGACCCTTGTGGGTGCCTTCCAATTCAGGATATTTTGTGGCTGTACAAACGAAACAAGGAGTCAGAAGTCGCAAGCTGGCTTAAAAGTAGCAGAACTGACAGCACTTCAGGTTTTTCAGAAGTCTTTGAGAGAAGAACTTGCTTATTGGAGCGTCATCTTTAAATTACTGTTGACAGCTACTAAACATTATTTAGCCCCTTAATTTCCTTTATTTTAGGACTATGGATTGTTCTAGTAGTGGCCTGTAAAATTACCCAGTGTCACACTTTTTGTATTAGAGTACATAAATGGAGAGCACAGCATCACGGCTGTGCACTGCAGAGCTTCCAATGCTCTTGTTTCTAAGGCAGGAACAAGTACTTCCTGCAAACATGCTTTGGGCAGAGTGCACTGAAAGAAGAGGAAACTTCTGTGGTTCTCTTTCTCAACTGCCACACAAAAAGGATGTCCTTGTGTTTGAAACAGAAGGGAGCACATACCTTCCAGACATGAGACCAGCCCTTGCTATAAGCACAAGGTGAATGCAATTCTTTCTCTAGAGGCTGGACAGTTACCGATAACAGTTTTTCTTGAAGGGTTTGTTGTTCGTTGGCTGGAATGCTTTTCTTTTGCTCTTCCGTCACAACTGTCACTGCAGCACACGCTGCCCTTTATGTTGCTGCAGGACACAAAAGCTGAAAAATGGCACTTTGCTGCTGGTACACTCAGCCAGGCACTTCTACAGCAAGTGTACCCACACTGGTGCAGGTACATGGGTGTAAAGCCTTGCCCTGATGAGATGCGAGAGCATCTGCAGTATCTACCCTTCAGCTGGTGCTCCCCTCCCTTTCTCACATATACTTCAGACACCAGGTGTTGATTCAGCCAAGCAAGAAGGCAAGCACTTATGATCAGCATTTGCCACCTGAAATTTAAGTCGTGCTATAATTATGATTGCTGTTGTTAAGGGTATGCACAGGACTGAATGCAGCGCTTTGCTGAATCAATGTCTTGATCTAATTTTACTTTTATCTAACTCTACATCTAAGCCAGGCCACAAGCTCTTGAACACAGAGAGATAAAGCACCATTCTACACCTCAAAAGGATGACAAGCATGACAGGCACATGACAAAAGGGGTTCACTATTTATGTAACACGGGGTACAACCTCGGGTTTCACTTCACACTCGAACAAGGTTCAGAGCAACTCCAAAGAAAAAAAAACCCTACAACAAAAAAAACACCAGAAATTCTACCCTTGTCTGCAGGCATGGGGGTGAGGGACATCCTCTGTTCATCAGAGATCAGGACAAGCCCCTGGCAGGCTCCCAGTTTTCCAGCCCAATCTCACTCACTGCCACCCATTCCCAGGTCTCGGCTCCCCACAGGGCTCTGCTGTCAGGGCTGCGCCTATGAGCGTCTTGGTTCAAGCAGCCCGCTTTGTCTCTCAGCTGGCATTTTTGCACGACAAACAGAAGACACAAATTTCAGCCGACAGCGTGTCCGAGGCTTTCATTTTCCCCCAGGATGTGGGACTTGTGTGTGTGAACATCTGTGAGAGCAGAGCCCATCCTTCCCCCATCATGGTGCAGAATACTGAATCACAGAATGGCCTGGGTTGAAAAGGACCACAGTGATCATCTGGTTCCAACCCCCCTGCTGTGTGCAGGGTCGCCAACCACCAGACCAGGCTGCCCAGAGCCACATCCAGCCTGGCCTTGAATGCCTCCAGGGATGGGGCATCCACAACCTCTTTGGGCAACCTGTTCCAGTGTGTCACCACCCTCTGTGTGAAAAACTTCCTCTTAATATCTAACCTAAACCTCCCCTGTCTGTTTAAAACCATTTCCCTTTACCGAACAAATGGTTTCAGAATCAGCATGGTTCAAAATGTTATCTGACGGGGCAGGAAAGCAATGCTGGCTGTTTGAGCAGTGAAACCACAGGAGAAGAGCACTGGGCAGGAGGAAGGCTGCAGCAGCCTCACCAAACATGGAGAGTGGCCCCGTGCTGCCCCATGCACCAAGCTGCATGCTGCAAGTAATTAGTGCATTTCAAGATCGATGCACCAAGATTGATTTTCTTCTCATTTATCAATTTAAACTGGGAATAATTCCATCACATTTGGTGTAAACATTAGTAAAATATTGGTTTTACTGAGAAAAACACTCGGTTGACCGTATTACTGTATTGGAAGGCCAGGCCAAAAAGAACATTCTTTGCTTCTTTGTAACTATGTCTACATCAGTAAAGTTTTCATGATTACCTTTACTCGTTCTAATGCTGTTGCTCATACAAAATGCTTTCAAGTCAAATCCAAAGGCCGCTGAAATCCACAAGCACCTTTTTGCACCACCCCAAAGCAGGAGAAGAATTTGCTAAAAAGATGAAATCTCCCTGCTGTATTCAATCAGAAGACAGCCAATTTTCCTGCCTGCTGCTGAGCAGAGCCAGAGCATCCCTGCTGCTTGCTGCCCTGTGTATCCCAAGCAGCATCCATGCCTCGGATGTGTCCTCCTAGAAATATACCCCAAGGTGCTGCTGTGAAAAGCTGTAGGTTGAGCCTGCAGCTGCAATCATTAAGAGATTTGTTCTCCAAAGGCTTCTAAAGCTAGCTGTTATTTTATCTGAGATTACAGACATTAGATTATTATTAAGTAAATCTGTTCAATGCCAGTCCTGAAGAAGTCAGAAAGCAACACTTGAGCTCTCTATCTGGGTCAAGTTTGTCTCGGTTTAACAAAGTACATAAAAGCCTAACAATGCTATCAAATACAGATATGAAGCTTAGCAAACTTTGAGATTCTCAGATCAATTATTATCTGCCTGTAAGCTGACATCCATAGGATCACTCCTAGGCCTTTTAATTTACCATGTCTTCTAATTAAAAAAGATTAGGTATACTTCAAACAACTGCTCTTCCTTTCTCTGTCAGACTCAGACCTCTGCCTTCCTCCTAGTCCACCTGGGAGGGTGGGCTACCAGGAAAACACATCTGCTCCAGCCCCTCTCCCACCTAATGCCTGAACTCCTTGCTTCTTGTGAAGCTGGAGGTTGGAAATTCAATTCCTGCTTCCAAAGCTCTGGTCAGGTTCCTGAACTTAAATGGGATGCATCCTGGCATTGGTATCTGAAACCACGGAGGCAGCTGAGCCTCAAGCCACTACCATCTACTAACCTGCACCCCACCCCCCCAAGCCCAGGGCCTTGCTCATGCTGGGAGCCTCTTCAGTGCCCCTGACCCCCAGCTCAGCTTCCACCAAGGTGCTTCAGCCACCCAGCTCCCACTGTTGGCAGCAGCATCTACTTGTTCAGGGCCTGAACAACAGGTAAAAAGCCTGTCTGCTAAAAGCTGGTCCTAATACCCATGAAACCAGCTGTGCTGGCAGGGGGTCTGAAGACCACGCACACAAATAGCCACTCAAGGGTAATCATGAGGTCCCTATGCTCAAGACAGAGCTAGGAAAAGTATCCTTTAACCTTATTGATCTTGGTGAGGGAAGGAGTATGGTGTTAAGCAAGGCTCCGGTGCAGCAAGGAAGAGCCATCCCTCCCATGGCCCTGGCAGAAATGCCACTCCTAATTTCCCCCGGCACTGGATTTCCACCACTTCCCCAGCACGCTGTCCCTCAAATAAAGCTGCTGGGAACAGCTGGAGCTAACAGCAACCACCCAGAAAGGGTCTGCTGAGAGATCCACCTGCGGAAATATATCATGAAAAGGCAATCCCATTGGTACACGTAGTAGGAAAAGGATAAAACATTTTCTCCCCACAAAGAATAAATATTTGAAACTTCCCCAGTTGCCAGTGTATCTCTTATAGATGGAGTGTACAGGGAGAGAAGACCTGCTGCACTTCAGGAATTATGCTTTCTTGTCAAACACAAAGATAAAAGATAACCCATCTGTACACAGCTCCTGCACAGAGCTGCTCTGCTATTTGCTGCGCATGTTTTTATGTCATGCTGTGGAAAGGTTTACTGGACATTGCTCTACCTTCTGCCAGCACTCAGACTTACTCATCTGCCATGTTTACGAGTGTGTTTAAGGGAAATTCAGAGACTAGGCCAGGAGGACTGCTTAAGAAAAGAGTTCTCAATGCAGTAGCCTGAAGCAGAGCCCTGGACACACCTGGTCCCTCCACTCTGTACCCCTCTGCACATCAGCCTCCACAGCTGGGGATGCTATCTGCTTTGCTGCTCCTGACAGTTGCTGCTTTTTCCCCCACGCTACAAAGTGCTGTGAGCACATCTTGCTAGGCTCTGCCAGCATGCATGCATCTTTCTGGCAAGCTTCTGTCCCACTCAGCTCTTCCATGAGGCTGCTCCCCATTCATCGGGAGATTTACGTCCTCTTCAGGAAGCACAAAGAGCTGGGGAGGATGCAGCAAAGAAGACTTGGGAAATCTAATGAAACAACGAGATGGAGCTGTGAAGCAGCTGCGTGCCCTAACCAGATGTTCATACCCATATGTGGTGTGAATGCAGCAGCTAAATGAGCTGCTCTAAGCACTACGTTAGCAGGCTTGCTCCTAACCCTGACATGCTGTGCTGTAACCTTACATGTAAATATGCAGGTTGGCCTCAATTCATGGCAGTACAAGTTTCCAGCACCGGCACCTGCTGGCACCACCGCACTTTGGGGACACCGGGGCTCCCTTGGGCCCTAAGGGGCTCTGAGGGACAGGTGCAAACCAGTCATAGAATGTCCTGAGTTGGAAGGGGCCCACAAGGACCACCCAACTCTGCATGGCTTTCTGAAAACAATAATAAGCCAAAATCAAAGCATATTCCTAATTCGTACATCTAACCACTGGAACAGTCTGGGAATAATAGTTCTCCCAGTAGAAGGAACTTCAGCATATCAGTCCACATTGTGTTGTATCAGGTTTGGTAGACAAAACAATAGCTAAGAGTGCTCAGAGAAACAGACCAAAGACTTTTTCTCATTAAAACTCATCAAAATAAGCAATGTGCCCATTTTGTGCATTCAAAAAAATTTGATACTGGACAATCTTTTAATTTCTCAATCAAATAAACTCTCATCCACTCCCTCTCTTTCAAAATCAGAGAACAGCTTTATCAAACACCTCTCCTGCAGACTGGTTTTGCAGAAGGCAGAGAGGGTGCACATAAGATCTACTGCAGATATACTTGCTTGTTGTGGCTCTCATATTTGCAGATGCATTAAATGCGACCTTTTCCCAGTCATCCATCAGCTTTCTTCCTTCCCGTTTAAAATTACAGTGCTTGCTATGGTGACATCATGTCATGACTGCCAGGAGCAAACGTGGTGTGACATACATAACTTCTGGGCAATGCAAATCCTAAGTCATAGCAATAACAAAGGTGGGCAGTGAATCACTCCTGTCCTGTGTGAAACAAGTCTGCATTTCTCCTTTTTATCCTTCTCCACCCATCACTGTAAAAACAACAGTCTCCAGGAGCGCATGCGAGGCTCCGCAGCTCTGGTGCTGGCATGGCCAGTCCTTAAACACGATTAAACTTTGCTCAAGATGATACCCTGCAAAAGAAAAGTTTCTTCACAAGACTCCAAAATTTGCCCTTCTGAGCAGTCTCACAGCAAAGTTGAAGTATGAGCCTTCTACACGTGGGAAAATGGCACTGCTTGTATGCAGATAGCTACCAACTATGGCATTTTAATTAAGGGCTGAGTCATGTTCCAGCTTGTGTAGTAACAGCGTGTGAAATAATCCCATTAAAGAACCGCTTGAGGAACTCACACCAGCGTAGCAATGTGACGGGGCCTGCTGCCATCATCCCATGCTGAGAACAGGCAGAAAGCCACTACAGTCCCACACTTACTGTCAGTGCTGCCTTCCTCCTCTGCTGTGTCTCCTTCACATGGACACATTGTTGGGCTAGCACGTGGTCTTGAGTCCCAAGGACAGAGACCAAAAGATGGGATGTTCGCACTGCTCAGAGATGTGGCTTACAGAAGAGAAACCTTATGATGAAATGGTGACTTGAGCAGGTCAACACTGCTCAGCTTCATGCCCCACAAAGGTTGACATAGCTGAAGCACAGCTCCTTCACTTTCTTGGTGCTTCTCCTTGCAGTACATGCTTTATCACAGCCTCCACTGAGCAGCTGTAGAAAAGGGATGTATTTGGCTGTGTGCATCCCCATACAGACCAAAATCTGTGATTGCACTGACTTTCTGCTTCCTTCAGGGCTGAGAGTCAAGGGCTCAGCAGCTGCGCTTGTGGCTCGGGGCTTGTCATGAAGATGGCCATTAAGGCTGAAGCATGAAAGAAATGACAGCTTGGAGCAATGCATAGCTTAGTCAGAGGCCAGAGGGGAAGCTGGGGATCACTGGGAAAGGCAGAGGGATGGGAAGAGATAGGAAAGAGAGAAGAAGGGCATCCAAGGACAAAGAAGGTAGGAGAATTACATGAAGAGCAACTGAAAGTCTGTTTGCTCTGACTTGCTCTCTCCACTACTCACCTCACATGGCATCACTGCATGGAGAGGAGGAACCTCTACCTGTTCTTTTACTTTGACCACATCCTTCACCCTGCACAGCTCTCTGCAGAAAGGGTGCAGTTGGGATGCTCCCACCTGCTGCTGGTGGCTTCAGCAGCATACGGGAGTGCCTGACAGCTTGTCATGCTATGTTTGTAACAGCACCCCACTCTTCAGGGACAGGGAAATCTCATTTAAAATACAGAGCTCTCATTGTGCAATGCCAGGTGTGAAGACGACATTTAACATTGACGAAATCTGAGACTGTTGAAGTGAAAAGATACTGTTCTACCCTACAGGCACAGAATGAGGAAGAGAAGGCAAGCCATCTCTAGCCAAAGCAGAGTAAGCGTGACCACCAGCATCATCACCTGCAGTCATGGTGGCCAATCTTCAGCTCGTTCCCTTGGATATTTCTTAAAGGAGGGAAAAAGAAAAAGAAAAAAAAAAAAAAAAGACTTGTCTTACCTTGCAACTACATGTGGCAAGTGCCTGTGCTCCAGAACTTGGGGGCCTCTGTCACCCATATGGTAAAGCTGATGAGTTCACGTATACAGGGTAATTTTCACCTTCCTACCAGAACTCTGCTCTGAGCAGAATGACTTCTCCTCTCTACCCCCGAGCAACGCCTGTTCTCTGAAGCCCGATGCAACCTGATCTTTTTCTTTTATACCGGTTTTGGAAGCATGGACTAAAAGAACAAAGGAAACAGCTGACAGAACTGAAAATAGAAATGTGGAACCTTGTTAATCAATACCAAGAGTTCTCAAACATGAAGAAACCTTGACAAGAGAACTTTTAGAAACACAGCCTCTGACACTGTACACATACTTGTGTTGTGGCCCTGACCAGGATAAGGTGTGGAGACCCCCCATCAAATAGTGCATATTTCTCTTCACTGTCTCTTTTTTCTACCTATTTGAACACAAAGGCCCAGGGGAAAATGACAGATTATAAAGCTTTACAGTGGAAATCCACCCTTGAATCACAGTAATCTCTCAATGCTCCTCTTTACTTGTTCTTACTTGTAGCAAGACCAAAACACTACCAAATAAAGATCTAAAATCCTAAAGCGGGACAAGGGCAAAGGCCCCAGCAAAGGCTTCTGCAAGCCTCATCTAAACATGGCCTTTTGTTCTGTGCAAACCTTTTGCACATGGCCTTGTCATCCAGCAGCTGGGAACGACGCTGCTGCTTTCCTCAGAAACTTGCCCCAGACTGTAAAATTGCAAAATCCCTTCTGTTCTGAGTCTAACTGAATCCAGCTAAGTTCCACCATGAGGTTCAATCCATTAGCTGATTAAAAGCTATAGATCACGGTGCCTTCAACACATTCAGGCCATTATGAATAAGTCCTGTCAGAAAAGCTTCCAGCACAACCAGTATCTTTGAAATTGCTATGGCTACAGTTAATAAAACTTCTCGCTCGATCTTTCTTCAAGTCTGCAATACACCAACAGGCAAGAAAAAAAAAATTGTGTTCTTTGAAATTACATACTTAAAAGTATGTAAAAAAAAGAGTTACAGGTACAGCATCATTAATTCCCAAACCAAAAAAAAAAAAAAAAAAAAAAGCCCCAAAAGAATAGCAAATATGTTACTGCACACCAATGTTTGCTCATGAAAATTGCACAAAAAAATAGCCCTGATGGCTTTCAGCCCCAGTTTGCAGATTAGCTTTCTACAGACTAAACAGACCTTTGAAGTTTCTCTATAGAGAACTTTCTTCATACCCATGTGTTTGCTCCCATTCCTTCTGAAAATCAGCAAAGAAAGCACCCTCTGAGCAACACATCCAACTATTATCGATTACTATTGAAAGCCATCCAGTCCCCAGCACTAGGATTCAAAATTAAAACAAAACAAAAAAAAGCAAAATTGAGATATTTTTCAAGGCTTGTAACTAAGCTGAGCAATTAAATTATGAGAAATGTGATGGGTTTTTTGAACTTCCTAAGCTTTTCTTGAGTACTACCTCTAACACGAATTCTGCCTTGACAGGGAAAAGAACTCAGGTCTCCTCTGCCCTCTCATTTCTGTCAGCTGAAAACTCAGTCCTTATAAATGAGCCTGTAATGTTTCCTGGATGTGCCACTGCCTTTTTATTAGTGTCACTGCAAGACCCCTATTACAGGTGATTCATAATGCTTCACTGAGGCTCAGCAAACGTTCCCAGTCTTTAAAACTCTGTACAATAAATAAGTCAAGATTTTTCATTTAAATATCATTACAATGATATTTAAGCCCTTGCCTTTCAGAACAGTAGAAACTAAATCTTGTCAAATTGCTATTTGTGCATTATTTACCTAAATAATTTATCTTTATATGCTTCAAATGATCTTCAAGGAGGCTGTAAAGGCTTCCAGTGTGTTCAGCATTCACAACTACGAAACAAATAGCTTATGCAAATATGTTTAGCTCAACATTCATTTGGCAGCTAGTTACCGTGTCCCCTTCCCAAGCTCACTGAAGGCAAAGAAGAGACTCTGTAATTATCATTCACCTGCTATTCTGCAGGAACGGTTACCTGTGACTATTTGCAAATGTTCTATGACCCCAAGAGTTATCTGATCATATGATTAAGAAAAGCAACCTTTCAAAGTGCCAGGGAGTCATTTACAGCCTATGTTAGTTTCACTAGTTGCTTACACATGATCTTACTGAAATACATTTTTTCTTCTCATCCTACAAAATATTCTTGGACTTCCTACTGCATGTAATGAACAGGTAACAATAAAGGTGACCAGATCTTAATCTTTCTGAGCATCAAGAACTTAAATATTCCCAGTTATTCTCCTTGACAGATAAAATCAAATATGGTTTATCTGCTGCAGAATGAAGAAAGCACTCCTACAGGAAAGGGACTTACAGCTGAGTGACAAAGTATCAATAGCATTTATTTACTTTAGAAAAGGGAGGGTCTCTTGGGCAACAGGAGGAGTGGTTTTAACCCTTTTTCACTATGCAATTCCTAAAAGCTTTCTAGTGAAACCACAGATGCACATTTCAGTTTTGTGATAATCAGCTTGCTTTTCTCATTTTTGTTTTTGCAGACGGCTCAAAGCTAATCCATTGTAAACTGCTGAACACATCTCAAAACTATGGAGCCAGGAAGTGAAGCTGCCATAGAAACAAAATTTTAGGGTAGGGGTCAAGCACTGCCTAACTACCACAAACATTAAAGTACAACCCAGATTTTACTGCTTTGTGCCATTGCTGACATTGAGACTTTTCCCCCATACCTATGATTTTTATGTATTTCACTGTGTTATGTCCTTGCTAGTCACCTGCTGCCATCTGAAATTGGAAAGACAACATACCATTTATCTCAAAGGGAAACAAAAGAGAGCACTAGTACTCCTCGAGGTTTCACCCTTTTAAAATAAATGCTAGATTTAGTGTAGGAAGACTGAAATAAGGACATAAGAAGTTACTAGAATAGCAACTAGATTGATGGTACCAAGACTATAAAGGCAAGTTTTCAAGACTCATGAGCTCCTTTGGTCAACCAAACATGCTCCTTCACTGAACTTGTGTATCTAACTGTGTCATCCGTACTTGGAATAGAAAAATTGAAGGAAACTTGGCTGAAGGAAACACTTTGACTAGGATAAAAATAATCAAAGGAGTGTACCTGCGAGAAGAGACTGAAGAGAACAGAATTGTTCAGAGATCTGCAAACTCATAAAGGTTGCTGCAAATAGCAGTGAACCGACTCGTTCTCTGCAATGACAGTGACCAGAACAAGAACAAGAACAAAACTGAAAGTGCAGCAAGGAAGATTTAATTCAGGTACTGGGGAGAGCTTTTTCCAGTGGTAAAGATAACCTTGGAGAGGTTTGTTGGGGGATGCTGTAAATTTCCCGTAGTGAAGACACTTACTTAAGCCAATAGGCAAATTCTGCCAAAAAATGGCAAAGATATCTCAGCAAGGGCAAGAGGATAGACTTCCAAAATAATTTCCAGAGCTGTTCTTATGAGTAAGTGATAGATGCCTGATTCTCCTGAGAGATAGTAAATGCCATTATTACAGATACAGAACAAGAGCTTCTCGTGCTTGTAGGCAAGGACAGGAGGAAGAGTGGAAGGCTGCCATTTGCCTTCAAAACTCTTGTTGGCTGGTATAGCTCAGTCTTATTAATGACCATGCTGCTCCACAGAGGGTTATCCACGATACATGCATTGCTTGTTTCGTGCAGACACAGACATATTGGAGTTGAAAGAGGAAAAACACCATTTTGACAAACAGATATATAACAAAGCATACACCCTTCCAACTCAAATCTCAAAGCACTTCGACAAGGCTTTTGCTCCAAGAGCTGGCATCCGTGCTTTACACAGAGAGCTGACTTGGTTTTCTGCAGTCAGAATGGTGACAGAAGGTATGGACACACCAGGCAAAGCATTCACAATCCTCTCACCCTGAGACTTCCAGCTGATGTAAATTCATTGACGTCTCAATGACTATCTAAGGGCACCGCACATCTTCCCCAAATTGATATACAGCAGGAGGTTGGTAAGTAACTCACTGGGAAAAAAAACAGGTACGAAAGCATCTGACAAAAACCCAAATTTCTACTGCTAATCCTAGAATTACAGGTATGCTTCCAGCTGAAAGGAATGACAGTGCAGTTACCTTTGAGGCAGCATCTCTGCTCCACGCACTCACTCAAGTTTGCCATCCCTATAAGAAAGACAACGTTTGCTGTTCCAGTGCAAACAGGGGTTTGAGAGAGGAGATATCAGCTCAAACCATCATTCCTCATGCTCACTAAAGTGCCGGTACAGATTTGACAAATGACCTACTGAATCTCCAGCAGTGGTCAAAAGAGAAAATTTATTCCGTGAGTTTCATTTCCACGGTTACAAAATGTGTTAGACTAAAATCACTTGTTGCACACTGGGAGCTTCAGAAGGCCTTTGGGGATCCAGTTGCCCCAAACAGCCAGGGTTGTTCACTGTCAGCTGTGGCTCAGCAAAGCCAGCCAGGCACGAGCCTCCTCTCCAGCAGCTTCATTTCAATGGCGCGGAGGAAACCACACCAACATATTCAGTTTCTCAAAGTGACAGAGCCTTACACAATGCACAGCTTGTGCAGCAGTGCTCGGCTCCTGGCTGGCTGGAGGATATTACTTTGCTCACACAGGGTATCTGCCACGTCACATCATGCGCTTAGCAGCCAGTCTACCCAGGGCCTCATGTGTGGCCACATCCTGGCTTCTTGGGGCCACCTTCCTGAGTGCAACCCATTAGCTGCATGAAGAAGGTTCTCAAACAAGAGCAGATCACAGCTCAGTTTTCATCCTCAGGGTTCAGCCTCCGATGTCTCACCTTATAAGCATGCATGCTATGTCTTCAGACAAGCACAGAGCTAACAGCCCCGCTACATTTTCCAATCACTACATCGCCCACCAAGCTGCAATGCTCTAAGCTGACTTCACAGAATCATAGAATGGCCCAGGTTGGAAGGGACCTCAAGAATCATGAATCTCCAACCCCCCTGCCACATGCAGGGCCACCAACCTCCCCATTTAATGCTAGACCAGGCTGCCCAGGGCCCCATCCAACCTGGCCTTGAACAGCTCCAGGGACGGGGCATCCACAGCCTCTCTGGGCAGCCTGTTCCAGCACCTCACCACTCTCTCTGTAAAGAACTTCCCCCTGACATCCAACCTAAATCTTCCCTCCATAAAAGTTAAAAACATTTCCCCTTGTCCAGCTCTTTTAGTTGCTGGAGTAATCTTACAACATATTTTATCTACAACCTCCTCTCTGCTAGGAAGGGCTTCACTGCGTGCTGCACTTGGTTCAACACAGCCATGAAACATGGATTTCCCTTAGATGTTAACATCAGATCTTCTGACCCAGAGATCACTCCTGCCATCATGGAAAAAGACATTCTCATGTCAGGCCTCTACACTTGCAGACTTCTATATTATCCTTTAGGGCAAGCCCCCAGGTTTTAGAACAGCCCAAGAAAGAGCAGCTGCTCTGTAGAGATGTTTTTATTTTCCCCAGGATAAAACACTTTTTTCTAGCTAAGAATTATATTTAATTTACCTTTCTGGAATTTCCTCTGTGTCTAATAAGCTGGAAGCTTTACAGACTCAATTAACAACAGAGAAACTCAGCAGGAACATGACAGCATGAACAGGTCAGATTTTCTATTTCCCTCCCATTTCCCTTCGTTCCCAACCCAAACCTACCCCTCTCATACCGCCTCCTTGGGAGTTATGGGGGCGGTGGTATACGAGAGGTTCAGCTTGGATCTCAGAATCTTCCAGCTAATAAGAAATCAAAACATCTCTACAAAATGGCTCAGTTTCAGCCAAACAGCATCGTTTATAATTTACGATCATAATTTTGGCACTTAGGAAAAGAGCCAAAAATATCTCAATTAGATTCAGTCCTATTATCCTCTTGCAGCTGCCTTTGTTGGGGAACTTCCAGAGCTTTTTACCTTGTGTACCTGAGATCTTACAGCTTTTCTAAAGGAAAAAAAGGAAAACAAGAAATAAAAACTACCTGAGTGTTTGTCTGAAAACTGCTGCTTTGGGCCACCTACAGGGATGTGTCGCTTTGAGCCCAGTGGCCTAATGCTTCCTTTCACCTCAGTATATACTGAATCTAAGACATTTCTGTACAAGTTTGTGTTTTCCATCATTCTTGCTCATCTTCTCAAGGATGCTACTGTTATCAGATATAACAGTTTTGAATTTTGAACATCAGTTCAATATTAAAAAACAGTACGCTGATAAATAATTTAGTTCAAGTTTTCAAAACATACTGATAAATGATGGATGGGACCAGGTCTCCAGGTCTGACATACAGTATGGGGTTGTGGAGCACCGTAAACCTATTCCTACATCCACAAAAGCCACGTTACAATCATGGCAACATTAATACCAAACTCAATGCTACCTATTAAAACCTAAGGGCACTACCAATGATGAAAGCATCTATGAACTATGAGACAACAAATAATCATCTTTGGCATTCATCTAAATAATTAAACTACCTCTGATGTGGAGACATGCAAGCTTTGTTCTGCTTAATCCATCAGGATAACATACTGGAACAGGTTGCCCAAGGAGGCTGTGGATGCCCCATCCCTGCAGGCATTCAAGGCCAGGCTGGATGTGGCTCTGGGCAGCCTCGTCTGGTGGTTGGCGACCCTGCACATAGCAGGGGGTTGAAACTCAATGATCACCGTGGTCCTTTTCAACCCAGGCCAATCTATGATTCTACGAACCTATGATCCATTCAGAATTCCAATCAGCAGTAAAGATTAGGTGAGCAACAGTTAAACATTTTATGTATTTACATATAATTAATTGTCATACTAAATGATAATGGATAAAATGATGGGCCGTGTGAATGTCTTTTCAATTGCCTTCATGGCGCTGCACCTTGCCTTTTACTTACCTAATAAAACATAACTGAATGCACATGCAACCATTTGCTTATTCTGAATGCAATAAAAACTATGATGATATCTAACCATGCTAAACATCCATTTGAAGATCCCTTGTACCACACCTCTAGATCTGAAGTAGGACACGTGAAGTATGGATTTGAGCCACACTGCACCCATTTTTCAAGGGCTCTGCTCACCCATTCTCCTGGCTATCCTTTGAAAACAAACAAACAAATAAATAAATAGATTAAACAAGATAATACCACCCAATTGGACAAGAATATTTCAGACCATACCTAGTCGTAACTGTGCCAAGTGTTTTACATCAAGTAGCTACAAATCCAGAAGCAGGCTAAAAAGGAATCATTTCTGTCTTGTACTAAATTGACAGCATAAGGTAGATGGAGCACATCTGAGTTTAGATATTGTGCTGCACCTGATAGAACAACTTTGATGGTGTTTCTTTGACATTTGGAGAAACCCAACCAGCACTGTCACCAGCAAGAGATCGGTAATGCACCCCAAACAACATCGTACACGGTCTGAAAAATATTATCCATCCTCAAAACATTTTACTAACAGGAAATACTGCCAGGTACTTCACTAGCAGCTACCTTCCTGGAAAGCACAGCTAACAGCACCATCCCATAAAGCTCTACCTATAGGGCATCAGCCGTTTATATACGCTTGGACATCAGTTCTGGAAAGCAAACTACAAGCTTCTATTTACCAGTGGGGGAAAGGATGAGTAGTAGGCATGCACTTTTGAAACCCTGTGTTTTCCTATCTTAGCAAGAGAAACTGGAGGAGAAAATTCATTTCTCCATTCAGCTCTCCTCACCCCATAGTCACTACCCTACTACCCACTAGGTAGTTCCCACTACCCAGCTGCTGTACCAGCCTGCAGAGATGAGCTCAGCTGCTCCTAGCTGCCTTCCTCTCCTCTGGTCCCAGGCTATCAGTAGCCCCTTGTGAGAAAATGCCTTTCCAAGCTCCTTCTGCTCAGAAGGAATGGGTTCTTTGGCTACAGACAACAGCAGCTCCCCTTTGTACCTCCACCCCACCATGTGCACTAGAAAAGCTGTCCCCACAGACTCTTTAATAAGAACAGGCAATAACTCACTGAATTAAAGCACCTTTAGTCCTAGTGGCTACATATTTAGCACAGAACTGCAGAGCATTTTGCTGAGCTTCGGCGTGCCCTTGATTTTCACCCAGCCTTGCAGACAAGCAGAGCTCCAAGGACAAAGGCATTGCCCCTGGACCCAGGTCTGTGCCACAGTGCTCAGCTGCTCTGTTCCTCCAGGCTAACACTGCCATTTCCTCATCACACCAGAATCCCCTCTGCGGCCACTTCCCCAGCAAATTTGATTAGAGCTACACATGGCCTCATATCCTCAAAATAAAGTGAGGTTTATTCATACCACAGTTGCTCTTCTATACAGTCGTTTACTCAACTATTTACATTGGCAAACAGTCACCCTTGTAACTATTACAGACTTTTTGCAAGACCAAAACAGCACATAGTCCTGAAAACTCTGCTCGTAGCCCTGCAATAACTGGCTTTTTGCACACTCTCATTTAGGCTGTCATTTCTTCTCCCCAGCAGTTTCATTAACCCAGCCATTAGCAAGCAAGGCCGTTTCCCCTTGAGAAAAAGCCTGGTTCTTTGACTGCCTCTCTTCTTTGTCCAGCTCTGGCCAGGCAAGCACTCAGCCTCCCTGAGGTCACATAAACCCTACCAGTGGTGCAGGCTCTGTGCTGACGGATCCCCACCAGCACAGGACAGCTGCAGGGCTGAATGGGGTGTGCAGGACTGCAGGAGTGGGGTGCAGGGAGGGCTTTGGGCAACCCAACCCAAATCATCTGATGATACTATGATTCTAATGGTCCTGCCTCATCCAAGTGCTGAACTGTTCACAGCACACAGAGATGAACAGAGTGCAGGTAAGTCAACACGAGACAAGCCATTGGAGATGAACTCCAAAGAAAAACCCCAGATGCTACACTGCTAACCTTTACTGTCTTAAAAGTATTGAAATAGTATGTACACGTGCTTTTATATACTTGTAGACATCATCCTCATCATCACCCCTGACTGTTCCTGTGCCTGAATTTCCTGGACTAAAGCTAAAGGGCTTTAATGAGCATCCACTCTACTCCAGTAATTAAATTACTGAGGTGCTCTTCCTGAGACACATTTAACCAGTCTTGCTCTTTGCTTGAGCACTGCTCCAATCAGTTGAGAAATCAACAGAGACAGTTTTTGGATCAAGGAATTACTTAGGCAAACAGAAATGAGAAAAAAGACCTGAGATTCAACCTTAATCGCTCTTCTCATTCTGTGATGATAAGGGGTTTAGTTGTACCTTAGAAGGCTGAGCTCTTCTCATCCCTTTTCAGAAACAAAGCAGAAGCAGTGAAACAAAGAGTGTCAAAACCAGGTAGGAAATGTCACCACAAAAACATAAAGATAAGTCAAAGGAAAATACAGCAATAACAGATGTGTGGTGGGGAGGGGACCACTTTGTTAGCACTGCCAAGAAAAGCAATTAAAACCATTCAATATCCCAACCACTTTCCAGGGGCTGTTCTGTCTGATTATTTTTTTGAAACTCTGACAGGCTGAAATGCATCCTGCCCATGTTCCAAACAAATTTTTGCCACGCTCACAGCACTTTCCCAGTGGTGAGGGACAGCAGGTCACTCTGTGTTGCATTCTCCTACCACCTAGAGATGAGGTGCAGCACACAGATTTCTCCTAGACAATCTGAGGCTTCTTGGGGAAGCCCATGCATTATTCACTAAAGATTTTAACACCCGTTAAATTATTGCTAAAGGTCAACATTTAATACTTCCCATGAGAAGGGATTTGGTTTGTTGCCCTTTAGAATAAATGTTTACAGTAATGTTTCTCTGAGCGCCAGTTCCTCCCAGAGATGAGCAAACAGCAGGGGGAGTGAGGACCAGCCCCTTCTATTATTTATTATTTAATTGCAATGTTTTACCCCAGACATCAGCTTTTGTGGTTGTAAAGCAAGTCTTTAAAATGACAGCAGTAGTGTGACTCAATGGGCACCCTTAGTTTACTCAGAAGGGAAAGTTGACACCTTTGAGATGTCAAAGAAAGGTTGGAGACACCAGCTTTCTTGGCCCATATTACCATACAGAACAGTCACTCCCCAGTTTCTGAACTGCTGTCATAGGACCTAGACCAGCAATGGCACTGATTTCACATGCAATAAGGAGAAGTGCACCTGGGTTGATCTTTCCTGAAGGTATTTCACTGCTCCTCTTCTGGAAGCACAGGAGAGAGGCCCCAGGGTGGCAACAGGGTAAGGCACAGTTGAGGGGTCATGTCAAAGCCCCCCAGGTGCTCCCCCAGCCCAGCTCAGCCCCACCTCTGCAGCTCTCACTGGGCACCAAGACAGCAAGCAGGTAGTGGGGCAGGTACATGCTGGGGTCAAGCCAGAATTTCTCCTTTTCCATTGATTTTTCTTCCAAGTTTTTTCCCAAAGCTATCTTTATGTCTGCAATTTACATAGGGAGGAGGCAGCCTCCAGGCTGCGCTGATATATTTTTTAATGGAGACAGCCTGCATTTCCACATACAACCCCTCCTACAGATCCCTGAGTAGCACTTGCTACCCCTGGGTGCAGATGACAGATGGATGGGTACCCCTGGGCTGCTGAGCAAGACAAGCTGTAGAGAGAGTGCTTGTGCCACATCTTCAGGCAACACCAAATACACGAAGCCACAAGCAGCCTCTGTTTGAAGTGCCAGCCCCTGCATGCTGTATTATCCCTTACAGGCCAGGCCTATGAAACTGTAGTCTTCTAGGTGAGGGCCTTAAGTTGTGCCAGGGGAGGTTCAGGTTAGATATTAGGAAAAAATCCTCAGAAACAGCGGTGCTGCAGTGGCACAGGCTGCCCAGGGAGGTGGTGCTGTCACCGTCCCTGGAGGTGTTCCAGAGCCGTGTGGATGTGGCGCTGAGGGACGTGGTTTAGTAGCTTAGTGGTGATGTGCTGACAGTTGGACTTGATGATCTTAGAGGTCTTTTTCAATCTCAATAATTCCATGAAAACACCTGAGAGTGCAGTGAGCCCAGGAGGGATAGTTCTGCACAGAACTTCCCTCACACCAATTTTCACTCAGAGCTGGAGACTTCTCAGCTACGTGGTTGTTCTCAGGATCTCTGTTTTGTTGTGTTCTTTTTTTTTTCCACTCAGCGGAGGGCATTGCAGAGATTTAACATCTTTGCCCCAAGCACTCCTTCCCAAGGAGCGGCAGAAGAATTACCTGTGTCTCCCAGGGGAAGAAATTAAACTAATCTCTCACTACCAGCACCCTTCAAGGTGATGCTGACAGCAGTATCTGCTGCAAGAGCTTATGTATCAGTGTGGGCCTCCAGCTGGAAACGTTCAGAAGCATCGATCCCATACACCCCAACAGTGGCATCAAATTGATGGCCAGCCTGCATCCCAGTCATCAGCATCCACACATCGCCCACCTGAGACATGAGTATTTGCTGTCACCCCCTTTTCGTTTATTCTTGTGCCTGCAAAAGCAGTTCATCAAGAGTCAGTGGGATCTATGCAGCAAATTTTCAGTATCTACTTCTCCCTGTTGGTAATGTCTATAAATTACTTGGAGAAACCAGCTGTAAAATTGCTAAATTGCTGATGACATGAAACTGAAGGGAGTAGTAAATACAAAGCAACCACAAGAGAGATCCATAGGGATTCAGATCACTCATGTAACTAGGCCAGTACACTGAAAATTAAATTTACTGTGGAGCAAAAGTAAACTATTGCTCAGTTATTGGAAAACTACACAATAAATAAAAAAACAAACACCCCAAAATACAAGAGAAAAGGAGCATGAAATAGCGGCAGACACCTATCAAAAACTCTCTCGAAGGGAGAAAATTAATCCAGCAAAGCCGCCGCAGTGATGGGATCAGCGGGAGCCGGGATCGGCAGGGCCCTGTGCAATTTGCTGATCAGACTCTGCTCTCTCACTCAGTAACAGGACACAAACCTCCATCAAAACAATTTTCCAAGACTTAAACTGTTCAGACACATGCTGTACAGCACTCAGCCTGTTTTCATCACTGTAAGATCTGCCAGCGCTGCACAGCGATCTGGTTGGCCTTGTGCTACCTTCTTGCCTTCCTCTTCTTTCCCGTGCACCCTTTGTCTTGCTTCAGCCCCTGCCCACCATTCTCCCACCCTCGCCTCTCCTCGGGCACCATCCCTGCTCAGGTAGAAGCACTGGGAATAAGCAGTGATGCCAAGAACCAGTCTGTCTCCAATTTCAAACAAGGCTGCAGTGTGGAGGATAGCATATGTATCCTGAAAACCATGATTTAAAAGAAAAAAAAAAAAAAAAGGAAATATAGGGCAGGTGCTAGAGCAGACTCACAGGCACGCATAGGAACCATTACAAGAGAAGGCTGCAAAAAGACACCACAGTTTCTTAGTGGGTATGGCTGTGGTTACAACCCCTGGTGAGGGTGAGGCTTGCTTGCTGCTCAGGGCTGTGCCTGCAGTGCTGGAAGGCACCCCGCACACCTGAACTCATTAAAATCTGAACTGAGAAAGGACACTGAGATGTGACACTACATGAACAGGCTTTGGATATAAAGAACAGCTCCCCAGATTATCTAAATATGGACTAAATTGCCTCAAAAATGCATGCAAAATCCCCTGGGTGTTACTTTATTCACCTACTAAAACTCATGGTATGCAGGAGGCTGGAGCTGAGGGAATAGGAGTACAGTGAAGAAGGCTGCTGATCCTGTCAGGGCAGCTCTGCTGTCACTGTGTCACCCCCACAGCCAACACCAGGCACAGCATTATGGCAGCAAGGGCTCCTCCAATGAGGATGGCAACACCACAGCAAAGAAGATGCTGTAAGATATTCAAGGTCGGGCTGGAGGGGCAACTGAGAAACCCAACTAGGTGTAGGCATTCCTGTTCATTGCAGAGGAGGTGAACTAGAGGGCCTTTAGGGGTCCCGTCCAACTCCAACGATTCTGTATTGATGCAGGGAGAAGGCAGCAGCCACCTGCTCTCTTCTGGGCACGACATCTTCCACAGTTCTGCACTTCTACGTGTGCAGGTCCTCATGAGAACATACTTGGCACAGTGCAGCTCCTTTGCTGGACCGCAATCCTCCGCTCCCAGAATATCTCACCTAGGCCATACAGTGTATTTCCCACTAACATCACTTTCAGAAACATCTGAACTATTTTGGCAGAAACTCCCACCTGCCCCAAATCCAAAATTAGAATAAACAAACACGTCGCTTTTGTTGACCTTGGGAAATCTCAGCACAGTGATTTACAGTTTGGCATGGTCGTGAGCACCCAATTAAGTCCCAAAGTACAAGTCAGACAAGCACCTTGATTTATGAAGCTGCTACCTGCATTGCCTCTTACATTGTCTTTTAGAGAAGCAGAGATGGAATCCCCATTGTAGAATAGGGAAGGGCTGCATCAGATATACAGAAGTATATGCGTCACTTGAATGCAAAGCTCAGCGGGTCAGGAAGTTCAATATTCCTGCCTCCAGCAGTGAGCAAGCCTTGGTGCTCCAGTAGAAGGTGAAAACCTCAGGCTTCAATGCTGCAAGGCCCTGACCAATGTTGCCAGGTGCTGGGGGTCCCCACCTGCAGAGCATGCTGGCCACCACGGGACCACAGACTGGCAGCTGTGCAATGCGGCAAACCATCCCTCCAGATCTCCAGAGAAGCAGCTATAACCTGAAGCATGAAATTTGTTTAGCTCTATTTTCATCTGCATAACTGAGTATCTGACATAAAATTATATAATCCCTAAAAAAAAAAAAATTATCTGTTTTGATACTTGACTCAACAGCACCTAACAGGCGTGAGAGAAGAGTGGAAACGTAAAGAAAAGATTAATTTTTAAGAGGAAAACACAGAATGGCCTCAAAAAGTAAAACCATTATGATAACGAACAATATTGAAAAGGTAATTAAAAAAGTTATTATACATAATTTCAAGAGAACAGAAAATGAAAAATAATCAGCGTCGATAAGCCAAATCTCCCGTCCTTAGATGTTCTTTCACACATGAAATTTCATCGTTTATAAATCTGTATTATGCTTTGCAGTACAGGACAGAAAGCTCTGAAGTTGTTTTTTTTTTTTATTTTTCATTTTCTTGGCAGCAGATGTAATAGGATTATAGCTGGCTGTTAGCTCCATCACTGCTTTTCCATCCAAAGAGTAGCCTCACAGACATCCTTGCCCTCCCCTCCAGGGCAGGGAGGCTCACTCAGTCTTCTGAGGCCTCTCAGGCTGCCTCTACACTCACTGGCAGCTCTCACGTCTACCTGACAGAGGGAGCAAGGTTCCCAAAATGTGGAGAGTCTGTGACACAAATGAAAATTGATGAGTGGGGTCAGCAGGCACAGTGAGCAGGATGGGAAGGGGCTGGCAGAAGCCTAGGGATGTGGGGACAGACGGGGCACTGGAAGCTCGCGTGGGGATTTGGGATTCTTGTGGTTGGGTGACACAAATCCACCAAGAAAGCTGCTTTTAATAGCTCCTTCTTAATAGTTATTTAATCACAAGTAACTCGCTTTACATCTAAGGCTGTGCTGTTTTTCTCCTTCTGTCTGATTTTAGCTCCCAATTCCACAATGCACTAAAGCTTCTGCTCTAGGACCCCGCTGAATCACATTTCTAAATAAGGCAGTCTCCCAAAACGCTTTTTGCCTTGCAGTGCCTATTGCGGGATTTCTACCCACAGCACCAAGCGGAGATAAACAACCCAGCACACAAATAAAGAAACAAATGCGTTTTCTTCATGAGATTTCAAAACAGGCAACACTTCATGAATAAAAAAATAAAGGTTGTTTTGTTTTTTGTTTCTAGGATAATGAAGTCTTGTCAATTTATAGTGCCAAAGAAAACAGGTACAGAAGAAAAGGCATGAAAGCAGCGTGGATGCTAGAATGGAAATTTTCCTGAGCTCCAGTGCCTCTAGGCTAAAAATGCATCTTCTATGTGTTTGCAGAGGGAACGCCTGAGTCTTCCTGAGCATCCATGTGCGTAACTAATTCATACCAAAGTCAGTGGGACAAAGTCACATGCTTTGCTAAATTTGAACACTTCAGACCCTTAAGGACTGTAACACAGTCCGAGGCCTCCTTTCAGAGCACCCAGATCCTCTTCATTTCACAGGGACGCTGCGTATGAGCTGCAGACTGCCTGCCAGGAGCTTGAAGGACAAGCCGGGCAGGAGTAGCTTGCTGCATGCCACATTCCTCACCCTATTCTCAGCCAATGGATGGGAAAGGGGGACTCACAACTCCCCTGAATCCCAGGGATGATTTCAGCTCTGCAGAAAGCCTTGGGCTGATGGAACTGGGCTCTTTCACAAGCTCCCTCAGCTGGCCACACTCTCATCTGCCCTGACTCCGTGCGTGTCCCTCTTCTAAACCCCACTGCTGGGCTCAGTGCAACAGAGGCCTCCACGCCTACCCAAGTCCCATTCTGCCAAAGCTGGAGTGCATCAAAATTAAATCAAAGCACAGCCACAAGACCATGAAATCTCCTACATAGATGCAGCAGCTGACTGGAATTTAAAGGATCTGCAGGGAAGGAACAAAAAGATGGCAGGAGAGGGTTAACACTTGCAGAAACGCTTGAAATGTGACAACCAGAATAACTGCATTTGGATGAGAAATGCTAAAGATTACAGGCTGGGACTTCTATAAGGGTCTAACCGAGTCTCAGTTCCTTGTAGCCTACAACAAAATGAATAAAAGGTGATATAGATGGTAATTACCACAGGTAAAATGACTAGTGTGGCTGTGAATGCGGTGAGTCAACACTGATAAACACACTAACCTACATGGTTTTTGACATGATGCTCTCTACTCATGTGTTTGCTGAAGATGGATGACTACCACCTCTCAGACATTTGTGTGTTCTCTGCCCAGAAGCAGCAGCACAGAGGGACACTTTCTGAGCATTTTAGGTTTGTGCAAACATATGTGGTCAAGCATCCATGTTCAGAACGCATGGGCACCTGAATGCAAGCTCTTCACTCTTGCAGAGCTTCAAATCCACCCTATGGCACAGTAAACACAACTTCTCCACCAATAAACATTGCTTTTAGCCTGGTGTGTACCAAGAAAATAGCAAGCCTACACCAATAAGCAAATTTACATTCAGTATGTTAGCTAAAAGCTTTTCAAACCTGATGTCTGCTCAAACCATCCTTACCAAAACCTGACTGTACCAGCCCTGAATGCTTACATCTTCACGAGGAGCCAATGTCTGTCTCCCTGAGTCTGATGCAACTTCAGTTTAGTAGCATTAAAGGCATCTGTGTTTTCCCAATGAACAGGAAAGTGCCTTGTGGGAAGAGAGGTGGCCAGGTTTCTGAGGAAGCAACACTGATTTCTATAAGCCAGCTATGCTTCCAAAAAAATAACATCCAAAAAATTGTGTGTATTTGTGCTGAGCATGGCTCCTACCTCTGCTCTCAAACCCATAAAGATCTCTTTAAAATGATAGCACATCTGTGGGAGCCATGCTCACTAAAGCAAAAAGTCTCAAATGGTATAAATGGAACCATTAATTTCTTTCCATCACTAGCATTATGCTCACCACTGACCAAATCAACATCCTGGTAACTTTTTATTTCCACTCTCAGCACACAAAGGATTAATTCCAGAGTAACAAGTACCTTTCACCCCATCACAAACTATTCCTGTTCCTCCACTGACTCATATGTCAGTCCAGCTTGAGGGTCTGGAAGGACAGCCCCTGAGGTGAAACTAAAAGCCTGCATTATAGCTTTAGTGACCACTGAAAAATGTCTTCTTAAGTGCTCTGGACTACGGCAACCATTTAAAAAAATCACTTTGAGATGATCTAGACTTGCACAAGTTGAAGAGCTCCATTTCTGTAGAATAAAAAACAACACTGGGGCCATGGCTCAGAAAAACGCACCTGACATACTGCTGAAACCATCATGCCTCAAAGCAAGTGCATGCCCAAGCACTTTCTCAATACTGTGGTCAGGGCCTGAAAATAGTTTCCCATAACTCTCTTTGTCCTCCTACAGCATCCACTCCTCTATTTTCAGTCCCTTCCAGCAGG
This sequence comes from Perdix hodgsoniae, assembly GCA_035772895.1. Lineage (NCBI taxonomy): Eukaryota > Metazoa > Chordata > Aves > Galliformes > Phasianidae > Perdix > Perdix hodgsoniae. The sequence continues at coordinate 5,215,335 of JAPSGF010000044.1, forward strand.
GGGTATTCATTGGGTGGGTTTTGCCATTGCCTTCAGGACTGCTGCAGCCACCTGCAGGGCAGTGGGCCCATGAGGGCCCAGCCAGCCACATGGATAGCACAGCTCCCAGGGCCTTTACTGAAGCAGTCTTCATCCTCTTCCCATCTATTCTGCTGTTTCTTCTCTCTGCTGCAGTCTAAATTCATCCCTATTTACGTCCCAGCTGCCTGCAGAGATCCCTGCCCACTTTGAAACTGTTCTGTATGTATTTAAAGATATTGGGTCTCTCCGTCTCCTTTCAGCATGGGGCTGACCCTTCTGTTACAAGTCTTCTGCTTCCAAATCTCTTCTTGTTGTTGCTGAACCTCTCTGACTACTCAATTCAGACTGACAGTGGTACCCCAAACTAAATACAGCAGATGAAGCAGTAATGGCAGCAAGCAGAGTACAATAAACTTCTCCAGTTGGATCTTGAAGTCTCTGCTGCTGGTGGGCAAAGGACTCACTAACAAGTGACTTTGGGTACCAGCTCTGAGAGAAATTAGGGAAGACTTGGCTTTTGAAAGCACAATACATCTCCTCTTTGGAGTACAGGGTGGTGGGGGTTTTTTTGTCAGAAGTACCCAGTATCAAGAATTGCTCTGAAAAAAACAGCTGGATATTTTTAACAGATCTCACAGCTGGAGCAGCAGGTTCAAACCTCAGCCCAGCCTGTGCCCTCTCTGAGCACTGCCCCAAGGAAATGACCACACAACACCCTTGACTCTTTTCTGGGATGCTAGCTCCACACATAACATGCCTTTATATTTGGTGTATTCAAATATTCCTTCCTGTCTGAATCACACTGCACACGCGCTCATTCTCCTCCACAAGCTTTGAGCAATTTGTTTGATCATTCTGTACCAGATTTCATTTCAGATGAAACCAATGACTGGCATGTCCACTGTCCACAAACAAGCAGTACACAACATGTGCACGTACAATGTATGGATCCAATGCAACTTATGTGCTGTGCTGACACGGTCTCAAGACCATCAGGAGGTGGTCTTGATGGTCATCAAGAGATGTCTCCAAGCATCAGGATATGCCAGGAGTGCAAGCTGCATTTTCACTTCATCCTGAATGAATACAGGGGAAAAAAAAAAAGGGGGGGGGGGGGGGGGGGGGCACATTTGGGAAAATCAGAAATTGAAGTGGACTCTCTAACATTAACAAGCATTAACAATAACACAGCAAGATGGGAGTCAAATAGCCTTCCAAAATGAGAGAACAGATAAAAACTTTTCTCTGTAGCCATAAGTCAAAGAGAAAATGACATGCCTGTTAAGAAGCACCAGTGCACTCCCAGAATGGCAATACAGATTGCATATACACTTCCAAAGTAGAAAGGCATCACACCAAGGACCATGTTCTCTTGAAAGCAGCAGATGCTCGATACAAGCATCACACAGTCTTGCTACAGCATGGAGGCTGTGGAGGATCTCAGCACGACACGAAACCCTGAAGGAACCAAGCCTAGGGTACCCTACTCTATGCCAATGACCCCTCTTCCACCCAGACAAGATCCTATCAATGGGTACTATGTATAGTCATATCCAGAAAGCCACATTCACCCCATCTATCCCAAACCAGTGTCACTGTATCTACTTCCAGTCAACTGATCCCAAGTGGTCCTTCTTTCAATCTTCCATCTCATCGAATCTTCCCCTTTTTAATGCTGTGTTTGAGCTACATTTTTCTATAGAACCTGTATAGCCCAAAACACATTTGCTCCGTAACTTTCTGTATCTTCTCTTGGCAGACTCGTCTTGACATTTTTACCACCAAGAGTCCCATTTGTTTTTAAGTGAAAACAAGCCCCAGGTAAAAGCACTTAATTATAGAGCTGAATGGTACTCTGGCATCTTGTACAATTCTTGTACTAACAGACTCCAGTTCCTACAGTAGGTTGGTCCAGATAATAAATGTATTTTATATCTTTGATTACTAGGTACTACTGCTTCTTACTTTGTAAGAACTAAGAGGAAAAAGTAGTCCATGACAAATGCACCCATTGACACCAAGAACATCAAGCTGTGTTTTGACATTTCCAATAGAATTTAAGTAGTACATCAATCCTTCTGTCAGTTGTCTCAGTAAGCGTGAATGTAGCAGTAGTGAATATGGGGGATTGATGGGAAATCAAGTCTTCAGGTGTTGTGGACACAGAAAGCTTCTGCACAGCTCTAGTCCTGGACCCACTGAAGACAGACATATCTTGATAGCCTCTCTGACCTACGACTAACCACCCCAAACCTGCTCAGCAGTCACAGCCAATTCCCTTAGTATATTTTCTCAACAATCTGCAAGACCCACTCGAGTAAACCAGATGATGTCCCAGTATGTCTTTGATCAGTTAATCCCTAAGAAAACTTAGGTTGTAAGGGCAAGAGTGGCAAAAGCATCAGGATGTTAAGGCTAATTATTTAAGTAGAAAAACATTTCAACTCTGTTTACAGCAAAATGTAAAGTTCATGTTAATACATTATTTAACACCTTTTCAAACGTGTTGTACTTGCCTGTCTAGACAGAGTTCCTGTGACACAAATAAGCAGTACATGGGGTAAGGTGCTCAGGCCAGTCAACCACAAATATTTGAAATTCATCTGTCTGCTGCCCTCTTCCCCCCTAACGTGACTCTTTAAAAGCCCAACATATATGTTTTCAAACCATAATTCTTTTTATTTGCTGTCAAGCTGCTGAGCCTCTGGAGTATACATGCTGCATATTTTCAAGCCTCTTTGTGCAGCCACAGCATGAAGAAACTGACATGGTGTGGTGGGTGTGGATTTGGAGGGAAGGAAGAAGGCTAAATGAACGCAGCAATTCTTCTGAAGCCTTCCTGCAGTGGATGGGGCTTTAAAGAGAGTAATGAAACAGTACCTGATATACGAGTAGTAAAATCACAGAAGCTAACAGTAGCATTTAGACTAGATATCAGGAAAAAATTATTTACTGTGGTGAGTGGTGAGACACTGGAACAGGCTGCCCAGAGTGGTTGTGGATGCCCCCTCCCTGGAAGCATTCAAAGTCAGCTGGATGGGACTTTGAGCAACCTGGTCTAGAGGGAGGTGTCCCTGCCTATAGCAGGGGGATTGGAACTATATGATCTTACAGGTCCCGTCCAACCCAAACCATTCTGTGACTGTGTTTATGATGCACAATAGCATCAACACCCAGACCTCAGTAAACTTCAGGGCTGCATTTCTTTGCCAAAAAGAAAAGCGAGTTTGAAACCACAGTCAAACACGGACTTTGTGGTCACCTTTTAAATCACACTGGTTCTGTCCCAAACACCATCTGAGCTGATATGAACCAGAACTCTGTTAATCTCTCCTATTTGTCATGCCATTGTTTCTTACTCCAAACTGCCAAACTCTCCCTCGAGAGGCTAGGAATAACCAGTTAATCAAAAACACCCAATGGTTTGGGATAAAACAAAGCTAGCAGCAAATTTTTTTATGCATCTAGAATTCCTGTTTGCAATCCACAATAACCACAGCTCACTTACATGACAGTATCACCCTGCTTTGGGTGGATGAAAAATTCCTATTTTTCTTTTTACATTGAAATTATCAGCTGATATTCCAGAAATAATAATAAAGTATTTAAATGCTCCCTACCCTATTATATTAAAATACTGCTATATTAAGTTGCACTACTAATCTAAGCAGTTCCCAAGGCCCAACTAATCAATACCCTCCATTGAAAAATTGTGTTTTTCTTGTTTTGGAAGACAAACATTCAACTAATAGCTCTTTGGCTTAACGCTGTTTTTGAGAAAAGTTGTTTTGAGTAATCAGATTAATAAGGTTGCAAATGCTTAACTTAAAATTTTCATGAGAAAATAATTTGCATATGTCCATTGTTGAAGACTGATGGAAGATATGATACAATTTCTCTTTTAGAGCTGCTGAATATGCAGGAGTTGATTATGTATCTATTTATATTTATGCAAAACTTAATATAAATGTATCTTTGCCTTAAAGGCAATAATCTATTCCCTACATACATACTTTATTCTGTTACTGTCTTCCATAAAGAATATCTGGCTTGCAATAATTAATTTTTGTAATAGCATTCTGGAAAATTCTCAGGCCATTTTTAACCAGAGAAATTAGTCCTTACATACCATGTGCTAGCACATACAAATGTTGTGAAGTGAACTTCAACTGTTCAAATAACTGCAAAACACTTGGTAAAACATTTCATTGGTTAATGTCTTGCCTACTCCTCTCAGCAACGTATTTCAGTACTTCCACAACCTTCATGCAAAGAAGAAAGCAAACAATTCATTCAGGAAGAAAAATGGGGAATTTTATACCCAGTTCTCCTTACCTTAAAGAGTCTCCACCCACTTAACTCCAGGAAAAACACATTACTGAAGATAATGTGATTTCTCCTTTGATGAAGGACCTTTATGAAAACACTGTAAGAATATCCTGAAGGACTGTTTTCAAGGAAGAACAAGAATGGGGTATTCAAGGTCAGTAGCTTCACACACAGAGCACACGTTGATTTCGTTAGGTTACAACCCAAGGAAAATTCCTGTGTTGGCAGTGAACCCAAAGAGACACAAGTGCTACTGGCAGCCAGATGTGCAATAGGTAATTTCTGGAAAAGAACAGATCCTCCAGAAGTAAAGGCATGGAAAATAAAGTGTGGGAAATCTGCTGACTCAGGAAAATAAAAAAAAAATAATAATTTAAAAATCCTTTTATAAGGATGGTTTTAAGGGTGTTTTTTTGTTTTGTTTTATTTTTTTTAACATAAACAAAATACATAGTAAGAAAATACTGAGTACAAACCAGATTTTTTTAAAAAGGTAACAAAAGATGATTTTTATGATTTAAACAAACAAACAAGATACTTAAACAAGAATTTCCCCATGAGCTACAAGAAGCCTACCGCGTATTTTCAAGATCCCTCATTTTTCTGGCCTTTCTGCCTCCTCATCAGGCCACAGTTTTCCCTCTATCTACTTGCTTGGGATGCACCTTACAGAGATAACATGTAAGTAGCAGCTAAGACCCCTTCACGTGGGTTTATACATAAATGAGCACAAACGCATTTGCTCTTGAACCATAATTCCCTCTTCTATTTTTCTTCTTCCTTTAGTTTGCCTCCTCGCCTCCCTTCTCTGTGCTCCGATCTCCTTTGAGCTGCTCTCACAGTATCACCAGCCACTCAATGAAATTCTGTCATGGCATTTTGACAGTTAACATCCAAACAGAACAAGCAATCGCTCTGAGAAAGCAAACCTGCGGTCCTCCGCCCTCTCAGCGGTTAAGCAGAAAATGGAGATGAGCCCAGCAGGCAATCACAGAGATGCATTAATTTCCAGCACTGCCCAGCTGTAGGTTTCCCAGGCAATACCCAAGGCTACTTAGTGCCCAGGTGCTGCATCTGTACAGCACATTATGAAGAGCTACCTACTTCAAAAGGTTGTTACACAGTTGAGACTAACACCTTTGGTGATGAAAGGCGCCAAGTGTTTTATAAAGGTCAATAATACCACAGTGCCTGGGGTGAAATGAGCTATTTGCATGGACTTTCTCCCGTGCAGCATCCACATAGAGATGTCTGGCTTTCTGGGGTACTGCATGAGTGACAGGCAATTTAGGAAGTGTACGTTTAACTGTGTGGTCTCCTTTTCTGGGCTCCACAAACAAGATGGAGTGCCCGTTCTCCTATGAAGTACATCTACTTCTGAATGCAAGCAGAAAGTCATTATAGGCAGAGAAGTGACTGATGTAGAAAGAGTTCTGCTGAGAGATCTCATATGAGGAGCTCTGTCCTATGGGCTATAATTTAAAATGAATTAGCCTCCCCCTGGAAACCCGTTCTGGTCACAGACGCCTCTAACTTCACTGAAAACTCTACCACATGTCTTGAAAAGCAGAACTTCCAGCTGAAAGGATGCACTTGCTTTTGAGTTGCATTTGCATCTGTGTCTGCAGTGCTGGCAGCAGGTGTGGAAACTGGGGCACACGCTTATTTTAAAGCAGCACAGCCTGCCCTGTACACACTACAACATTTTTAGGGGCTGTACTTTCAGCCAGGGATGGCTCAAGCCACCCTGCCTGCCCACCAAGTGAATCCCAACTATCACACTGCAACGCTGCCAGCACTCATATCCACCTCCAAAGTCTTTTCCAAATGTTTACCCAGATCCTCCAAAAAGGAGATACCTGTGTTATCCCCAAATTACTGAAGCCAAAGAAGAGAGTCTGAACAATCAAGGGTACCAGAAGGCATTGAGGGAGGCACTCAGCTGCCCCCAATTCCCAGGTCCCAGAAACCGGTGGCTCTGAAGTGTCTGAAGGGCCATCACGCATCCGGAGCCAGCCAGCAGGTAACACCAGCATGCACATGGTGAAATGAAGCATCCAGTCAACCCTCAACATGTAATTCCCACCATACTTTTGGCATTCCCTTAGGTTCCCTGGGAAATTTTAGCACTGGAGATAGCATTGTGGGGATACAAGGAAGGAAATCTCCAAAGCTCCGCACCGTCACGTGTTAAAAATGCCATGGAGCTGGCCTCCATGGGACAGGCACAGGGCAGGGATCAAACAGCCAGGCAAGCATCTTTATGAACTCATACCAATAAATATTCTCGTAGGTTGCACTTCTCCAGAATTTTAACAAAAGCACGAGTGTGAAAGTAATTCCCATAGCATGAACAATTCACACAGACTAACCAAAAGAAGTAGATTATAAATGTATTTGCTGAGCAGAAACACAGGTTCTTTTTCTTGTTATTTCTGCTTACCACCCTCGACTGGTCAGCCCTTGAGCAGCATGACCTAAATTTGAAGTTGGTTTTTCCTCGAGCCAGGCGTTGGATGAGCTGCTTTCCATCAGCCTGCTCCAACCAACCTCAACTCTCCTGTGACTGTAATGCTACTGCATTGTGACAGTTTTGCCACAGGTGAGGACTGAAACACTGTGGATCAGTTCGTAGCCCACTCTTCCCTTCACAATCCTTTCTGGTCATGCACTACTGAGCCTAGTATTCCCCTTGCAGCTGCTGCTGGGAGCTGCTCATTCAGGTGACTGCAGCAAGGGGACTGCATCTGAAGTTAATCTAGGCATTCCAATGGCTCTCGTAATTAAATTGCTGCTTGGTGACAAGCTAGTTAAACGATGTGTTTTACATGCTAACCAAAGCATATGTGCACGCAAACCGAAGGAGCTGGAATCACGTCAGAAAACGTGGATGCACAAGCAGGCAGACTGACAGCATACAGCCAGCGGGAAGGAAAAAGCAGCCAGTGCAGAGGAAGAAGGAGAATATGGGAGCAAAAGAGAGAAAAGAGAATGAAGCAAGCTGCAGAGAAGAGAGGAACAAGCCAGATGCCAGCTGGTGCAGACTGATCAGGCTCATCTCTATCTGAGGAACTGTCCATGGCGGGGCTGAAACACAAACATTGTTGAAGCAGCTTGAGCAGTTGGTGCTTTGCCAGGACACGGACACAGATGCTGACAAAGCTGTTCATGGAGTATCCAAGTAGCATCTTTTCCCATTATTGTTTGAAGTGCTTCTACAAATATTTAAACTCTTGCATCCAGCATTCAGAAGGCTTGGCGATGAGCACAATATACTACAAGTTTCTATAGCAAAGAAAGGAAAAACTGATGATATCAGTGGTCCTCTTCACTCTAACCTCTCCCTCACACTGTGCTCAGTGCTGCCAGCATGTCCAAACTCAGCACACATGGAAGATTTACAGCAACAAGTTTTCTCTCGTCCTGTGCTAGCTAATTCTATGCAGCCTCAGCCTGGTGATACAGAGTTCTTGTACTCTCCTATAACAGATAACGGCATGGGAAGACACCAACACACTTAAATACAGACAGTGTGTAACAATTACTACTCTGTACAACATTATAAAAGAAGAACTACTCAAGTCTTTTGGTACAACTCCATAAAAGACACTGCTCTTTCTGCCTTCATATACTAATTGCACTGAAATTGCATCCAATGAGTCCATAAATTTTTAATCAGGTCTGGGGCTCCTACACACACAGCTATTGCATGTGGTGGTATCAGTCAGAACCATCAATTATTAAGTTTGCCAACTAAACTTCTGCTAAACAATTTCGGGCTGGTGGCGCATTGTTTGACTGAGGTGAAGCTTGTTTGTGTATCCCTTTAACATTAATATTCTTCCCAGCTTTCCTGCAGCACCAAAGTGCCAGAAAGGGTCACAGCTCGGTTCGAGATGATGTCCCCAGGGAGGATGTGGTGTCTCAGACCGACTGTATTATATGCTACTGCTCAATTTTTTCCTTAGAAAACGCTTCCTCTTGGGTCGTGTCTAATCTCATCGCTAATTAGACCTTTTTGTTAAGGCCAAAGAACATATCTGGTAGTCATCTTTATTAGGCAAAGATTAATAAACAGACACAATCTTGCTTTTCAGTCTTCCGAGTAATATAAAAAGCACAGCTAACTGCTACGAAAAAGCACAGGGAATAGGTTGAGAAGCAAGTTCAGCCCTTCTGTCCACTAAATGAATCCGTGTCTCCACAGGGCTCCACTCATTAAACAAAACGAGCTGTGACAGAGCCACTTTGCTCCAGGTACCTCTCACCATGCTACCAGCAGACCATTACCAGCAGTGCATATCACGCAGCAGCAGCAAAACCTACTACACGCAGGCTGGGATACTGGGGCATCACGTGTCTGTTGTGGGATCAGGCTCTAGGTTACAAACTTTCCACATCTATGGTCACTTCCTGATTTGCTTTGCTCTGCAGAGAGCATAACAGACCTCTGCTGATGCTCGCAATAGATACAATAAAGCAAATATATTTAACAGGATACCTGACAAGCAGCCACATGCAAGTGGTATCCATAAGTTAGTGCACAAGTGACAACGAGCAATCATCAAGCTCCCCCTTCCAGCTTTCTTACACTTTTCATCAGGGACCAGCAGAGTTAAGTGGTCAACTCCATTGACTGAACTCTTCCCTGGCTGTTTCAGAATTTATTCCAGGCCAGCCTGCAACTACACACATTCTGAGATTCTTGGAATAAATGCATTGCAGAAATCATTAATGATTACTAATGCCATTAACAATCACTTTATTATTATTCACTAGCATGAAATTCTCCCCATGCTAGGTGCAAAACATGCATCTTCAGCTGCCACCCTGCACTGCACTTTATGGATCTGAGCGTGGTAGGCATTACCACGGACTTTTCCTGACAGTGAGGCACTATTACAGCAAGGCTCTCACACTCAGAATTACAGAGGAGTAGACCTTGGAAAGAAAAATGGAAATTATGAACCTAGGAACACAGTACAGATTGTATGCAGACCAATGTTTGCTAAGATGCCATTTATAGAATAAAGCTGTATATATGACAGCTGAATGTTGCTGTTACTCCCACATCCAGATTATCCCACTGACCTTGGTGGGAGCCTTGGTGGGAGCCCCACACAGAAGCCCCACCAGCCCAACCCTGAACACCAGAAGAAGTCCCATGCATGGCGTCTCACGAGCCGCTGCCACACAAACACACACCGCCTGAAGATCACAATGGAGGCTGACACTGGTTGAACTCCAGCACTCCAGGCCATGCCCACAGCCCTGTGCATTCTGTTCCGTGCCCACCGCCCTGTGGTGCAGCCCCTGTCCCTCACCCCCACTGCCCTCCCCTGACACAGCTCCATGCCGTTCCCTCAGGCCCTGTCGCTGTCACACACAGCAGGGCTCAGCGCTGCCCTCCGCTCCTCGAGGAGCTGCAGCCGCCATCAGGCCTCCCCTCAGCTCCTCTGCTCTGCGCTGAGCAAACTCAGGGATGGAAGAAGAGAAAGACCCGAAACAATCACATGCAAGAAGAGTGAAAAGTGAGCTGGGATGACTTAAGTACAATTGGTTTCATTTTCATATACAATCTCACAATCATGGAGTCTCCCACCTCGGGAATTTGGTGAAAAGTGACTCTGAATCTGTTCGTGTGGTTTATGAGGTCACCAGAATCCCCAGCATAATTACATCCTTCTGTCAAAGCTACCTATTATTTTAACACACCACATTTTCTTTTCTTTTGGCTCATAACTGGCACTGTTTTAAAAGGTCCAGAACCATGCTGCTACTTTGACAGCTTCTGAGAATGCAAAAAAAGAAAGGAAAAATAAAGGAGAGAGAGAAGGATGCTCGTCCACCCAACAGGCTTATCTCCACAACGCACAATGCAACACAGGACCCAGTTTCTGTCACATGACCGTATTCTCACATTGACTTTTCTGGAGCATCATGACACAAAAGAGGAGACGATTTACCTCACTTTGTTAAGCTCCATATGAGTGCTTTCCTTATTCCATTTTTTGAAGAGGAAGAACTGTTGCTTCCGTAGCCACAGTTCTGTCTTCCACTATTTCTGAAATAAAGGCACTGCACAGATATACAACCTTGGGTACTCTAGAGTGGCACCAAGAAAAGACCTTCATGGTCATATATGAGGGAGCAGTCAGAATCAAAATAAAAGCCTTCACAATACCTAGAGGTAAGAATGAAAACTTGGTTCAAAGCATGACCACTGGTTTAGAGAGAAGGGCTGAACTCAAATACACAGTGAGCTCATCCTGCAAAAGCCTTACCCTGAGGATTTTGTTCAGGCAAATGCTTATGGATTTTATCTAAGTGCAAACTTCATGATCTGGACAAAACACAGCTTATGAAGAGATTACAAGGTTTGATTTTAGAGCATGGCTCGAGCTTGCTTAATTTAGGAAAATAAGAACGAGTCTACCCCCACAAGACTGAAAGCCTGGAAAGGTTGAAACGCAAAACCTACATAGGAAAAAGTATTGCAACTGGAACAGACAGGAAGAAAATGGAGAAATCATTTATGGTTACTTCAGATATGTGCAACTATTTTCCACTATTGCCAAAGGGCTGTGAAACCACAGGAGGGGGAAGCCAGCTGGATAGGTGGGGCAAAACCATGCTCCAAAGAGCATGCATATGCACCATACAAGCTTCAGAACAACATGTCTCCTAAACTGCTAAACACAGTACAGTGAAATCTGGGTTCCTCCAAAAGAGGAAGGGGTAGACTGGGAGGATGGGGTGAAAGAACAGAGAGGTGGATTGTTTTATTACAGCTGAGAAAGGGGCAAAGGGAAGCTGTATTGGCAGTGACAACCAAACACTGCACAAAAATAGACAAATAGCTACTTTAAAAAAAATAAAATAAAAGTTGATGTGCTTTGCTCATGGCCACAAAATCCACTGCACTCAGCATATTTAGGGTCTGTGTGTTAGTTTTCCACATTAAGATGACTGTCAGTGCCTTCCAGGGCTCTGAAAACTTAGAACTCTCACTGGAACCCAACTTCTGCTGATCTATGTTTGCATCATCTAACCTCTGTGAACCTACACTGGTATCAATGACTGAACTGCTCTGCAAAAGGCTTGTATCACTTCTAGCAATGTATGTAAATATTGGGCTTGCTTTGCAGAGCAGTACAGCCAAAAAAAAAGTTACTCCTTCTTTCAAAGATTTGGAACTAGAAATAGCATTATTAAAAAAAAATAAATAAATAAGCTTTCCAGTTAAGATCACAACTTTCTAAATATGCATGTTCACAGGCATACAAATAAAATATATATTTCCTGTATCTTTACGTGAGAACATTAGGGATGCTTATATCTACCTGTACTGCCTTCTTAGAACTCTTGCAACACCCCAGTCACCTCATGCAAAATCCAACTTGTCACAAAAAGAGAAGACGAAAAAAAAAGGCAAATCAAGTCACAATAGCTTTGTCTTTCAGTATCAAAAAACCCACGTTGATTTGCCATCAGATTTTACGCACACTGGTCTGTTTAATATAAACCTGTGTAGAAACTATCTTTTGGAAGTCAGTTATTATTCACTCCTGCCTAGCCCCAGCCAATCTGCATGTCCAAAACAACACTTCATGAACCTCAAGGAGCTGCTAGCAGTGCCACAGTACTCCACACACAGCTGATTCTTCCTACTTGGGCCCATCTCTCCTGACTTTTAACTGACTTTTCCAACGGGACATGGCTGAGCTTATCTCCAGCACCATCACATTTCACATTGGGATGGAGGGAGCAGTTGGTTGCGTATCTTCTGCTCCAGCACTATTTTGGTAGCCTTTCTGTCAAATGGGAAAGGCACTATATATGGCAGCATCTACCAATGCATTAAAGTCTTTCAGCCCATAAGAAGCAATCTGATCTCACCCCACGGCACCAGAAGACAGTAAATGCAACTCCTGTTACAACAGCTGACAGACTAAAGCAGAAATAACAGCACACCAGGCAACGGGATCCCCAGCAGGTGCTCTCCTCCGCCAGCTGTTGCAGGAAGGGTAGGAATGTTTCCCTGGCCCCAAGGCACTGCTGGTGAGAAAATACTTCCTGTCACCCTAAGGAATGAAGAGTGCAACACAGTTTGGGATGTCAAGCTAAAATAATTCATTTCAGCAGGGAAATTATGTCCCATCTCCCCACAGGCAAGCAACCCCACAGAGTCTCAAACTGCAGGTCCAAAGAATCACAGAATCACAGAATCACAGAATGACCCGGGTTGGAAGGGACCTCAAGGATCATGTAGTTCCAACCCCCCTGCCTAGCAGGGCCACCAAACATACACCTTTACTAGATCAGGTTGCCCAGAGCCCTGTCCAACCTGGTCTTGAACACCTCCAAGAACGGGGCATCCACAACCTCCCTGGGCAGCCTATTCCAGGACCCAACCACTCTCCTAGTAAAGAACTTCCCCCTAACATCCAACCTAAATCTTCCCCCTTTCAACTTAAAACCATTTCCCCTAGTCCTGCTATTATCAGCCCTTTCGAAGAGTTTACTCCCCTCCTGGGAGTAAGTTCCCTTCATGTATTGAAAGGCTGCAATGAGGGAAGAAGAGACAAAGAAGTCTCCAGGAGCTTCTCCAGTGACGTACTCAGGAGCTGGCCTTGACCATAAGAAACCAGGAACACTGTCCTGAAAGGCTGCAGGAGTAGGATGATCATTCGGTTGTCAGCTGTGCACATCCAGGACCAAGCATTGACTCAGTGCACAGAAACAGCCTTCCACAAGCAGGCAAAACGTGCTCAGCATATTCATTCTGATGACTACACTTTGGTTTCAGTTACTGCTAAGAGGCAGGTAAAATGTAATACAGCTTATTAAGTAAAAATAAAACAATCTTTCTTTCAGATGCCCACTTAGTAAAATTTTCCTGCGAAGTGGAAGGAAGCTAATTTTCACTTCATGTGGGAATTATGAAGACACATAGATTAACCCTTCTACTCTGCTTTCTCACAAAAACTGCCATTTCTTCAAGGCTGTATTAAACCCTAGGCTCTGAATTTTAAAAACAATAAGAGGTGAGTACAGCCATGCAGCATCCACTGCCCTGCTAGAGCTAAGCAAATTATAACCTTCACTTCTTCCAGAGGAACAGTCCCAGCTGCAGAGAAAGGATTCTTTCAAATGACAATATAAAATGATACAGTCAAGCTGCCTGATCTTATTCCCTGAAAAGAGATTTTCTCTTGGGATGCAATCTGGTTCAAGTGAAGGGAGTTAATCTGAACACTGCATCAGGATATACAGGATATAGATGTTAGCAGTGGGTTGAACCTCTTGCAGAGAGCATTCCTCAATATAGCTAGAAACACACACACAGTAACTGAAAAGAAACCGAATCACCCTAAATGCTGTTCTGTGTCCAGATGGGCTCCCTGGGTTCACTCATTGAGTTTCTGCTGCTGTCACTGCAGCAAGCTCCAAGCGTAGGACCTAGACTCAACACAACCTCACTTCCAGCAGACAGTATTTGAGCCCTGAGCAATTCAAGGCGATTGCTCCATCACTATGATGTCCTTGAAGGTGTGGTCCCCCAGCCCTGTCTCTATGGCTTAAACCACAGAAAGTGCTCTGCAAGTGAGTCAGGCCTCTGTTATCATAGGGAAGTACTCGCATTTCGAAGACAGAAACATTTCCATACAGCTGGGATGCCACATCCTGGGCTTGCCCTGAAGATGGAGATCAAGGAGCTCAGAAAAACGACAGCAGGTAAGAAGCATTCATGGCAGCTAGAGAAAATGCTTGGGAAGCAACGCAGTGCAGAAACTATGGGTGGAGGAGCACAGAGCCCAGCACCAGGCTAACCTGAATGAGTTTACAGGTGCTGGACAAAAGCTGCCTGGCAACAAAATCCATCTTGCAGTGAACAAATAAATAAATCAGGCTGTTCGAAGAAGTTTTGCTGCTGCTGTTATTCTGATTTGCCCCAGCAGCACAGCCTCACCAGGCAGCCCAGCACACAGCAAGCAAGGCGGTTGTCAGGTGGATGCATTTTGTAGGCTGCTATGAGCACACCACACCCTAGCTGGAGCACTTGGCTCAGGAGGCACAAAGAAAGGGAGGCAGCACATCTGCCTCAGACAAGTGGAGCGTTATGCTGGATCAGGGGTACAACTGGGGAGAAAGCAACGCTATCCCCTTCCCCTATTAAATTCCAGAGTGTCACAGCCCACAGACTGACTAGTGCTCAGAGAGCAGTGGTGGTGGGACAGGCTGATCACAGAGAACACAAGGCACATTGCTGAGCATGGCTCACCTGTCGCTGTGCATGTATGCACATGCATTAGGCTGCGTTGAGAATAAAGAAACTCCCTCCAGTTTGCTCTCTCAAAAGCATAAGGATAATTGCAGAACAACAAAATAGCAGTGTCACAGTCATTTACTAATACCTCCGCTGACATTCACATAAAACATTTTGCAATATCAAAGAAGAAAGGGAAAAAAAAAGCAACAACACACAATCAGCCTTCATTGAAGGGAGTCTCTGAGAAGCAAGGCTGACTTCCAGTTACCAACACAGGACATGAACCAGAACTCCAGGGGACTGGGCTGCAGCACAGCGTGACTGAAATTAGGGTAAACTTACCTGTTCAGCAAGCATGAGAAAATAAACACTACCAAATCAGAAGCCTACAAATTCTGTTAACCCATGCTTAGCTGTAACTACCCTAGAGGAAACGACAGACTAGGCAAACTCTTCTCTAAAAATAAATCGTTCATCGCTTCACCTTCACCAGCTGAGGGCTCACAGAGGTGGGGATATGGCTTTCATAGGATACAAGCAGAGAAGAATGACTGAAGAAGCACACAACGGCAGAAATTACCAGCAAACCACCTGAAATTGAAGGTAGTTTGAAAAGCAAATAGCGCATCCTTGCTGGCAGCCTGGCCACAACCCTCCAACACCACACCTTCAATTCTGAACAGCCATCTCTTAATGCTGTTGACCAGCAGATTAAAAGGCCTTTTAGGTTTTTTTGCCATGTGATCATAGCGGTGAAACAGAAGTGCAGCTACCCTCCTAGGCCAGGGGGCAGTGCAAGCAGTGGGAATTAACCCACGACAGCTGTGCTAACGGGTTGAGAATGGGCCATTTAAGGTTGGGAGCATGCCCAACACCAAAGCAATGGATCAGTAGGCTGCTCCTTCAGCCGAGAAACAAGAAATCTCCACTATTTCCTCCTGCACTTTCCCAGAACCTTTGAAAAATGGTATTAAATGAAGAAAAATACCACTGCCAAAGCGATTTCGGTTTTAAGCTGCCTGCATGACAGACAAATGTACAATGCATTTAAGTGTGACTTCCAGCCACAGCTAGTTCCTGCTGGCAGATCCCACCAAGAAAGAAATCGAGGGCCCTTCTTATTCTCCCCAGTACAAACCAGCTTATGCTACACCAGCTCACAAGAATGCTAAGTAGGTACACTTAAGAATGCATTATTTGCTCTTGGACATACTCTCTTGTAGTCCTGGAAGGCGAATAACGTTTGCTTTCTGCAACACATCAAACTGAATACTCACATGTGATTAGAGGGTTATGTGAGGTATCCTCAGGCCTCCCCTGCTCCTCTGCATTTTAATAATCTCCTTCCAATTTCTAGCTGATAGTATTTTCACCCCAAGCGTATTAATGTTTCCACACACCTATGCTAATTGCAGCGCCACGAGCAGCTGCCCATTTGCCTTAGCCCTCTGCTGCTGCTGTGTGAAAAGCATGCCCAGTATGCCCTCTTCGTGTAACTGGGCATACTGGGTATTGCAAAGCTTACCTCTGCTTCAGCCAGGCCACTTGTAATGCACAGCAAACCTCGTGGAAACAGCATCTGTATTTGTTCACACCGCACAGCCTCGCTGCAAGACACTGTCAGTAGCCTGTGCATAGATCTGCTCAAACCAATCCATTAGTGTCATATGAAAACTGATTTTTTTAATCTTTTTTTTTTCTTCTTCAGAATGAAAATATCACGTTAAACTGGAAATAAAATCATGATTTGTAGTTTAATTTTTTAAGTCTGTGAGCATTTTTCCAGCTTTTGCTTTAAGCCCCTGCTGGTGCCTGCAGCTCCTCGAAGCATTCTTATACATCACCATATGAAAATAAACTGCATTTATCCCCCACGGAGTCAATCTGAGCACCAATAATAAACACCCTGAGCCTGCCTCTTTTAATACATGAAACACTGACCCCAGATGTATACGTAAGGTTGCCACCAGCTTTAATGAAGACAGAAAAGTACATTTAAGGGCAAAACTTGGAAAACAGCCTGGTTTTCCTCAGTATTCCGTATAACCACTCCATCAGATTCCTCAGGGCCTTTTTACCCAGCCTCTGTAATGCGCTTTTGTGAGCTACACCTCTCAGTCAGTAAACCCCTATTCCCCTTGACTTGAAATTTCAGAAACCTTAATTTAATTCGGAATATAAACAGAAACTCTAGAGAGCATTTCAAATCATACTGTGTATTCTTTTGATACTGCTTCACTGTGCACCGCTTTTACATACAGCCGGCTCGTATGCTTGCTGTAGCATGCTGAAAACAACCCCTGTGGGGCAACAGGCTCTGCATGCGGCTGTCACATAGGAAAGGTGTGGTGCCAACGTCATGGGTGAAGGAGGGATTTGGGCTTTTAGAAGAAGACTAAGGAACCTTCAGCTCCTATGGAGAAGAGGGCAGCTTCCCACCTTGCCAGGCCTGTTCACTGCATGGGGCTCACCTAATGGATAAGCATCACTCCTGAATTTTGCCACCAGCAAGCAGGTGTTGGTTGGTATCGTTCTTAATGTATGGAAATTAATTCATAGGTGCCAGATTTGGGAGGGAAAAAAAAAAAAAGCAAACAAACCAAAATATTTAGAGCCTTATTAAGCAGTGTCACTTTCCAAGAGGCTTCTCCGGAAGCGGCACTGCTAGATTTACATTCTTTCATAAACCAAATCCACTTTAAACCTTACTGGGTCTAATTCCACCACTGTGCTGAATGATCCATTTAAAAACTAAGCCTGAGCACAAACCATAGATAATGAAAACAACGTGGAGTTTCCTCTCGAAGGCATTAGCTCAGGCTCAGCCCGTGGGCAAGCAGAGCAGAGTTCTTGGCTGTGGGGAGGCAGCCCCTCTTTGGGTCCTCTCTCCTGTAATGCAGAGATAACTGCATTTCACCAGCTTGCAGGGCGATGGCAAGAAGGCCATTCAGTCCGCCCAGCAGCAGGGACTGAGGAAAGCCCCTGGCCTCGTCCCACACACTGGGCACAAACAGCCACATGCTGCTTCAGCTCTCAGACTCAGGGGCAGCAGAGGGATTTCAGGTTTTGCACATGCCTGCTGCTGAGAAAGCATTTCTATTGTGCAGAGGGGTGGGACAATGAGTAAGAGCCCTTCATCACCGCAGCACAGCTTTGCACTGCCTCCCTGCTTTCTGGGTTGAAGGCTAACTAGATACACACTAGGTTTCATGGCACTGTAAATTACAATAGTGAAGTCACGGAAAAAGAAATGGTTTTTCTTTCTTCCAGCTCCCCATGTTTTTCATAAGGCACATAAAAATTCAGATAGCACAAGCATTTTCAATTCAAATGCTTCCGCTCTGCCCTCACCAGGACAACTCTCCCCGGGGACAAGCTTTGCTACAGCCTGACCTGTGACTGATAATGACAGAGCAAGCACCATCTCGCTAACCCCCCTTCACGCGTTCAACCAGATGGTTACCTGAAAATAAAAAGCAAACAACATGCAAAATTCCACCATCTATTCCCAAAACACTTGCAACCTCCGCATCTGACTTTGTATGCTTTGAGATACGGACATTCCCAGAATGGTTTGCAAGTGTGCAGGTTATCTCTGGCGCTGGTTGCAGGGGTTAAAAATAGCAGCTGATAACATGATACAACACTTCTGCCCAGCACTCAAAAACCAGAAGTGACAGACAAGGTGAGAGAAGATGAAGAAGGTGCACGAAGTACAACACAATTCACATCTTATTAGGAAGACCAAGTCCAAACCTACCTTCAAATGTATACCACTCAAAGCTATATTCCAGTACATGCAAGGGGAAATGATTTTAAGTTGAAGGAGGGAAGATGTAGGTTGGATATCAGGAGGAAGTTCTTTACTATGAGAGTAGTGAAGAGCTGGAACATGCTGCCTGGAGGGACTGTGGATGCCCATCCCTGGAGGTGTTCAAGGCCAGACTGGATGGGGCCCTGGGCAGCCCGGTCTAGCATTAAATGGGGAGGTTGGTGGCCCTGCATGTGGCGGGGGGGTTGGAGATTCATGATCCTTGAGGTCCCTTCCAACCCTGGCCATTCTGTGATTCTATGATTCTGTGATTCAAATCCCAGGAACCGCCTGAAGACTGAAGTGCCATCACAGCCCTGGGGCACTGCCCACTGGCTCCAGTACTGACATGGCTTCCATGAGAGCTGTGAGACTCCATCCTGAGTGGCTGCACTGTTCAGGTATGAATATGCTCATGCCCAGCCAGGGCTAGTGATGTCTATGTTGAGTCCCTTATTAAGATGGCAGAAAAAGTCACTCAGGCTGATAACAATTCACTACTGAACTACTCCATTTTCAGAAGCAGCCAAAGTGATTATATTTGAACTTGAACCAACAGCAGCCACATGGGAACCAAGCACCCTGCCCTGAAAACTGGAGGACGTCCAGGGTGCAGCTATTGAACGAACTTATTCGCTTTCATCACCAAAAATGTAGACTGAAAATAAACTTCCAGTGCCAAATACCGCTTCTTGCTTGAGGATGGTGACAAAGAAGAATGAGTTATAAAAATAGCAGCTTAACTCTCTCCAATGAATACACCAGTCCTCCCAACAGGGGGACAACTCGAACCATAAAGGATCTGCGAATCCTGGTTTTCAGGAGAGGTCTCAACTGGCATTTGGCAGCCTGCTGGACTGAACCGCTGGACTGACAGGATGACAATGGGATCTTGAATCTCATCCCACCTTTCAACAGTGACCTCTCGTGCTGGCCTCTGCCTCATCATTTAGACTGCTTTCCTGAGCTTTTCCATCTATAAAATGGGAATAATCACATTTAATTTATTTGCAGAGCTGTTATTAGGGTTAATTAGCTAATGTTTGTACACTGCTTTGAAAAATGTAGGAGTGCTCTCCTTCTCTCTCTCACTCTCCCTGTATAAATATATGATGTCCTATTATCATAACCATCTGTGCCAGTGGGAAGTTTTAATTGCTGAGCCAGCTCTTGGGAAAGACCTGACATTCTATAATATATAGGTCAGAGGACCTTGTGAACTGTGAAGGTAATGATAACACGTTTCAACAGGGAATGCAATGAGACATGAGGTAATGCTAAATCTGGTGCTAACTGGGAGGCATTTACTAAAAACCTATAAGAGAAATCTTGGTGCCCCTTTTGCATGAACTGAGTACTAAGAAAGGTATTTTCCATCTCTCTTCAGGGAAACAACCTTATCTTCAATTAAAAACGCTGAGAAAACAGCATTTCAAAATGCACAGAATAGAATGTTCTAAAGGCTAACCTGGAGGAAATACATGTGAAAATAATTCCAGTGCTAAAGAGAAACAAGTGGGTCAAAATAAGTGGCTCCTCTGGCTCTTGGCATGAAATGAGCTCATTTCTTAAGTGAGACAAAAAAAATGAGAGAGGAAGCAGAAAAGTTACAAAGTCTGAATATGTGCTGGAGGTATATTACTATAAGGTATAAAGTTAAGGAAACAAACAGCAAGGTTTTTGTTTTGCTTTTAGCTTGAAAGAGTAATGGGAAACAAGTATCTGTTTTTATAAATATAACTAAAGAAAATACAGGGGAGAGAATGGGTCTATTGTTGAGCCAGGCAGGGGATCACATAACAAGAATCCAGACGGATAACATACTCAGTAGTTATTTCTCTATGTGTTCTGTACAAAGCACACAGAAATAATTAGGCAGGAGATAAAATTCATGATCTAGATAAGCCTAAAAAAAAAAAGAAGAAGAAATGTGGAAGTACACCCATTTAATCAATGCGCCAAACTCTTTCTACAGCAAACATCTACTGAAGTTAGCGGAATTAAACAAGGGATAAATTTAGCATACATTTTATAACTCAGTAAGACCAAATGAGATGCACAGAAGGGATCTAAAGAAGCCATATATACACACAGACCATAAAACTGCTGTTGAGCAGTCTTGAAGCTCATATGGAACTAGCAAGACACCAGCAGTGTGGAGAAAAACAGTTTGTACAAAATAGGTACAACATCAGGATGGGGTAAGATGTAACATTAGGAAATTCCAATCAATTGTTTTATTAGAAGAAGTAAAGTACACGGCATAAAACAGCATGATGAGAAAAGGGGAGGTTCAATAAAGAATGATTCTGCCCGGAGAAATCGCACTGCCTTCCAAACATACAACTCTTGATGGAATTAATTCTAGATTAATTAAACAGTCTTTACTGTAGGATTACAAACATCCATGAAGGAGTATGATCTTGGGAACAGCCCCACAAAACCAGAGAAGAATGGGCATGTCCCAGTCATAGTCTGAGCTCATCTCCCCTGGTAAGAATTTGGAGACCAGTCATTGGCTGCCACAGATTGAGCTCAGCACAGCTGGAAGCCAAGCCTTGGACCCAATCCCTGCACAGTGTGAACTAATGCTCTTAGGAAAGGTGCTAACATAGCATATAGGGATAATGACCTTCTCAGCTTGTCTTGGAAAGCAAAGCTGCACGGTGTGCCCTGCACACTAGCTCTCATGCTGGAAGACGGCAGTAAATAGATCACTGCTGGTCGGAGGAGCCAGTGGGAGGACTGATTTGGATGAACTCAGAACAGAATGCCGAGTGCCGACTCTCTCTGCTGGAGATCAGCATGACTAATGGGAACGTGCCCAGAGACATTCGCTCAGCTCCACGAACCAAACAGCCACATCTTCCGCTGCTGTAGCCACTGTGAGAACCCACTTGTATCTACAATGGAGGTAAACCATGCAGTTGGCACTCTTTAAAAAATGTATGTGTGCATACACAATTCTTACCATATTTTAATTGAAAATTTTGCCTGCAGAACCTCTGTATCTCCCACTGCCATCATGTTACAAATGCTGCATCACTGTTTTTACCAAAAGGTCTTGAAGACCAGAAGTAGCACGTAAATATCTTGATCACATTTACAAATGGCACCGACCGGCATTTGATCACAGGAAGAGGGCTGATATGCATCTGCTTCAGCCCTCCACTTAGGGCCTAATAAGAAAATGCATTTTGTTTTGATGAGTGCTGAGGATGTTACCAGGCAGAGGAGCATGACCATGACCAGCACAGTGGAAGATTGAGAGCAACCATGTAGCAACCTTACAGCCCAGAGGCAACATGCACACTCAGGAAGAAGCCTTCATTTGGACAAAATGTACAATAATAGAGTTGAAACTCATACCCAGCAGAAACATAAAATGGAGAGCCCTCCCTTAAGGATCCAAAACACAGAAGGCACAATTGCAAGGGGCTTGCAGGGCTCTGGCAGCAGCTCCCTGCAGAGTGCTTGCTGTGGGAGTGATCCTGCCTGCCTGAGGCATGGGGAGGTCACAGAGGCACCCAGGGTGGGGGGGAGAGAGAGACACAGCTGGAGAGGCTGCCAAAATGATCTGCGGATCGAGGAGGCTTGAAGGCTTTGAGGAAATTAGTTCAGGGAAGGAAGAGGAAGTGGAGACAATTTACATGTAATTGAAAAATAGCAGTATGTGGCAGTGAGGATGGATAGTGTGCAAAAGATGGAAACTCGTGAGCAGCTCGGAAGAAAGGCTTGTGCAGGTGGCTGTAAGCCAGCAGCAGACTGAGCGGCCATGGTGTGGGCTCCTTGCCTCCTACCCAAACATCTCTGCCCCAGCATTATACCACAAAATCACTATTTACTGCATATCCCTTGTAATGTCCTGTACCCTGTACTCCTGTCCCTCACAAGGAAGGAGCAAGCAGGAGATCTGGCACTGAAACGATGCACCCACTCTGGGGAGAAACTCTGCTCCACAGCCATCATGTGCGGACTGGAATGCATCCCAGTACCATCCTGATCCTGTGCTTTGGGATGGGATGGGTGTGAGTGCCAGGCCTTGCCATAGGACGTCACAGGGTGTTTAAACACCCATCCAGGCTTGCTGCCACAGCTGTAGATCAAAAGGCCCACAGCACGGTGATTCCTGCTTCTTGGAACAGATGCTGGGAGTTTCTCTTGCGTGCTTTGTGTTTTTGGAGGCAGTTCACCTTGTCGAGACAGGAACAGAAGAACAAGTTTATTCAGGCTCACTCAGCCTGTCTGGAGTTCACGGCCCTCGTGAAAATACCATTTTTTTCTTTTGCTCTCACCACTCAGAGGTGACAGGCATTTCCAGACAGGATTTCCTTGATATCTGCATTCAACCTGACTTTCAATTTGCGTCTCTCCTGAAACTATGTACGGTGCAGAAACAGCACTGCCATGAAGGCTTATTGTGGTGCTGGCACAAGCTGACAAATGAAATGCAGGGTTTGTACATTTTTGAGAAACTCTCCCAGTGATCAGTTCTCAGTGACAGATTTGTCACCTAAAAATAAACAGCACTTCAAGAGCTATTGTCATCTCTGTTTGGCCTGTGCCTGGCCACTTTTTGGCCGCCAACACAAACTTGCCCCCCATCTGCCAGGCCTCCCTGCAGCGCTTATGCCCTGGTGACTCCCCTCCAGCAGGACACAGCCAGAGCTGCTTGGGAAACCCTGCAGAAAGGCGACTGATTTCCAACTGCTGTATCAGCAACTTGGCGGATAAGCCTGGTGCCAGGTGGCTTTGCCAGAGATTATCACAAGTTGTGCAGCTCCCCATGTCTCTCTTAAACTACCTTTCTCTTTCCTTGCTGAGTCTCCTTCTCCAGAAGCAGAGGCTGAGCATCCTTTCCTGGAAAGCCAGGCTTGGGCTTCGACTTCTCACCAGGAGACAGACGTTGGCCTCACCACAGGCTTCTGTAGGCTTCACTGAGCAATGCCACCAAAAGCCCAGTCCTTTAGTGGCAGTAAGCCTTGCCACTGGCCATTCCACCAGCAGTGCACCAAAGGAGCCACAGGCCACAGGCAGCACCAGCCTTCACACCTCACCATGACTCAGTATTTGCAGTTTCCCTGTGCACCAGGGTGACGGTGGATCTTGTAGGCCGTTGAACTGGGAAAGCAGAGAGCTGAAAGGAAGGGAAAGGCTTTGGAAACACTGTTTTAAGAGCTCCAGGCCTGTATCAGTATCTTCTAGTGACAGTACATGGACTTGGTCAAGACCATCACTGCAGATTTCCTGTAACATTCTCTTAGTCACCTGCATGGTTCGATGACGTTTGGAAGTAATTTGGTAAACAATACATCTTTGGCAACCACAAAGAATTAAGTTGAGGAAACCAAAATGCAAATCCTAGGCTGTTTGCATCTCCTCCACTAGCAATGCAGTGGCAATTTGCTTTGTCCTTTAATCCCCTGTGCAAGTAGGATGTTAATACATGTTAACAGTTTAAATCTAACTTATATGGCCACGCTCAGCAGATCCAGCACACTTGATTAAGTTTTGTAGCACCCATTAGGAAATAAATTCAATGGCTCCTCTGCTGATCCCAGAACAACATGAGCTTCAGCCCAGCTGGAACTGGAGATAGAGCAGCTCCCGAGAGAAAACTGAGCCAACTTGGCCATCAGAAGCCGAACTGTGAAAGCAAAAAGCTGCAAAACACTACAGACAAATTTTATGCCATCCTAAAGTGGCAGAACTGATAGCATTTAAAAAGCCAACTATTTTCAGCATCACTGATAGGAACTCAGAAATTAAAATACCAAGTCCATACACTTGGTTGGCTTGCCCATATGGCCAAGGCAATTATCTCCACTCATTTCACCTCTCTGCTCAATGGAAAAAGGACGGATTTGGAAAGAAGGATGGAAAATTCTGCTTACAAAAGAGCAACACTTCTTCCACAATCTTCAAAAATGTTTATGTTATCCCAAAAGGGTATAAGACAGTATGATCATAGGCCATACTAAACTGTTCCACCTCATAATAGAAAATCACCACAGCACAGAACCTGTACAGAGTACATCAGTCGCCCAGTGGGGTACCAGAGACATCAGAGTGTTCTGAGGCACCATGGCACACTGGGGACAGGCTGCTGCAGCAATTTCAGAAAACTTCAGAGGTTTAAAAGAAAAGGCATGTGACTAAATGCTCCCTTTCCTATTGCTGTTTGCATATTGCTAAAGGGACAGTTCAATTTTTAAAGCGCTTTGCAGGTCGCCTTTAGGAATTCATCATGTATTCCCACACTTGCTTTCTATTTCCTAGCCATCCTTTCAAGCTAAATAGGATTGTACTGCACGGCCTGGTGTTCCCAGCTTTTCTTTGCATCGGGTTATGAATGACAGCAAGATCATCTACCCCTAATTCTCCATATCTCGCATTTTTAAAGCTGGGGAAGCTTGTAACGCTGGAGAAAATAGCAAGGGAGAGATGGATGTTCAGATCTAATTTGAAGTAACCACCACCCTCTGGCAGATGCCTACCCTACAGACAATACAGATGG
The DNA here is from genome assembly GCA_035772895.1 of Perdix hodgsoniae. NCBI lineage: Eukaryota > Metazoa > Chordata > Aves > Galliformes > Phasianidae > Perdix > Perdix hodgsoniae. The sequence goes on from JAPSGF010000044.1 coordinate 5,240,286, forward strand.
AGCACCAGAGCCCACCAGCAGCATGACGATTCCTAATTAGCAACAAACAGAAATGAGAATGTATGGAATGGGGCTGCCTGTGCCTGTACGCAATAATTAGTAACATGCTACATCACATGTGGTATGTGACATTAAGGGAGAAGGGAGATTACGCCTCCTGACAAAACACAGAGTTTAAGCCGTTAATTCCAAGGATGCCTCGTAGTGCTAATCGAAGAACAACAAAGCTGGATATCGTGTCTGAGGCAAAAAACCCCAAATCAACCCATTACTGCCAGCAGACTGTATTTTAAATGAAACCTCACAATTCCAATTTAGAAGTAAAGCAGAACTCTCACACAGAAGCTTCCCTCTGGTGCTGCTGCTTTGTACATTGTTATGAAGGTATCAAGTGTAGATGCGGGCAGAGGCCTTGTTGCAGCATGCCTTCGAGAAGCACCAGCAGAAGGGACACTGCTAAGGGCGTGCTAGGAAACACAGCTGCTGGTATTGCTGCCAGACAGAAGCACTGCAGAGCTCCCGTTATTGCAAAACAATGGAGAGCACTTCTGTATTCCATTTTCACCTGGCGTTAACTTGGTCTTTGCTGTCGCCTCCATTACTTAAATGTTGAAGAAAGAGACTGGTGTTGGGAAGAGCATTCACTCAGAGCTGTTTGCCTCTGAGAACCCACCTTTCTTATTTTTGTGTAGCATATGCATGGGTAAAAATAGGCAAACGACCTCGATAGCAGCTGAAACACTCAAACACTGAGCAGATTTCTGCAGTCTTCCTGGGCAATGTGTAAAAAGGATCCTTCCCTCTAGGCACCCATGACAGGAGTGGGAAGAGAGCTATGGTTCTAACTATGGTGCTCTAGGGTGATCGCATCACAGAATCATAGAATTGCTTGAGTTGAAAGAGACCCTTAAAGGCCACCCAGTTCAACTCCCCTGCAATGAATGGGGATGCCTGCAGTTCAACCAGGGTGCTCAGAGCCTCATCCATTATAAATGCGAGGAAGAGCTCTTGTCCACCCTCCTTCTGTGTTTCAGTCTCAAAATCCACCTATATATTAGTATACTGATAAGAATAGGAGGAGTGAATGAGGTTGGCTTCCTTCGCAGGGAGGGCAGAGTAGATCAGTCACCCAGTGGGGTACCCTATCACACTGAATTGCAGCTGCAGACACTTCTAGTCAGCCCAACATCATCACAGTAAGAAATATGGAACAATGAGACTTGAGGTTTGGCCACTACTTGAGGAGGAGTGAAACAGAAAGGAAAGCTTTGCTTTCCAGCCTTGCTACAGCACATGCCCACTGAGCTCAGTCAGTGCTGGGTCACAGATGAGAACTAAAGGTGGCATCAGAGCTCACTCCATGAATTCAGCAAGTGCTGCTATCTCAGGTACATTATTTGCTCCTGTCTCAGGTACATTATTTGCTCTTCCCTGCTTCCTTTTCTTTACAGATAACGAAAGCAATGGACATCTATGATAATTAAAAAAGCAATTACGCACACACCACTGAAATGCCGCAGCAACAGAATTACTCCGGACTCATAGCAGACCTTAACCACTTGCTGATGATTGCATTTCCTACAGTCTTGGCTCTCCCTGTTCCTGCTGAATCTGTTACAGAGCACATCCTGCAAGGTGCTGGAGAGGCACGGTGCCTCAGGTACCACACCAACACCTTGCAAACCATGCAGGCAGATGCTGAGCCAGGTTTTCAAACGTGGGCAGCCCAGACAAAGCCAGACTTGTGCAACTAACTGCCGCACGCATTTCTTTGAGGCATATCACCAGCTGGCCATGCTGCAGGCATGATGTGTGACATGTGCTTCCTGCGTCTTGAGGAGATTCTGGAAGCTGCTCACTGTGTTGTTCCTGAGCAATCAGAACTAAAACTGAATTTGGCTGGTCACTCAGTTCTCTGAGTTCTCACAGCACATTTTCTCTTCCTTACGCACGTGCAATTCCAGCTGCTTTGCCTCACAGCAGACGGCAATCAAACAAATGCGGTCATTTCAATCTCAGGCAAATTCAGATCGATACAGTGCAAACACACACACTCTTTACAGACATATGCACTTTCCAGCAACTTTAATGACTCTCTGGAGGGGAGGACTTTTTTTTTGGTTTTGCTTCTTTCTGAAGCAACAAACAAACAAACAGGCACTGATCCCGATGCTCAAATGGTGTTTTCTCAGGAGAGCTACGTTATTCCCGTGTCTTTCCTTTTTTTCTGAATACATCTTCACCAGCAGTGTTGAACAGGCCTTGGAAATTCAATGTATGCATGCAGAAACAGAGCAGGCAATGTCCCATGTTCCCACAGCAAGGCAACCACTATTCCTGTGGGGATCTGTCCTTCTTTGCCACTTCCTTTAAGCTTTTCTTCCTCTCTAGAAACTGCTCAGGTCGGTGCAACGCAGCACACAAACACTTCCGAGTTTACACATTTACTTCTCACAAGTCAGAGAACGTTTCTGGCTTTTAACTGTTTTTATTTAAGAGCCTGGAGAACAACATAAATCCCTCCCTTCCTTTTCTGGAGGAGCCAACAGCACTCGTTAAGCCTTCTAGTTCCCTCTGCTGCCATAAAAAGGTGCGGAGTTTCTGAGTGTGATCAGCTGCTGTGCAGAGGCTCTGCTGTGGTCCTGGAAACAATTCAGCATTCAAGTACCTCCCGGGGAGCCTCCCAGGGCTGCTGAGCCAAGGTGGGAGCCGGCAGCGGCTCTGAAGGTCATTCGGAGAAGGCTGCCAGAGCCCCTCTGCTCTGGCTCCGGTTCTTTGGAAATTGCGAGGCTTTGTAGCTCACTGCTTCACAGTACGTGGGTAGGAAAGGAGCAGTCTGTCTCTGCGAGGAGAATCAAGGAGACAAAGCTCTTAAGGCTTTGCTTTCCCCTACACTCCGAGAACGCTGTCCCCGAATGCTTTAAAGCTGAGCATCCTGCTAACAGAGACAGGAATGAGACACCAACAGGGGCGTCCAAGCCTGGGAAAGAGGCATTTCCAGCCACAGAGCTGCCTGAAGTTGGGCACTGCTTCCAGGCACATCGGGCTCCCAGCTAAGGAAAGGGCAGCAAACAGATCACAGCTATACAAGACACTGCACACCTTCCACCTGGCAGGAACCAGGGGTGGAGCAAGGGCGTGGAGCCAGGCTGGGCATGCCAGGAGACGTGGCATTTCCATATGTGAAGGCAGCACCCACTCCTGCTTTACATCCCTTTTAGCTCAGTCTGAGGCACAGCTGCAATGCACCGGTTCCAGTGAGCACAGCCTGGGATTTCCCATCCCTTCCAGCTTCCCCAGAATCAGGGAAAAGAGCTCCCAAAGTCAGGCAGTTGAAGCGATACTAGACTGCAGGCATCGTATGTATTAGTGCCACAACTGCCTACAGCTGCACCTACCCGAGAGTGCTCTCTTGCTTTAAGCAAGGTGACTGCAAACCTCAGCATCCTCAGAATACAATATACGGTACAAGTACAGGATTCATTTGTGTGCGCTCAAGGGAGCTGGTTCTTCCAAACGCTGCATTTACACATGTAAAATAGAGACAAGCTCTGGGCTAGCTGACAGCTTACCCAGTACCCCCAGGCAGCAGGGCCGCCGGGAACCACTCCGTGTCAGAGAATCACGTGCATCAGACAACCAGACAGCAACAGGCTATGGCATATCTGCTAGGTCTGGATCGCATCCTTGAAGCTGCCTTCACAAGCGGGTGGCACGCCAAAGCTGTGGCATAATAAGCACTAACATCTCATGTCAGACATTCATTCTGTGGTGGCTGGAGTGTGTGCCTTCCGAGGGCTGCCTCCATTAGCAGCGGCGCTTGAAACATAAAGACCCGTATCACTGAAAATTGTTTAAAAGGAGGGGAGTGCGACATGAAAGCTCAACTATAAAAAGATGTTTTTCCCCAACAAATGTGCTCCAATAATAGAAACTGCAGTAAAACACTGTGATTTACAGAAGGATGGATGGATGTCTTCTAGGTCAACACTCCATAACTGGTGGAGATACCAGCTCACAGGCTCATTTGTTGTGTTGTTGTTTATTGTTTTTGTTTCACTGACTTCAGGGGAACTTTTCCATTCCTAAAGTACCAGAAGACCTGCCCGACAGTACATCTGACCTAAATGGAACTGAAGTAGCTTTCCTTTCCAATAACAAGGAAGATCATAAGGAAGATCATCGGATATGAGGAAGCAGAATTTTAAGGAAAGACTTGAGGCCACGAAACCAAATTATGATTTCATTACAAACTGCTGAGTTTTAAGCTTGGACCTACAGCTTGAAATCTATGGACTGGGGAAGGGAGAAATCAGCAAGTATTTCCACGCTCCTCTGTAATTTGAAACCACTGAGACATATCTCAGGGTATAAATCATACAGCTCTAAAAATAACATAAATTACGTTTTTGTACTCTTTGGAAGAAAGCTGCCATCAAATTAATGTAGCAAATGCAAGAAAAAATAAGCACGGCTTGTTCCAACGGCCAGGCACATCAGAAGCTCTCCCCTGTCCCAAGGGAGGGAAGTGCCACCAGTTGGCTATGCCTTTTGGGTCTCATGGCTACAGGTAGCCTATAATAAGCCAAATGTCTGTCTGCGTCTTCAGGTAATGAGGGAAATGTTTATTAACAGAAAGTGCCACCAGCAAAGTTCCAAAGAACTCTCACTTAATTACACGGGAAATCTTCCCAGCAAGTCCCAATCCCACGTTCTCATCACACGGACATCTCTGACTGCCTCTCTGTGCTACATAAAAGGAAACAAAGCGCCCTACTTTTAAATGCACACTGTCACTTCTGTGAACTGAAGTTATGACCTCTCTCTGACACAGTCTTTTTAAAACAAAGCTGCTACATGCATGTGAAAAAGCAGATGAAACAGCTACCAAAAAATACCTAGTTTTGTATAAATAAGTTATCCACTGCGGCAAAAAGATCAGATAAACAGTGTTGAAAGTAAGTGGTTATGAAATGACTGAATGTATCATTTCGGCTCTTTTGAAACAAACTAAAAAATAAAACTGAATAATTCTTTCATTTTATAATAGGAAAAAGGAAACTTCTTCTAGCAGACAACTGTCACCTAACATCTCATCAGAAACATACTGTTCAGTTTCAAAGCAGGGACAAGGGTACACTATAAAGTGCTTTAAGAAATGTATTCCCTCCTATTCTGTATCTCCCCTTTCAATAATACACAGCAAAGAAATCAGGACACGTCTCTGAGCCTGCCGATAAAAAAACAGCGCAAGCTGTGCCTGCCAAAGGTACCAAGATCCTTAGGGGTGCTTTCAACCACTGCTTGGAGCCTGAGCTGCAGCTGTAATTCTCCATCTTCTGTACCTGAAGCATGACTGTTAAGTGAGTTTACAAGAAACATGAGTGAGCACACGAAGACCATTTCTCAAAAACCTTGCAAAATGGGAAGTTGCATTTCTTACCCAGTTTTTAAGAAAATGAGATTGCTGCAGTTTTTTGTGCCTGCCAGTCCCTCCGTCGCCCCCAGCAGCCTTCCATATTATTCACAGGCAGCTTTCACCCAGCTCTTTGCAAGCACGATGACCCAAAAGACGGCCACCAATAACCATGTTTCTGCAGAGTATGAAAACAGAAGATCCAGAGGAGATCATGACATTTTCTCCCATAGACCATAATGCTGATGGTGAGCCAAAGCTTCATCAAGGATCAGAGAAGCGACACAAAGATGGGTAAAATCTTTCATCGGTGTAACCCAGAGGCAGAGCTCTCCTTGACCCTCCATCCCTGGGTTTTGGCCACAACAGAAAAGAACTCACAGAACAAAGCAGAGTTTACCCACTGTCTCAAAACGGCTGCTATGATCTAGTGAAGAGATGCTGTCTCACTTCTCAAGAGGGCACAGCACTTGGGCAGGCACCAGCAGCTAGCAGTGCTGGTGGTCTGTTATCTTCCTGCCAAGACTTCTCACAACCCCCACAGTCCCAACTGGGGAAAAAAAAAAAAGTGAAAAAAAAAGTAAAAAGGTGAAAATATTTTAGCTGTAAAATCACTGAGGTTGGAAGGACCTCTAAGATCACCCAGTCCAGCCATCAGCCCATCCCCACCATGCCCACTTCCCACATCCCTCAGTGCCACATCCACACGGCTCTGGAACACCTCCAGGAATGGTGACTCCACCACCTCCCTGGGCAGCCTGTGCCACTGCAGCACCGCTCTTTCTGAGAAGAAATGTTTTTCCTAATATCCAACCTAAGCCTCCCCTGGCACAACTGGAGGCCTAATGAAGGTCACGGGAAGGCACAATGCAGAGGCCTGAGAAAGCAGAGCACCAACCAATCTCTAACACGCCACTGCCCAATGAATGGACAAATCCACTCTCATCATTTTCAATTAATGAGCTATTTTTAAAAATTTTCTGCTGCTAAAAATTTCAGATGGTCCCAATAATACAGGGGAAGGCACAAGGCTCCTTGTTAGATTGGTTAAGCTCAAATGCCCTGCATCTACTTTTAACAGAAACTGTTTGCAGCACTAAATTCCAAGAAAGCCACAATTAATTGTGCTACAGCATCAGTGAACACACTAGTTACACCATTAGAGCCCATTATTTTTCCTCTAAGACATTACAGTGCTGCATTATTGATGCCACAGTCTGGTGTAATGAAGCGGTACTCTGCGTGCCTCCCACTGATCACTGAGCTCACTGTGCTGCAGCGCTGGTGCCAGACCTAGGGAGGGTTTCTTTTTTCAGTAGGTCAAAAATTCCAGAAACAACACAAAAACAGCTGCACAGAAGTGAAACACCTGTCCCTAATCAAACACAAATGCTCGGGTTTCTATTTGATGTAACTCAAAATTGCATTTATTTCTAAATTCTGCTTCGACAACATCATTTGGACCGACTATTTTCAGAAAGACATTCTAGAGAGATTAAGCTGGAATGCAGTAGATTATCAAGATGCATACATAGATAATTCTGTGATGTTAAGGAAAAAATAGCATATCTAGAGGGTTGACAACAGATAGTTGTAAGGCAGAGATCACATATGAAAGCCAGAGTCCAAACTGAAGAAGAAAGCCTACAGAAGCTGTTAGACAGATGTAACAAGCCCAGAATGGTAGATCATCCAATTTTGCATCTCTTACTCATTCATGGGACTATTGAAATGAATGAAGTCGTAGCTGTGAGTCTGTTTGCAGAGTGCCTAGTCAGCAGTGAATGGTTACAGAGCACAGAGGAAGACCAGGAACGCCTGCCATGTGTTGTGCAATGCCTGGGAAGGCTGTCTAAGTGAAGCCTGGGCTAAAACATGAAATAGTACTTCCTCTGCAATATGAGAGAATATTAATATCTTTAGAAATATCCTCCTTCACTTGCATAATCCCAGTCAATTGTTTCCTAGTCCCTTCCTGCAGCACTGAGTTCCTCAAAGCCCCAGTATGTCGCTGAAAGGAGAAGGCTCTTCATAGTTATTTTAAATTTACTCTCAGTTTCATTTAATCTTCTCGCATTCTGCTTCTCTGCAAAATATTAAGCTGTTGATCTGCTTCCGCTCTGCCACTCACTCTTTGCATGGTTCAATCACAGCTTCTCCTGGGTGCCTTCTTTCTGCACCAAATAATGCCACTCCAGTTGACTATCACTGTACTGAAACACTCCCTTTAGGCCTCTAGGCTTCCATTATCTTTTCTGCTCCTTCTCTGTTCTTTTCCTTTCTGGAAATGAGGCTACTGAAACTGAACTAATTACTCCAGGCTCAGAGGATGTTTTATGCAGGTGCTGAATTGTTCCCATTTTTCCTTGTGCCAGAGCCAATATTTGTGTACTTACTTCAGTATCTACAACTATTTCAGAGTGTATCAGTGTAACACCAGCAGTAATGCAAACCTTTGTTGGCAACATCAGAACCCATCCACATGACTGCTCCTCAAGCCACGATCAACACCAGGAAAACTACTAATTCCTCATTTTCTCGTCTCTTTTTCTCTTCATTGCTGTCTTTACCCCCAAAATGTGTGTTTCCATTGAATCACAAAATCATTAAGGTTGGAAAAGACCCTAAGATCACCCAGTCCAACCGCCAACCCACCCCCACCATGCCCACTGACCGTGTCCCTCAGTCCACACACTTCTTGGACATACCTCTAGGGATGGTGACCCCACCACCTCCCTGAGCAGCCCATGCCACTGCAGCACCACTTTTTTCTGTGAAGAAATTGTTCCTAATATCCGACTTGAACCTCCCCTGGTGCACCTTGAGGCCATTACCTCCCATCCTACCACTAGATACCTGGGAGGAGATCCTTCACAGCTCCATTGCCATTCTCTGGACATACTCCAGGGCCTCGATGTGTTTCTTGTAGTGAGGGGTCCAAAACTGAACACAGTAACTGAGGTGTGGCCTCACCAGTGCCAAGTACAGAGGGCCTCCCTAGTCCTGCTGACCAAGCTATTTCCATCCACTTCAGAGCCTGTCAGACCAAAAAAGGCATAAATCCCAATCCTAGAGACTCCAACATGCCATCACCACCTTATCATTCCAGCCAAGGGATGTCTCATCACCACTGCTGGGAGTTGCAATACACGTTGCACAAGGTGTTCATGCAGCTCCTTCCCATGTTACAGCAGTCAGATTTACAGCCAGATTTTCAGTTCGGGTGTTGCTGTGCTGTTTGCATGAGAAGCAACTATTAAGCCGGGAGCAGCGCTCTAGTGAAACTCCAAGGAGCCTCAGAGCATAGCCCTAGGTTGGGCAAATTGGTGTCATCTAATCTCAAGGTGACAGTGGGGTGGGTAATGGCAGCCGGGCCTCTCCCGAAGAGAAGCTCACCACTTGCTTTCTTCCCCAGGTTACCTGTGATAATGGCCAGAGCCTGAGCATTCAGGGCCAGCCAAAACCTTAGAAAACACTTGATGACTCACCAGCTCCTGTATCACACAGGCACAATCTGTAATTAAAGGCGCCTCTGTAGGACAACACACACCCATCTGATAACGTCCCTCCAGGACCACATGCCCAGCCACTGGTGATTCCATCCCAGGCATGTTTTCCTGCGACGTACCCAGTCAGCAGAGAGGGGCAGGGCCAGCAGATATCAACCTTCGCATCGCCACAGCTCTCCTTGCAGAACCCACCAATTATCCCATGCACACACAGAATCAATGAGCTAAAGAGAGGTGACAGCCTACATCCTTCCTGAGTATGCTTAAGGAGGGTATGCTTTGGTGAGGGTATTTTCTCTCGTTGAATTTAATCCTGCTGTGGAATCATTCAGCCCCCACAGCTAACTGCTGATGTATGCCAGGCAGGCAGCATCACCTACTTATCAACACTGGCTCCCAACTGATGGCTGCAGAAGTTCACTGTCCTTTGCATGAGATGGGTGTTTATCTCATCCCCAAAGTGAAACCTGTAAAATGTTTTGAAATTACTCCTGCTTCTTTTAACTCATTCACTCAGCCCGCGAGACTTTGCATTGCTCAGAGCTATCTGATGCACAGGACAATTATTTTAGTGAGCCCAGTGGTGTGAGAAAGAAGTGGTTAATAGGAAAAACTCAACAGCAAAGCAACAGCATGTCCCAGCTACTCAGAGGCAACTTGTTTATGTCCCTTTTTTCCATGTTAAGGGCACGGGGTATTTTGGAAACCCTTCTCCTCACTGAGAGCCTGCCAGATAATTAAACTGAAGCTCTTATTTTTAAAATCTAATTTAGTTTTGAAAACATATGCTGCTGGAACTATTTTTAGGACGTTTCCTATGTGGGCCAGCAGAAATAGGCTATAGCCAGTGAGCACGGCGGGCTGCAGGCTGCTCCTGGCAGAGCTCGCTTCGCAGCCTTCAAGCTGAGCACAACGAACCAGTAAAACAATGAAAAAAATTTCTCCTTTCAAGTTAAGAATAAATACCTACAGTCAGATACTGAAACTGATCTTCAGTTTTGAAAAAGCTTATTTTTAGCAAAACTAAATCTGGGCCTGCAGCTTTGACGCAAGAGTTCCTTTAATTTGTTACCAGATCACTGGAGCTAGCATCAACGAGAGCTTTGCCCAGGAGGGTGCTAAAGGATTGGGTTTGGGACTTCATCTGGGCCATCTTCCGTCCTGTACTGCTCCACACCAAACATGACCTACAGAAGTGAAAAACCTGCAGCACAAGGATAACTTTTCTGAAGTACTGAGTTTTGTAACTGCTGTTTTATATGCATCAAGCAGCCGAGGCTCCTGACTCTGTCCCTGGCATCTTCGTTCACTACACTGCAACAATGCACTGTGAAATAATCTATCTACAAAGCCTTCACCCAGCGTCATTCATTCTAAAGATTGAGTGAAACTCGTTTCTGTGATATGCTGGCATGCTACAACATAGAATCACAGAATCATTAAGGTTGGAAAGACCACTAAGATCACCCAGTCCAACCACCAGCCCATCCCCACCACACCCACTGACCACGTCCCTCAGTGGCACACACGCTCCCATATTACAGAAATCTTCCCTGTGACCTCCTTTTAGTGGGTACCCATTGAGAGAGGATGGCAGGGTCCCCTTCAGTTCTCTGCAGAGAGAAGTCCATCCTTCCCCTCCTTGTGCTCCTTGCTCACTCCCCATCATCTCTGGGCTCTGCAGCCCCAACAGCCAAGCACAATATTTAAGTGAAAGCACTATGGCCCAGCAGTGTTTGTTCAAGATTACCACAGGGCCAGTGAAACTGGAAGACACGGCAGGACGCAAAGTTTCCTCCAATTATTTGACCATCTTGAAAATGCAAATGCATTCTCCATACCTCTGCTACAACTCCACCTGGGAGCAGTATTTCATAGCACTGCAATTTAAAGGCAGGGAGGTTTTTATTAATTTTAAAGCCTCAGATTCTCACAGGTCCAGGTGCTACCCCACAGCTCTCGAAGACAGAAATCCGCTCCTTGAAGAGGCCTCTTTCTGTAATCTCCTCGGGTGTTCCTGCTCATGAGACTCACTCATGAGACCTTCGTGGCTGTCTGCAGTCAATGTGCTGCTCACACGCATGGCCCCAGCAGCGTAGGGGTGGGGGACCAGGGTGTGCATGAGCTGACCCCGAGGTACTGCCTGTCCCTCCAGCTTGGCTGAACACAGCATGGGCTCCTATCTGCTGGCGAGCATCCCGCCTCCCACGCGGCCGCAGCTCACACCCTCCTCATACTTTTGCTTTCAGCTGCCTTACAACACCCAGGGAACAAAGCTTCTGTCTCTTATACTTCTACATCTGGGGATCTTTCAACCCTTCTCCCCCGGTTTACTGGAAACGTTCATTACTGCCTTAAGCACAACTGCAGGATGAGATCAGTCCTGGAGTGTTACATCAGCGAAATTCCCACCCCTCAAGCCCATGGCCCACCAGCAACAGATATCCACGTACCACCAAGCAGATCGACACAAGGTCTTCTAGAGAGCCACTGGGACCAGGAGTTGGCCTCAGCATACTGTACAAGTAGGGCACCATTGAACAGCATGGACCCAACTCAACAATGCCTTCCTGCCCTGCCCACCATCAGTTCAGCAGGGCTCCATTACCCAGTGCCCACTGTTTGTATGAGTGGTATAATTTTCTCACTGCTCCTTACTCCCAATCCAGCATTATTTAACTCTAAATCAACTGTCAAAGACTTCCCCACACCCCCACCCCACCCCCCCACACACACACATGAGGGATGGGTCAAGAC
>JAPSGF010000044.1:5252367-5362053 GCA_035772895.1 Perdix hodgsoniae
GCTCTTAGGTCTTGCAGTACTCTCAGGAACACATCCCTCATCCCTGCTACCAAAAGAAGACCATGTCATAGAACCATAGAATCATCAAGGTTGGAAAGACCTCTAAGATCACCCAGTCCAACCACCAGCCCATCCCCACCGTGCCCACTGCCCACGTCCTCAGTGCCACATCCACACGGATCTGCAACACCTCCAGGGACGGTGACTGCACCACCTCCCTGGGCAGCCTGTGCCACTGCAGCACCAATGAAACTTCAGCTGGCACATAAAAGGAGGCTATAAGAAAGAAGGGGACAGACTCTTTATCAGGGCCTGCGGGGATAGGAGAAATGGAAGTGGTTTCGAACTACAAGATGGGAGATTTAGACTGGATTTAAGGAAAAAGTTTTTTTACAATAAAGGTAGTGAGGCACTGGCAAATGCTGCCCAGAGATGAAGTAGGTGCCCCATCCCTGGAGACCCAACCTACATCATATCCAAGGTCAATACGGAGGGGCTTTGAGCACCCTGTTAGAGCTGTAGGTGTCCCTGTTCATTGCATGGGGGTTGGACCAGATGGCCTTTAAGGGTCCCTTCCATCTCAAATTATTCTACGGTTCTAAATTCCTCTGCTGTGTCTGCACTTTTCAGACTGCCCAATTGCACGCCTCTGACAAAGCAGCTCTAGGTTAAGCTGACTGCACGAACTCTGGGGTAATTTTGACTCCATCTGTACGTCTTTAAAAATCTTTAAAATACTTAACAGGTGCATAAAAATTGTAATTACCGATTGACATGGAGATAGTACAGTATATTGTTTTCAGTCAGGAAGAAAACAAGGTGAAAAGCAAAAGAAGAAGAAAGCCCCTACCGGTTCCTCTCCCCTTCTGAATTCTCCTGCACCTGGGAGGAAAGAAAACACCCTGCAGACAGCCCCATGAAGGAAGCGCTGACATGGAAGGGCTGGTGCACAGCACTGGTGCCAGGGAAGGTTGTGGCAGTGGCACGGTTCCACCGGGGAGACAGAGAGCAGAGGATGCTGAAACTGAGAGGGCACTGGGAAAGTGGCCAAGCACTGATGCAAGCCACAAAGATCACATGGGAGTTTCAGAGGGAGGTAAAATCAAAAGAACCTTGCCCAGGTGCCTTGCTAACAGTAGCAGTGTTGCAGCAAGATGGCACATCCTGGTGACAGGCATGCCTTCCTCCATCACCTCCTCACTGTTCTCTTCACCCTCTCTACACCAGCAACAGCTATTTTATGTGGAAGCTGCTGGTCTCAGGGAGCAGTTTGAAGGAAGCCCCCCAACTACCCCCAATGCCCTGTATTTTGCTGCCGTGGGCTGAAGGAAATCGCTCCCAGCAGAGGAGTTAATTCTTAGCACCCACATTCAGGGAACAGGCTCTCTTCCTCTGTGACCCAGCGGAGCACAGCTTTGCCCTTTCCCACTGCCACTGGGAGTAAGGCATGGGGAAAGCCATAAAGCTTTCCAGAAAAGAGAACCATTTTCCCTTCCAGGATGAGGGAGAAAAGGCGGAGGCATGCCGCCCCTCAGACAAAAAGTCTGGAAACCACTGCGCTGCTCAAGGGACAACTGTTATTCCCCTGCCTTGGTTCTGCATCACAACCCCGAAGTCTCGTTTACATCAGAAGCAAAGCGCTATGGCTGCAGCCCTAAAACTCCCTGCTGCCAAGGTACTTTCCAATAAAGGGAATAATTACATCGGCATACATCATCTTTATGCTTTAGCACTAAGGTGTTTCTAGTAGAATCATTTCTGTTGTGGGTTTTTTTTGTTGTTGGTGGTTTTTTGTTTTGTTTTTTTTGCTTTTTTCTTTTTTCTTCAAGCTGCTCTCATTACCGAAACAAATTACATGAATAAAAATGTCCAGAGAGAAACAGCCCTTCATCAGGCAGTCAGTCAGCAGCCCCCTGCCAGGCCTCCATCTCCAGTCCCAGCCCCGCTCCTCCCACGGCCACGGAAGGCTGCACAGGAGGCTGTTCACTTAAGTAAAACCACATCTCACGCGTTGCCCCGCTACCGATGTCAGCGCCTGAAATCAGTTTGAGATGGATTTTTATATCCCCCCCAGAGCCATGAGAGCATCTCACATGGTTTGATTACAACAGAAAGAAGTAACCAACTGACACAGGGTGCTTGCCACTAAGTGAAGGGAAGGGTCCCTGTACACACGTGTGTGTATCAGAAGTTAAAAGCATTAACTGACTTGGTTAAGCCGTGCTAATGCATCAGTCTATCTCATTTGCTTGGAGTCCCGCTAGTTCCTCCGCATGAGGAGAGGCTGAGGTTAAACTGAGGTTAGCTGGCACATGTCAGCCAAGCCTGACCTAATCCTTGGTTTATTCCAACTTGTTGTGACTTTCTCTCTAAATAATATTAAGAATAGGATGAAACCACAGCGCTACAGTTGTGTTCCAAATAACTATTTCTGGGAGCTGTACACAAACAGATGAAGGCTAGCTATGCACGTTGGCCGCTCCACAAAACCCTGCTCTTCTTTCCCCAGCCCTTCCATCCCATCCAAGGATGTGCACAGATATTCCACACCAACCCCAACCTGAGCACCTCCTTCAAATGCTGACGTGGGAAGACATGCTCAATGCCATCTTTGCAGCAAATAAAGGGACCCCCCACGACTTGGACAGAAACAGCCTGTTTGCAAAACCCCTGCCCACAGTGGAGCGGTGGAGCTAATGATCTTTGAGGTCCCTTCCAACCCAAGCCATTCTATGACTCTATGAATTCAGACTCTGCCTAATAGCTTTGTCATACAGAGCAGATAACTTCAGCCAGTTGGACCGTCCCTCCAAGCTTTCCCATGGATTTACTCCTGTTCTTTGTGCTGGATCCAAGAGCTGGGGAAACCTCCCTCCCTTCTCAAAGCAGCCCTGAGACTTGGCATAGAAGTAGGGGTTTCAGGAGCAATAGAGAAAAAATAATAATGCAGCTTAAGCCACAGAGGTGCTACTTTTTACTCCTTTTATTGAGTATACAATATTTTGCTCCCACTATTTCAAGGAAAATAATGCTCCATGTGATTGCTATGGGATGTAAATGTGTGCTCCACTGTTCAGACAGAGCTCATAACTGAAACATTTGAGAGCCAATGAAATCCCAAGCGTAAAGTTTTTAATTTTCATTCAAGCGCAGCATTAAAATTCTGGTTGTGCAGGAAAAAGAAAATACTACCTCAGAGTGCTTTTGAGGTCTATTCCTTCCGATACAGTAACTAGGATAACTCAGCAGAGATGCCTGCAGCTTGTTCCTGGTGCTACTATCATAATCTTCTTTTCCCATCCCTACTCCCATAGCACAGAAGAGTTTGCCAAAAGGCTTGTAAAGGAGATGCCTGCAATGCATTAATGAGTGCCATCACTTTCACAGAATCGCAGAATGGCCAGGGTTGGAAGGGACCTCAAGGATCACGAATCTCCAACCCCCCCTGCCACAGTCAGGGCCACCAACCTCCCCATTTAATACCAGACCAGGCTGCCCAGGGCCCCATCCAACCTGGCCTTGAACACTTCCAGGGATGGGGCAGCCACAACCTCTCTGGGCAGCCTGTTCCAGCACCTCATCACTCTTAAGTAAAGAACTTAATCCATGTACCTTCATCCAGGTACCTCCAGCCCTGCATGAGAAACCATGATCATGCTGCATGAGAGCATGGCTCACGCCAAGGCAGCTGCAGGATCTCTACAGATGTACCCATGACAAACACAGCGGGCTGACGCACTTACCAAGACAACATCCTCATCTGAAGGCGCATGACCATCATTTATGGGAAGGAGAGGGTTATCTTGCAATACCGATCTTATTCAGCAGCTTCCAAGATGACTGGGTATGATACAAGGGTAAAAAACCTCAGCTGTAACCACTAAGTGCTCAGCACAGCTGACAGGGAAACCCTGTAAGAATAGTTGCGCCTTTCAGATCCTCAGACCGCGGGCCCCAATGCCCGCACTCACAGCCTGTATTCAAAGCAGCCTCTGACTGCTTCAAGCTCCAATCATGTGCTTCTCATACTTGTACCCTGTGATCTTCATGGGCTGGCTGTTTCACAGTCCCGTCAGAGTTCAAGGTGTTGAATTTAACCTAGAGATGTTTTTGTGGTTTGACATTTGCCTGGCAGAGATGGCACCACCTCTCCCTATCAAAACTGTGAGCGGAACAATAACTGCTTGGGGGTCAGCTTTTGCCCCATTATGCCCACTCAAAAAATATTGGCCATTGTACCTTTGGAAAAGACTCAACCTATGGCTGTCATCCATCCATGTCCAACGGACCAAGTCAACCCATTCCAGTGTTTGCATGCCCACACGCTACCCAATTCACCAACCCTGCAGGGCACCAGGACCTGCCTCTTTCCCTGGAACAGTCCATGGAGATGTAAGAGGCCTGCTACATGCTGTTTCATAGAATCGTGTAATCAATAAGGTTGGAGAACACCTTGAAGACCATCTAGTCCAACCATCAGCCCATCCCCACCGTGCCCATAACCATGTCCCTAAGTGTCATATCCACACAGTTCTTGAGCACCTCCAGGGATGGTGACCCCACCACCTCCCTGGGCAGCCTGTTTGTTGCAGTCTTTCAAGCACTGAGCATATCGAAAGGATGAACAACTTGTGGTTATGCCACCATATGCAGATGTGGCTTCCAGCTCTTCTAGCAACCTACCACAGATTTCCCAAGAGTTCTGTGCAGGTCAGATAACCTCTTCCATCAGACTTTCCCCGCTTTCAAGTGCCTGGGAAGGAAACATTTGCAAGCAACCACTGAACACTCAGACATCAGAATGGTGAGGGCTTGATAACCAGATGCCTCTCTCCTCGGTGAAGGAGCAGCATGATGTTTTTAATGACTTATGTCTGCTTTAGCTGCCATGGAAATACTTGGGTTATGAAGCACTGAATGTAGACAGCAATAAAAAATGGATTGTTTTATAAGAAGGCCTGAATCTTTTTTTTCACCCGTAACTCCAAATACACGTAAGAGAACATCAAAATGCATCTCACAAGGAGCTAAAACAGCATTACAGTCACACTGCATGGGAAATGTAATGACACCAGGAGAGAGGCAAAACAAAATGGACAACTTGCTGGGGTCCAGCTCAAACATCTTCAAAAAATGCCATTTGCTCAAGTCAGGGCTGAGATTTGTGCCAGGTAAAGCTGCAACAAAATGGAGACGAAAAGTCTGAATCATGTCCCCGGAGGGAGACGGATGAGGGCAGGCTGAAGTTCGCGTCAATCCCCCAGGCTGATACAGAAGGTGTCACAGCTCCGCTAACCAAAATGAACGGCTCAGCGGGAGCCGCTCTGCGATAGGAACTGCCTCGATACGAGCCGGTGCTGCAACGCCGGAGTGGCAACGCCTGAAACCTGCGGGCAGAGCACCGGGACGGGGAAGGCTGCCCGCCTGCCTGCGGCCACACCGCCAAAGCACCGGGGCATCCTGCGGCGAGCGCGTCCGGACGGGACGCTGGGCACGGCCCTGGGGAGGGCATCGTGGGGCAAACGCAGCGGGGACACCGCTATTTAGACCGGGGGAGGAGGGGGGGGGGGGAGGTGGGGAATCGGCCCTTTACTTGCACTCAGCATCCTCCCCCTGGATCTCTGTGGGGAAGACAATGGCTATGGGCCGCGCTCCGCTGGCACCCCGGCAGGGTTAACCTGCTCTGCGCTTCCAGTTCTCCTCGTTTTCCCGGTTTCTTTTGCTCTGACATTTGCATCTCGGCTTGACAGCTGTTTTGTATGGGAGCCGATGTGCCCGTGCATGCTGATACGTAGGAGAACAACAACAACCAGCTCCTACCGCGGCTCCCGAGCCGGCTGCGGGCTGCCGCCGCGCTCCCCCCTCACCGGGCAGCGTGAGGAACGTCAACTTTGGAGTCCTTCTTTACCGAACGGCACTCCTGCGAGGCATCACCCCCCGGCCACCCCCTCTCTTGGGAACAAAGATTAAGAAAAAACAACAAACGACACAGAAACCCCTGCGAAGCCGCTGCAGCGCCGTGTCAAACTCCGAGTAAACAAGCAGCAACACGCCGGAGCTGAGCGCAGAAAGCCTGCGTGCCAGCGCGCAGCGCCCGGCCAAACCGCTGCCTGCCGGGGGAGCAAAGTTTGCTCGCTCCGACCGCTCCGCTGCGCTGCTGTCGTTTCCTGTGGAAAACTCCGAGCCTCCGACGCCGCCCGGCACGGACTCGGCGCGGGGCGGCTGACAGCGGGATGCGGAAAGGGGCGATGCGGCGGCGGCCCCTCCCGGCCCCGCTCCCCCCGCCGCCGCCCGGCGCAGCAGGTGGCCGCTCGCTCTCACTCACCGCTGGCGTTCTTCCCGCAGATGAGGTGCTGGTAGGGCTGCAGCAGCCCCCAGAGCTCGGGGTCGTTGTTGACCGTCTGCTCCAGAGCCTCCAGCGTGAAGCGCGGCCCCTCGGCGCCCTCCTTCTCCCTCTCGGCCGGGCCGGCGGCCGCAGCGGGGGTGGTACGGCCGGGCGGCGGCGGCGGCGGCGGGGCGGAGGGCCCGGCCCCGGCCAGCACCCGAGCGTGGATGTCGCGGAAGAGGCTCTCGGTGCCGGCCGTCAGGTAGATGGCGGCGTGCTCGTGGATGCGCAGGGCCACGCGGCTGTCCACCATCCAGCGGTAGAACTTGCCGACGGAGAAGGCCAGCCCGCAGCGCGCCGACTTGCCGCGGCTGAAGCGGTCCCCTCCGCTGCCGCTCATGTTGTAGAGCGAGAGGGCTCCGAGAGCGGCCGCCGTGCAGCGGGCGGCCAGCGTCCAGCCCAGCACGATCTCCATGGCGCTGCGCACCTCGTGCTTGGTGCACTTGGCGAAGCGCAGGCTGAGGCGCTGAGCCTCGCGGGCGATGCGCACCAGAGCGCGGCTCACCAGCGTGGACAGCCGCGCCGCAGCATCCCGCCCCGCCGCGCCGCCGCCGCCGCCGCCGCCCGGCGCCCGCGGATCCCGGCGCGGCTGCGGCGGCTGCAGCAGCGCCTCCACCTCCTCCAGGCTCCAGGGGACCTCCTCAAGGTCGGGCAGGAGCCGGGAGCAGTGCTGCCCCGCGCAGTCCAGCACCTCGGAGTCTTCCGCTAGGACGGTGTTGACGGTGTCGAAGCTGTTGTGGCGACTGTGCATGGAGTCAGTTAGGTGCGGCCGGCAGCTTCCTCCATAGGGGTATGCGGGGTGCGAATCCGAGCAGCACAGCGACAAGTTGGAGGAGCGCACCGAGTCCGCCGCTCCACCATAGCCGGAGTCCAGCGTCAGGTCTTCCAGCGTCCGCGCCGCCGTCTTACCCCGCCGTGCCATCATCGCCGCGCTTCATGCTGCACCCGCGGGACCCGGGCGGGGTGCGGCGGCCGGCGGGGACGAGGCGGAGCGTCGAGCCCTGCGGGGCAGCCCGCTGCCGTGCTCCCAGCGCCGCCAGCCCGCGGAGTGTTGCCGCTGCTGCTGCTGCTGCTGCTGCTGTTGCTGCTGCTGCTGCTGTTGCTGCTGCTGCCGGTGCTGCCCGCACACCGCTGCCAGCCCGGCTCCTGCACTGCGCCGCCGGCCCGACCCGCACCGCAGCGCAGAGCCGGGCGGCGCGGAGGGAGGGGGTCTGGGTGGGTACATGCAAAGCGCCGCCGGCCCTCGGCCAATGGGACGGCGCGGAGGGCGGGGGCATGCAAAGCGCCGCGCCCCGCGGCCAATGGGGCGGCGCCTCCGGCCGCCAGGCCCCGCCCCTCACCTCTACCCCTCGCCTCCGCGGGGCGCGGAACCGCAGCGCCGTGCGGGGATCGGGCGCTGCCCGCGGGACGGAGACGCGGCCGCCGGCATCGCTCCTCTGGGACGAGGCGGGAGCCCCGCCGCGCTCCGCTCCGCTAGTTTGCGGGTTGTGCTGTGAACGCGCTAACGGCGGCAAGCGCACGCAGCCGAAGTGGTCGAGCCGCCTTGGGCACTGGTGCCGTAGCGTGACCCCTCTGCAGGACGGCACGGCGGGGACGGCGGTGGCGCGGATCGGAAGACCTCGCCGTGAGCGAAGCCCTGCGAGCCGAGCAGCGGCACCTCGGGGCTGGCACCGCGAGCCCCCCGCTGCAGAGCCCTCTGCTGTCCGCAGCCCCGCAGAGCGCTCCGCTCGGCCTCGAGCTGCTCCAGCAGTGCCGCTCGCCTGAGCGTGCCCATACGCCTCTGCACAGCGCTGTGCCCTCGTGCTCAGCCGGGAGTCCAACACCTGGCTCCAGACAGCACCAGCCAAAAATCAGACCCAATGTCTGAGAGCGGTGTGCAAAGCTTCCTGAACTCCAGCACTCCGGGCCGTGCCCACAGCCCTGTGCATTCTGTTCCATGCCCACCGCCCTGTGCTGCAGCCCCTGTCCCTCACCCCCAGCTGCCCTCCCCTGGCACAGCTCCATGCCGTTCCCTCGGGCCCTGTCGCTGTCACACACAGCAGGGCTCAGCGCTGCCCTCCGCTCCTCGAGGAGCTGCAGCCGCCATCAGGCCTCCCCTCAGCTCCTCTGCTCTGCGCTGAGCAAAGCAGGGCCCTCAGCTGCTCCCCACAGCCTTGGAGTAGGCATTTGCCTACCAGGCACATCCATCGCAGAGAACGGTTCCTTAAATGCCGGGTAGGGGGTGATGATTTTCCACTAGTTGGGGCCATGGGCATCATTTACCCATGGACAGAGCAAGGAGTTCAGGCAGGAGCTGATGAAGTACCCGCAGGGGATGATAAGTGCCAGCATGAGCTCTGAAAGAAGTAAATTGAAGCACAGTTTAGGACGGTGCTCAGGACAAATTGAAGCAAACAGGAGTGAGATGGTGTGGGGAGAGCAGTGAGGGGCGCAGCGTTTTCTCTCTCCTTCCCAAGCTGGTGAGCTGCCTGCAGGCTGCACTGCAGTGGGAGGTGGGGGAGCAGCAGGGCAGGCCCCAGAGCAGCCGCCGTGTGCCACCATCGTGTGCCAGATTCCTTTGTTTTTTTTTTTTTTTTTTGTCAGAAACTAAAAACTGAAGGGAATTCAGGGAGAGCTGACACATTCCTGCTGGCTAAGACCGCTGGTAACTATTAAACACGATGATGCACATGCAATCTTCAGCTCAGAAGGTTTCTCAGCAGCTGTTTGCCAGAAGTGGGGAGATGATGCCAGGCGGAAGAGAACTCTGTGGTCACTCGGTGCCTCGTGGCTCTGCAGCTGGCGGCCGTGAGAGCAGAGACAGTGCTGGAGATGGAGTGAAGGCCCACGGGGCAGCCCCTTGGTTCGAGCCCTTGCTTCTCAGCAAGGCTCAGCCATGATCTCTACACCCATCCTGACAGGTTTCAGTCTCCCCTCTCACTTAACCCACGCGTGATGAAGAATTTACAGCTTTCCTGCATGGTCTGCTTCAGAGTCCACTGCTGCCAGGAACAGCCCTCCCAGCACCTGGCCTAAGCTTTTCTTTGCTGCAAATGCAGAGGGTAAAAAGATGCTCCCAACCTTTGTTAGTGGCCTGGACCAACATCTCTTCCTCTTAGGCAGCACTGAAAGCAAATAGAGCCAAGCAGGATACACAGAGCTCTCCTCCAGCCTGTGGCTCCAGGTGCTTCTCACGATTCTCTACACCCCTCCCATTCAGCGTAACAGCGTTTGCATGCTTTGTGTGCAGCCACTTCATACATACATGCTATGTTTTGATCAGAACTAAAGGAAACAGGAATAGCAGGCTTCCCTGAGCACAGAGAAAGGGAACGGCAGTGCTCTGCCACTGGGAATTTCCATTCCCACCCAGACACACCAAGACTGCAGCGGGGACAAATGTTCGGGTAAGCGAGAAAACAATTTCAAGATGAAACACGAAACAACATACATGCTGGAGATCAGCAGTGACTGCAGCATTGATCCATGGTAGAGAGGACAGAAATAGTTTAACTCACTCTGCATTTTAAGTGATCGTTTTTCCCCATCTATCCATCACCACCTCTTAATATGTGGCAGTTCAGGACTGACAGACGGGGGAAAGCAGCCCCCAGGAGGTTACCTCGTGGGCAGGGGCTCCTGGTTCTGGAGGGCCTCTGGAGCCCCCAGCTGTACAGAGCCGTTGAGATGAGAGGCAGATGCCATGCCCTGGTACTAAGGGGAACTCGCTGTCTTGCAGACAAACTGCAGGAGAAGCACACAAAGAAGTCATTTTAATACAGAGAGGGTTTTTTTGTTCCAACAACTCATCCCTTAAATAAAGAAAACAAAAACCAGGCATGTTTGGCATAAGATAAGGTTTAAGGAACTGAGCAATATTGTACCATTCTATTTTCTTTGTCCCTAATGCTTGCAACTCCTTTTGCATGTTTTCCTCGCAGTTTACTTAAAAACCTGATTACATCTTTTTTTTTTTTTCTTTTTTTTTTAACATTACAGCAGTTCGCTCCTTGGGCAACCAAAAGCATTGCTGAAATGACTGCAAATAAATCAGCCAACAACAACAAAAGCCTCAAAACTAACAAGAACTGTCCCCAGCAAAGCTCATATTGCTGTCAGCGCTGTTCCTTGCAGAGGGCTTACATTCTTGTAGCGCACCAGCAGGCTCAACAACAAACCATGCCTAGACGCATGGGATGGATGAGGGGGTGTTAAAAATGTATAGATATTCAAATGGTAAATATGACAATCTATTATAGAAATCTCTTTTTGTTTTTGAAGACTAAGAGTATTTCTTGGATCTTGTTTTTATTTTTTTTTTTAAGGTTAGCGGTAAGGAGTACCATGCATTAAGACCTGGCATTGCCCAACTCTACCAGAGGTTGTGTCTCATCACCCATTCCATTGCACCATAGGCCTTGATGTGCCATAGGATGGCCATGTGGGAGCTCCGTGTAGGAGCAGACATCTAACACAAACCCGCTGCAGTTTCCAAACAGAACCAGCGTGCTTCCAGGAGCCATACAGTCATTCACAGAATCATAGAACCATAGAATGGCTGGGGTTGAAAAGGACCACGTTTTCAATTTCAACCCCCCTGCTATGTGCAGGGTCGCCAACCACCAGACCAGGCTGCCCAGAGCCACATCCAGCCTGGCCTTGAATGCCTCCAGGGATGGGGCATCCACAGCCTCCTTGGGTAACCTGTTTCAGTGTGTCACCATCCTGCTAGTGAAAAACTTCCTCCTAATATCTAACCTAAACCTCACTTGTCTCAGTTTAAAACCATTCTCCCTTGTCCTATCATTATCAACCCATGTAAACAGCCGTTCTCCCTCCTGTTCAAAGCTCCCTTGAAGTACTGGAAGGCCACAATGAGGTCTCCCCAGAGCCTTCTCTTCTCCAAGCAAAACAAGTCCAGTTCCCTCAACCTTTCTTCAAAGAAGAGGTACTCCAGCTTTCTGATCATCTTAGAGGCCCTCCTCATTGCTAACCCCTAGCTTCACGTACAGCAAAGGTGCAAGCAAAGCATCAAATATCTGTGGGAAATCACAGCCCTAGTCATCATGAAATCCCCTCTCCCTCTTCCCCTCCCATTGCTGGCAACAGACAAAATATTTACTGTCTGCACAGGATTACGTTTTATACACCCTGCCCAGCCAGTGACCTACTGGAATTTCATGTACTGTAAGAAATATGAGCTACCAACCTGCCTCTTCAATTTTTATAATTTCAAGTATTTCTTGCATTTGCAGCTGCCTAAAGGTTCTGTGAGCACAGGAGGGCTGGAAGCGGTGGTTACTTCACCTTACATCTCTCTGATGGCCTGTATTTCACTTTAAAACCTGCCGAAACACCTTTCCTAACAAGCTTTCCTGCTGGATTCCTTGCTGTGCCTTGTGCGGGGCCAGGTACAAGGGGGTCAATGTCAATACCTCCAGCACGGAAGGCAGAGCTGAGACAGACTCCAGGAGCCCACCCAGTCCTATACATACACAGGTTTATGGAGACAAGACACCTGAGAGGCCCCAGGCAAGTCTCGGTGATGGGATTTCTCGAAATGGAAGGCAGCCAAGGGAGGGATGGCGTAGGCGCTTCCCTTTTGTGCACACTGCTATGTGGCTCTTGGCCAAGCGACTGGGTTTGGAGACAGAGTGCTCCCCGTGGTGTGGGCCTGGGGCTGCAGCAGCATCCAGTGTCCCTGGGGGCACCCTGCAGTCACAGGACTCTTCACAGCCCCCTCCCATGCAAGTAGCATCTGTCAGGGCCCTGTGCTGGGCCTGTGGGCAGTGGGATCCTCCTCCCAGCCCCATGGCTGCTATGGGGCTCATGGAGGTGGGCAGAGCACTTTGAGTCTCCTCACGTCTGTTTTCCAGCTGCAAAATGGCAGTAATTATGCTGGCCTGCTCTACAAAATGCCTTGCAAATGCAATGCAACAGCTAAGTACTATCATGAGTATGTGTAAAATAATCCATTATAGCCTCTGGATGCTGGAGAAGGAATGAATGGTGGCTGGAGTCCACATAAACACTGTGCTAGATCAATGCAGGCAGTATGACAGCGCTGATCTGGTCTCTTAGTGCATGTTCTCGCAAATCCACATGGGGATGAAAAATCCAAACATATCTCTTGGCTGACAACTGACTAAAGCTATGTCACAGGGAGAAAGAAAACCTAACGCCATTGCACAAACCAAACTACATATTTCCTGCTTTGATCACAGAAGAAGAAAGTTTTTTTGGCCAAGCTTTCTACGTATGAGGAGAATTGTTTTCGGTTCGTTTTGGGGGTTATTTTTGCAGATCAGACATCTGAGTTTGATATGAAGGAGGCACCCTACCAGATCATGTAAATGTTTAACACTCTGTCGAAGTGAGGCACTTATCAGCTTTAAAAATTAAAAACTGTCTGGGGACAAACGTACTGTCCTTTCTGGACAGTGGGAAAGAAACCTCCTGACCTAACCTCCACACAAGCTCAGGCCAACATCTCCTGTACTCCAGCTACCAAGCAAAACTGAGAACTAACTTAAGGTTCTTCTAGGAAAGCTCCAGAAGGAACTAGTTTAATTCCACTCTGCACTAAAAGACAGCCCATAGGCACTTAGCACTTTGTGGTCGAGGAACTGCCTGCTTCCAGCTCCCTCTTGACACACTGCTCATCACCCAGCGGTACTGACATCAGAAGAGCTGCCCACAGCAGTAAAACTCGCTTAGCACACTCAGACTGAAACACATGGATTTCATAGACTCACAGAATCATTAAGGTTGGAAAAGACCACTGAGATCACTTAGTCCACCACCAGCCCATGCCCACTGCCCACATCCCTCAGTGCCACATCCACACGGCTCTGGAACACCTCCAGGGACGGTGACTGCACCACCTCCCTGGGCAGCCTGTGCCACTGCAGCACCACTCCTTATGAGAAGAAATTTTCTCTAGTGTTCAACCTTTCTTTTCTGCAATGCCACAACTTGTGCATTTCTATAATGAGGACAAACAACTGAGATGCTTCTCTCACTCATGAGTGCACACAAGTCTGTGTGCCCTGGGCACCAGCCTCCACCCATCTCCCATCTACAGACACAGAGCTGCAGAGACTGTAGGTGCTACCCTGCCTTTTTCAAAGTCATACAGACAAGAAGGAGGAGAATAGGCTTATACAGAGATTTTTTCCTATAGAAACTACTGGTGAAGCTGGCTCCACAGCCCCCAATGGCCACAGGATGCTGTGTCCCCTGCGCTGTGCTGCTAGCAGAGGCATCCAGACAAACATGGAGGAGACGGACCCCACAGGGCCACCATCTCTATGGTACCTCAACAGTAGTGCTGCCCAGGGCATTTCAGTGTCTGAGATGCTTCTCCAGAGTGGAGGTTTTCCCTGGAGGTGTTACAGAACCATGTGGATATGACACAGAGGAATACAGTGGACATGGTGGGGATGGGTTGATGGTTGGACTTTCCTGGTCCTTTCCTACCTTAATGATTCTATGATCCTATGATTCTACTTTGAGTGGCAGAGAACAGCACCTAGATTATCTCCTCATTAGAGACAGAAACTTCATTTTAATACAATACCTTCCTTTCTTGTACACTAAATATGAAACCACATGACGTATCCTTTGAGGACATCTTCCCGGTACATTCACATTTTTCAATGGAAAAATATTCCAGCAACACGCTAACAAGTGGAAAAGCTTTACATTTAAACAAGGCTTGAGAATGCAATAAGCCACTGCCTCGTATAGAACAGGTACAGCCTGATCATCCTCCTAAACAACGGGGGGGGGGGGGGGGGGGGGGGGGGGGGGGTATAAAAGTCAAGTATTCAAATTTACAATGGTGTGACCCAAAACCGTGTAAGATTTTGTAAATATTTCTTCTCCCCTCAGGTCTGGGTATTCACATATTCCCCTTGATCTCTGCCTTAAGAATCCAGTTCCTCCAAGGGTGAGAGAAAGGTGCACAGGATTGGGCAGCTGGAGTCTGCCGCTTAGCTGAGAAGCTCTGCATAACAAACGCGCTCAGCTCCTGCTCAGGATGTGCAGAGCTCATTTATAAATCGTTTGCCAGACTCCAAGTTGCTTGTTTGAAAAAGAGATGACATTTATTCAGTTGGTAAAATAATCCACCAGCACATAAAGTGTCCCTTTCAGTGCCTCTGAAAGAAAGACCAATATACACATTCTTACTGCTATAAAATCTTTGCAGAAGTCACTGGCAAAAGTATTTGGAAAGGATTTCAGAACACCCATATCAGCGAGATGCAAATGCAAGGGTTTTGTTTACATGGCCCAGACTGTGCAGGGTAGCTGTTGCATAAAGGAGTGGTGGAAGGGCCATTGGTTACATGTTGGGGAAAAAAAACGTGAGCAGCAGTGCCAGAGACAGCGCTGCACGTGGATGTGGCCTGGGAAGCACCTACTGAAGGCACAAACCTGTCCTGTTGTCAAACACAACCTGCAAAGTTGGATGTGCTATGGAGGAGGATTTCATTTCAAGGCTGGTTGTGGTTCAGTATGTTTGTGAGCAGATAGAATAAACAGTGTAATTGCACATCTGTTTTATTATGCAATGTCCCGGACCTTGCATTTCCAAAATTTAAATGCCTGAGCACTCACCTTGAGACAGCAAAGAAGAGCTGAATTTTCAGTTTCCTCAACATCTTTTGGCTGGCCGCTCTGAATATCATTTCATAGAATAGTTAAGGTTGGAAGAGACCTCTAAATCCAACCATCAGCCCATACCCACTGTGCCCACTGCCCACATCCCTCAGTGCCACATCCACGGGGTTCTGGAACACCCCCAGGGAAGGTGACTGCACCACCTCCCTGGGCAGCCTGTGCCACTGCAGCACCGCTCTTTCTGGGAGGAAATTCTTCCAAACATCCAACCTGACCCTCCCCTGGTGAAACTTGAGGCTGCTACTTCTCATCCTATCTCTGTGACCTAAGAGAAGAAGCCAATGCCCACCTTGTCACAACCTCCTTTCAGGCTGTTGTAGA
This sequence comes from Perdix hodgsoniae, assembly GCA_035772895.1. Taxonomy (NCBI): domain Eukaryota; kingdom Metazoa; phylum Chordata; class Aves; order Galliformes; family Phasianidae; genus Perdix; species Perdix hodgsoniae. Next base: position 5,267,738 of record JAPSGF010000044.1, read on the forward strand.
GAGCAATGGGGTCTCCTCTGAGACTCCTCCAAAACGAATGCACATGGAAGCCCAGAAGCAAGCAGTTTAACAAATTCAAATAGTGGCTAAGTGACTTCCCCCAGCCTGGTAATGCTACAAGATTATTCCTATTTTTGTGAGGTTTACAGGAATGTTGTAACCTTTGCTGAGGTTTTGCCCTTGTCCAATTTGTACTGAGGCAAGGAGCACTCAGCAAGGCTTTCTTCACCATCCACCACTTGGTACTTGCCTCGGGTGTGGATTTCACATACTGACTGCCATCTTCTACCAAAGCCTACAACACATTTTGCCTGCTATACAAATATATATATATATATATATTCCCCATTTTTCCATTGTCCTTTTCATGAGGAAACCAAACCAAATGCCATGTTCAAAGCAGCACTGATCTTCCTAGTAGTGCCATCCTACACTACATCCAAGGGTCTTGTGTACTTTTCCCTTGAGTATGGTGTCCCACCACCAACACACCTACCTTCTGCCCAGGAGGCTGCATCTAATTCCCAATGCATCCTCACGAGACAGCAACAAATATTGCTCCTGACAGGGTTATTACTTTGTACTTCGGATACCGAACACTGAGAAAAATTGTTCTAATTTCAGAGTTTATTCAGATGGTACAACAACGCTGTTCATCTTTAGTTACTCTGCTTCCACAAGCAATGCTGCGTTCTGCCATTAATCTGCTGTGACAGGGCTGCTCTGTTGCCCACATTGAGAGCATCTGTATGAGAGAAGGAACAGATGATCAAACCACACACATAAACCCACGCCAGGGCTGAAATTCAGAGTAGTCCTTGCAATGAAACTTGAAAGGTTTGGAAATAGTTGACATTTTTATAATGTGCTAATGATAAGACAAAAATCCCACAAAAGCTTCTTGGTGCAAGCGTACATGGAGGAATGCTGCAAGTCGTCATACACTGCCCTTATAGAGTATCCATAAAGGGTCCAGCTGCTGAGAGCCGAAGTAGAGACAGAGAACTTTTTCTCCCTAAATACTTTTCAGTTTAGCAAATGCTGTCTCCAGCTTATCCAGATGCTGTAGACAACCAGAGCAGGGCGAAAAATAGATCTTCAGTTTGATGCCAGTTCTAAAATAATAATAAAAAAGAAGAGAATGAGTAGAGGATGGAGCAAACATTTTGCTCGGTTGCAACATTTTGGCTTTGAGCCTTTTAAAACTTCCAAAATGAACCTGAAGCCTTTCAAAACAAAGTTGTGGCAAATCAGAAGATGTCGAAAGGAGTGTTTCTTCTGCTTTGAAGTTTGGGTGCTTCTTTTCTCCATTTCTTTTTGCATATGAACAGCTTCGCTAAACTGACATTTCATTTTCACAAAGTGACATTTTCTTTCCAAGAAAACTTTTGGCCAAAAAAATGTCATCTCTCTGTGCAGCAAGCAGATACAAAGAGAAAGCTCTCTAATTGACATCCCCTAGAGCAGCTCCAATACATCCCCAAAAGAAAAAATGAGATATGAAACCTCAAAACCATAACTTTGGTCAATGTTAAGCACATGTAGCTCATGTGAAGTAATGCAGACAGCTTTAGGAGCTCGTAGGAGCTTCTGACTGCCGGCACCTGCTTGCTGAGCTGGAGTGGATAACCATCATGCTGCAGAAAGTGAATTCAAAATAAAGCAACGTGAAGATGAGTTTGTACAGCTCCTCCCTTTTAAGGAAGAAGCCTCTTGTTGGAACACCTCAACAAGGAGGTCTGGCATCCAGACGGACACAACAGCTCCAAGGGTGAAGTCTATCCCCAGCCCTTCTCACCTGCCCTGCCCTCTGAGCCTGGCAGAGCTGGGATGGGCTCACATGGCTGCACCTCACCTAAGGGGAAAAGCTGGGGATGTCCTCACCAAGGAGAGCACCAAGGTCCAGGTAAGTGCAGGACCGTGTGGCTCTAGCTGTGGGCAGGGATGTGGTTGAGCCCATGTGATGCTCCCAGGGCTGCCACACTGTGCTGGTGACATGCTCTGCAATGTCTGTTTCCAGCGTAACAGCCCTGAAAGCAGCCATGCCACTCTGTTTGAAACTAAAGAGGAAACAGCAAGGCTTTGAAGTCAGAAGGTGTATAATGAATTCGACAAAACTTTGTATTTCAAAGACGAGTCTATTTGCAGAAGCCATCTGCCCTGAGAAAAGCTCGAACATGAACCTCTGACAGGAGTCAAAAGAGTGGAGGGAAACAGATCTTGCCGAGGATGCTTCACATCACCTGTTCCCACAGCATCCAAAATGCCACTTTGTAGTGCAGCAGCTTCCATCCTTAAATCAATTACAACGTTCACTTCCAGATCCTGCAGGTCACTGGCATTTGAAGCCACTGTCCAGTTCAGTAGCTCCCAGCACCTTCTAATGAGATAAGCCAAGAAGACATCACTGCTTGTCCCTCCTAATGATAACTACAAGCTCTCTAGATCTTCCCTGAAGCCACTGCCTTTTTTATCCCCTTACTGAGGTTTATTGATCTCCCTCTCTACCTTTCCCTGTGCTCAGTTTCTAAACCGTGCACTGAACCACGGTCCCAGAGATGGCTCCATCCAGGGGGACAGGACACAGCACAGCATGCAGGGAGGAGCAGGGCCCAGGAACCAGGTTATCAAAGAGAGCAGTGAATACATTTCCCCTGTGGGGCACAGCCACCCACCCCTCACTGGGACACCCAGCAGCCATGCTGCTCTGTGGCGTGCAGCGAGGACTTGTGCTTCTGCAGCGAGCTGAGGAAAGAGGCCTCGTGAAAAGCTCAGAATGACTCTTTAAGAATTCCCTCTGATTTTACTAGCCTTTTGTACAGCTCATAAGAGTCTTTAAAATTCTGTCTGATAACTGCTTCCTGAGAGAAGGTATGGCTGGGTCATACCACAGCAGTGCCAGGCTCTACCAATAGTCCTCGTGGCCTAAAACACCCCATTAAATAATAAGCCTGGTTTTATTAGAAATCAGCTTAAAAGCAGTTTCCTCTTATTCCTTAAATCTTGTCTCCCTTGTATAAGATACAGCCCACGGTGAACGTGTATGGATCTCACTGCTCCAGCATTTCACTGCATAGTAATATTTAATATTTGCAGCTTTAAAACATTTCTACCAAAGAGTTATTTCTTCATCTGTGTTTGCTCAAGCAGTATTAGCTCTTGCCTACATGGGCTTATGTTCCAGCTTTGCTGGTGCAGCAGCATGGGATGGGGAAGCAGCCTCCTGCCTTGAAGCAGCACAGCAGGAGCCCTGCTAGGAAAGGCTCTGTGGCACACAGAAGGGAAGTGCAATATATTTTCCTGTTGGCTTTGAAACAGCAGCTTTTTGGCCCACCTTTTTACACCACCGTATCAGTGTGAAAGGCTGTTTTGCTGTGTGCAGGTCCTCCTGGCTGCAACTCAGGGATGCTTCAGAGCCCCTGGGCCACGCAGATACATGCCAAGGTCCCAGACACATTTATAACCCTGCAACAGAAATGAGATTGCTGGCGCTGGAACACAGCCCCATCTCTGATCTTACAAAGCTAATAATTAAAAGAAAAGAAACCAATGTCTGTGCACAGAAAGAAGTTCAGACTGGATCCTTCCTGCATTAGCACAGGAGCCCAGGCTGCACCTGAGCCACATAGCACCTTCTCCAGCCAGTGTGTGCCAGAGTAATGGTGCACACTGAGGCTCAGCAGCTCCCCACAGCCACACAGCCTGCTCACCCATCAGGCTGGAGCACCTGCAGGGGGGTGTAGGCAACCTGCTCTGTTGCTGCTGACACCCATCGCTCATACTGCAGCTGGAAGAGGCTGCTTAATGTGGTGTCAACCTATCCTTTTCAACTTCTAATCTTTGGACGGTGCAATCTTTTTCTTCTTATTATTTTTTGGGGCTAATTTACAATCTGGACATCTTCCCACAGCAGGTTACCTCCTGCCTGCGTCCAGCCCAGCTGCCGCCTTCAGAGGCACCGTGCAGCCAGATGGACAGACACAGGCACACGTCTGTGTACCAGCACCACTCCCTGTGAAGGGTAAGGGAAGGATATGGCCAATAGCAGTGAATGGGTTTTTCCACATTTTCTCTTTCAAATGGCAGTATTACGCAATATTTCAAACTGAGCAGTTTTTGTTCTTTTTCTTCTCAGAAACAGACGGAACAGGCTGGTGGAGCAAGCTGCTGCCTGAGCTGTCATTGCTTAGGTGAGTGGACTGCTAAGTTTCAATGCACTGAGTTTGGCACTTGACGTCACCTGAAAAGAGATGCTTTCTGGCCCCCAAAACATGTATGGCAGGATGGAAGAGGGAATAGGAGTTGGAACAGTGTTCAGGCTTTGTGCAGCAACCCTGCTGCTGAATACAGCAGCAACCTGGGGCTCGACACTCTGAGCCCAGCCCGTGGCTGCAAGGGGCAGGGGGAGAAGGTGCCTGCCTCACCATGACACAGCCCGAATTGTTGGATCTGACACCCAGCGTGAAACAAAAGCCAAATCATTTGCATTCCAGCAGCCTATAACCGATGCATTAATATCTACCAGCAGTGCCTACGCATCAGCTTTTTGAAACTCAGACCATTTCTCTGTCACACCAAGAGGAGGAGGTCAGCACAGACAAACTCAGTCCAGGCTCGGCACTGCTGTGAGGGCTATTGCAGAGCTCAGCTCTCCCTGCTCCAGGAGGTCTGGGGAAGCAGGAGCAGAGCTCTGCTCCAGCACAATCTGGCATTTAAATGGCACTGTACTTTAGAAGTGCCTGTGATAAAATGGCACCTTCTTGCTGAGAAGATGCACTCCCAGCAAGGATCAGGGTTGCAACTGCTGATTTTAATGACAGAAAATGAGCTTGTGACATATTACTGGTGCTATCATTGTAGCACTAATGTGGCCAAGAGATAATTAATGGAAGATGTGTGGTTGAGTCCCTCGTGCCTCTCTCAAAGTCTCAGCCTGTAATTGGTACATTGGCTCTTGCAAAACAAACTGCACTCCTGATACAGCTCAGAAATTGAAACACAGCACTCTGAAAGAGATGCTTTACTTTAGGAAGTGGCCTTCTAATAAAGTGATTTGAAAATGAAGAGCATTCTCCGTGCCTGGTTGCTTGTGCTGCTTCTCTCTTCAGTGCTGTGCTATGTGCCCCCCAGTTTCCCTGCCACGGCTCGGCGTTATGCAGCTAGCGACTTCTGATGATGAATTGTGATGCATTCAGCCCAACCACACACCAGCATGAACCAGAGATCGCCATATTTCTGGCTGTAGAACCAGAGTAATCGTGGCCCTGTGCCCAGACAGTGTTGGCGGTGGCTGGAAAGCCAAGACTGGGTGTCTAACAAGAAACTGGGAAAAATCTGCTCCACTGCAGGCGTGGGGCAGGAGCCCTCTGCCACCACTAAGGGCATTCCCATACCACCTTTTTGGTGTCAGGAACAGATACTACTCTTCCCCTTCCCTGGCTCTGTCCTATTCCTCACAGCCATTGGGGAGCCATGTCTGTGTTTCCTAGCTATGCACAAGTATGTAGCAGAACTGATAAGCAATGAGTATGGTTGGTCTGATAGCTGCATGGCTCTGCTGCAGGCTTCCTGTGTGGCCTCATCAAGCCACATCTCAGTTTCTCCCCAGAAAATGACTAATAGGACTTCCTTACTTCCCAAGGGAGTAAGAGGATAAAAACAGCAACAACCACAATGGGCAAAGTTATTATAGACGTCAGTCCAGGCAGACTGTCAGCTTCAGCACATAACATGCTATCATATGTGGTTCTGATCATGTCCACCCTGTTGGGTGGGACTGTGGAGCACGGTCCTCCAGAGAAGGTGCCTCTGGTCTCAGGGTTGGATCACATACTGACCATTTCCTGCCCTGGGAGAGAGAGTAGTATCTTTTAACATATTACTCTTTTTCTTTCAGGAAAAAGTGGCAGAGGACATCTCTGCCATCTTGGAAATGGGGCATCGGCTCATGCCCTGCTGTGCGGCTGCCCCCTGATGGGAACTAAGCAGCCATACTTGGAGACTCCATTCCTCCAGCCTTGACAAAAGCAAAAACTAGGGTGTGGAAAGATGCTGTCAAACCCTGCATCACACCAGCTCTTGCCACAAGTGCTCCCTTGCCTCAAACCAATCTAGGAGGAAGCGCAGCATAAGAAGTCTGGTAAGATCTGCTCCAGACGCCTGCTGTGGCACATCAGGAGACTAACATATTAACTCTGAAAAAACCACTAATTTTAAGGAGATCTCTGTACTTAAGGTGGAAGATGTTTTGCAGAGATCAGCAGAGTTTGTCTGGTGCTGAGAAACCAGGGAAACCTGTTAACAGCAGACTCTGTGGATAATTGAGAAAATTAGTCAACGCTGCTTTTAAAGGACTTCTGATTACAATATGGCTTGGGTTGGTAATACTTTGCTCTTAATCTTTTCAAATATACACTTGCAATGGTTTGTTTATTCCTTGCTTTTGATTTGCAGTCAAAAAGGGGCTCTGCTCCTTCTGGGGCTCCAGTTGAGCAAGCCAAGTAAGTCACTGTACAAAAAATCATTGGACAACACATCCATGCAATACAGGAGGTCATTATTTCTTTTTGCACATAACATAGTATGCACAACCAGCAGACGAAGTATCACTCGATAAAAACAAAAGCTCCCAATTATACAAGCTAAGGGCATCATTGAGGTGACAGAGCAGTGGAACAGGCTGTCCATGGAGGTTGTGGAGTCTCCTTCAATGGAGATATTCAAGACTCATATGGATGCCTACCTCTGTGATCTATGTAGGGAACCTGCTTTAGCAAGGGGGTTGGACTCAGTGATCTCTTGAGGTCAGCCTTCCAACTCCTATAATTCTGTGAAAGGACCTGAGACCAAGACCCCTGCCCATGGGCCAGCATGCAGTGAAGGTGGGAAATAAGTGCCATAGGGTACCCATCATGATGGAAGAGACAAACGTGCCAAAAGAAAGGCGACTGGCCCGAGATGCCCATCCTGGAGCTCGGCAGACTTCCTGAAGCCAGCTTTATTTATTTTGTTGGCAATACTCCACACAAAAACAGCTTGGGGAAGGTAGGCTGGTGCCCCAGTTTCGTCCCATCCCTCCCTTTCACTCTTATTTCATGACAAAGATGCATATTCCATTTCACATAAGCCCAGGCGTATGCAAGTGATTTCATGTGACCAGATACATATAATTATCCTAGATGTAGGCCTATAAATGATTCATTAAGATCTGTATCAGCTGGTTATTTAACGTGTCCTGGTAATTAAAACTTTGTGATAAAGACAACTACAAGCTTTCTGTAATTATGCCTCTGGACAGGAGAACATGTTTCCAACCAGTATTTGCAGTTCCTGGGTATACATTGACACCTAAAGTAGGGTAGAAAAATATAGGTTAACTGCTGCTCTTAATTGCTCTTTGTTAATAAGGTTATTGTAGAATTTCATTGTACAACAGCTTGGGACTCTTCTGCATAGTACCGTTTACATGCACCGTTAGGTGATGATGTACAAACACTGCACTATCATTTTGTATATATAAAGAGCATGGTAAAAAACAAAACAAAACAAAAAAGCCCATTTCATCTACAACAAGAAATGCATCTGGCTCTGGACACTGCTCATTTGGGAAAAAATATAATAAAATGAAAATGCGGACCAAAGTCATGTTTGAGGAAACACAGCATGTTTCACCCTACAGGATCAAATGTGGAATTTCCTGCTCAAACCAGAGATCCTGTTTGGCTCAGTGTGAGCTTCTCTCTAGTACAGTCCACAGACCTGAGATGACCATCAGTTGTATATATCAATGCCAGCAGGAAAAAACACAACCATTTGGGAAGCACATCAGACAATGCTTTAGTGCTCTAAAAAATAATTATGCTAAGTTTACATCAGTGTAACTAAGTAGGTCTAACATAGCTTATCACCAGTCTCTTACTCTCAAAATATGTTTAGTTTCAAAGAGAATATGCCTACGTATGAAACAGGCAGGAAGTATTTCTTGGGATGGCTATCAATGTAATAAAATGTCAATAACAAATAATAAATGCTAAGTAAAAGTAGCTTTTCCTAAGCAGCTTATGCTAAGAATATAAATCTTCCCTCACTACCAAAAGACTACATTAAATGTAGTCCTTCTAATCTCATTGGCAGACTGCTATCACTGCCGGATAAGAATAAGATCGATCGTCTCGATGGCTCTTCCAAGCAGGCTCTGCCTGGTTAATCACCATGGGAGATGACTGCCCTTCTGTTGACATTTGGCATCACCTGTCATCACTGGAGCAGGGCACATTTCACCCAGAGGGATGACTCAGGCAAAACCTGTTGGCTCTCGATAGCCACAGAGCATTGCCTAAACCCTAAAGTCTGCATCCCATGTGAGCAGTGCAGTAATCTATTTTAATCTGTGGTTAATTTCTACAAACGTTGATTGGAGAGAAGACACAATGAAAACTATAGAACAGCCTCTCAAATGAATTTGAGTCCATCAGAGGTGTCCTCCACCACTGTGGCCAGCACCAGCAACTCACCAGTGTTGGCAAACTCCATGCCATGTCTTTCTCTTTCCAGCTTCCCATGTTCACATAGTGTTGCATCCTCAAAATGTAGTGCAAGACAGAGCTAGAATGCAGTAGGTAAAGAAAGCCTTTACTACATGCTAACATTTTACAGACAAATTGACCTTGTAATTGCACAGAAATATTATCTAAAGTAAAGTTTTTAAAGTAGCTATAAATCTGGCCATATCAGAGAGGCTTTGTCTTGTATAAGAAAACACAGACCAGTTTCCTACAGATCTAAGACTCATATCGTCTTATAGTAGTTCCAGCTACTCTCATGATAAAGTAGAAGTGATTACTCCATAGTTACTCCTGTCTTAACTCTTTCTTAGTGTGAGAGGTCTTGCTTTCAAGTAAAGTTCCTCAGTGCCCCATGATAACAGCCATGGCCCTGAGCAGATTCCCTGATGGTTCCTCAGAGGCACACCCAGCACAGCCTTCTCCTCAACGGGAACATTTCGCAGGGTTTCTCTACCCAGTGATCTGCTTTAATTAAACTGATAGCAACTTAATTATTGAAATTCCTGCTCAGAGTTTATCAAAAGTGATTCATTCTGGTCAGCCTCAAATAAGGAGGTACAGACCAAATGTGTATTAAATTCTCAAATCTCTCATGGGACAAAGAAGTTTATGAAACAAGACTGGGCATGCCAGCTCCAGCCTGTGATGGCTGAGATGGCACCAGCAGGTTGTTATTAGCTTGCTACTGTCTGTGAGGAATGTGGGATGAAGCAGTAAAATGGCCAGATTTTAAACTGAATTTAAGCAGCATTGTACGGCAGGAGCAACAGGCTGCAGACGAGGCTTGGTGTTGACTGAAGACATGGATGCAAGGCCATGGCAGTGCAGGAATGGAGCCTGAGCAGGGTGTGCTGTACCTAGACCCAGCAAACATCCTTTTGACATGAAACTGGGACAAAAGCAGCACAAACACCTGAAGCTGAACAGACTGGGAGGAGGAAAGGCTCCCTACTGGCTCACACAGACCCCAAAGTAGCATTGGAGTCATGTGCAACAGGGACATTGCAGAAAATTCCCATTGAAAAAGCTATTTCACTGAATAGTAGAGGCACTTGAGCAGAGGAAACACAGCTTCCCACTTGAGCCATAATAGTTTGCTGTGGCGTTTGGATGGCACTATCCTGGTATCCCCCCACTATAGACATTGACTGATAGTAGGAAACAAATCCCTGAAAAGATGAAGGAATGGAACAGGATTAGATGTCTTACTTGAGGGCTGAAAGGAGAAAGGGGGTCAAATGCAGAATTAGACATCAATAGGCTCAAACAATAGGCTCTGAGCTCTGGGTTTGTATCTGCTTGGCACAGTGTGGCTGTGATCCTGCTGAGGTCCCCAGGCAGCATGGCAGCATGCATCAGCACCAGTTTCTAATCCCAGTCCAAAGCCAAACCCAGTAGGCACCGCCTGGATCACAGAAAGGATTAGCCAGCACACTGTAAACAATAGTTGCAGGAGTCACTGTGCCTATTGTGCAAGCACTTTGTGCTGAGTGTACAGAAATTCCTGAGAAAATGGGGATGTTTTGATGAGAACGTAACTGAGATTTTCAAACAGAAGTAATGGGGTATTCTCAGTCTTTAGCCACAGGGATAATCCATCAGTATCACTGCATACCATCCCTAGCTCTGCATCAACCAGACTAGCAAGGACTGCAACTCATATGTGTACTATGAAGCAATAAAGACAAGCTACTTACAAGATGATCCTCTGAAGCATTCAAACTGTCTACCTTTTCCCATGAATAGGCCCAACTTTCTTTCATTACAAAAGTGTTTCTATCATTAGGCAGAATGTGTAGGAGAGACAGTGGGTCCAAGGGAAAAATCAGCAGAAATTAGAAAAATTAATATTTCTTTAGGAGAATGAAAAAAATTGGGAGATGCTATAGATGTTTTTCTATTAAAACACATACTCCTAGCCTAGACTCTAGTTCCAGAAATAGCTGAGGGCTGGCATCTAGGATAAAGTCAGAATTGCTTGAGTTACCGTAACTCAAGAGGAGCTCATTTGAGGACAGTCAGCTTGGTTCCAGCACCAGCAGCCACATCACAGACCACACTCAGTCTAAACACTGCAGCTCTACTGAGTTTGGGCTTCACCATTCACCGCCCCGCAGAGATGTTTAAACCGTTCCCAGTTCAAGCTAGAGGTGGACAGAGAGAAGACCACTGTGAACAGTCCTCGGGTCAGGCTTCAAGTTAGTGAAGAAAATAAAAAGGGTGAATTTTTAATTATTAATTTTCTTTGGTATTCATCCTTTTATAACTTGTGATGCCTTTATGTAATATGCCTCTAATTTCACCACTGTTTCCTTAAGAAAAATGAGATACACTCTAATAAGTCAGACCTAAAGCTTGCCAGTCTGGATGCGTTGGTAGGGGAGACAAAACAATCCCTCACAAAGACGGGTTATTGCTAACCTTGTCAGCAGGCATAAAGAAAACCAAGGGGAGTTATGTGCGCTAATTGTGTTATCTTTCTGAGCTTTGTGATCTCAAAAACCCTCGGGGATTTTTTGAGATGCTCCCTCTCTGTCAGGTGCAAATAGGAAGCATGCTCAGAATGTGTTCCTCAGATACACAGCAATAACAGTGAAATCACAATTATGATAAATGATGAACAGTAATGAAATAATGGTAGAAGGAGCACGAGCTCCCTCTTGTCCACCTGCCTTCTGTGCACTACAATGGGCACCCATCTACCCTGGCAGGACCAAATCCTCTTTTTTTGGTTCGGAAAAGCACATGTTCAGAAACAGTGGAAGTCAAAGGACATTTGCTGCTGAATTCCTAAATGAAAGAGATTTCAGTGTGAGGGGCTGGGCCATGTCAAAGAGCCTTTTAAGCTTTGTGCTCTGGTGGAGCTGGTGGCAGCAAAGAGAACTTTGTTGGTCACGTACAGCTGGGGCTATGGCCTTACACAAGCCTCCTCTGCAGCCTCTAATCTAGGGAAAACTCATGAACAACGAGGATATTAAGCCACATGAACACTGTCTCATCTGGTTTAATGCCAAGGCATTAGAGGGAAAGGAGGACATCTGTATCTTCTCTGCAAAAACTCCCCCATCACCCCTTGAAGCAAACCAATTTAACTAATGGAATGAGATATAGAATTGCAAATGCTGTTCACAGCGACAATGTGTTGAAGTGAATATCCCTTTTGGAGGAAGAATTCAACTTAATCTTCTCTTTGAGGTCTAGTTTCCAGCTTGCCTACATGTTCACAAGACAGACTTCAGGTAGATATCTAGTCTTGGTGTTTTTCTAATCATAGGGGTTGAATATGAGAGAGGTGTATGTCAAGTTAGGGCCTATTATTTGTAATTAACTTAGCTTTTGCAGAACAGACAAAACAATTGGAGAAACTGGAAACTGGAGATCAAGTAGTTGTTGTTGGATCCAGCTGCTGGCTTTACTTGACCCAAGGCAAAGTCTGCTCTCTGAGTCCAATGCAAACTCTCCCATCGGCTTCAAGTATGGCCAATTATGTGCCAACAGAGGGCCAAAAAAAAACCCTGGGACAGTTTATAAAGATCTAGAAACAACATGCCTGAAATAAGAAAAGTAAGCATGCATAAATATTCATCACACATACAATCTGTTTTCATAAGCATAACAGCAGTAAATACATCCTACAATTCCTTGATTTTCTAGGGAGTAGACCAGGAGGCTGTAGCTGGTTGAGCAGCTAGTTATTCCCTTAACCCTCTTCCTTTCCGCGCATCTCTTTTCTAGGTGGACAAAAATCTAGATTATTTTTTGTGATTACTAGAGTAAATCAAACCAATCCATACTTTAAAAAAGCAGAGGAAATCTTCAGAAACAAAACAGGGCCCATAGAGGGGACAAAGCTAATGTTCAGCTCTGATCACAAGGCTTCAGAAAGAAAAAAGAAAAAAAAAACTGAAATAGAATTCCAAGACAGTCCTTGAGCAATACACAAGAACAAAACAAACCCAAAGGCTCTGCCAACTCACCACATGAGGAAATTCCTTCCTATCCTAAACATAGCCAGGGATTCTGCAGTGTGTCCGGGAGCAAATATTGCTAGGGCTGATCTGGCTTGTTTTTGTCCAGGCATGACACTGGCGCTCAGAAGATGATGCTGGTTTTTGATCTTGCTTTTCAGTAATTACACAAGGAATCTCTCACGCCAAAAAAAAAAGTTCTAAATACTGGTTAATCTTTTAGTGCAAAAGACAGACTTTCCAAGTGTTTGATCTAAATTCAGTTATTTTTTAATTTCCAGGAGTGGTGTTTTGTCTTCCTGTCCTGAAGGTCTCTCGAAGACATGTCATGTCAAATCCTACACAGAAATCTAAGGCTCACTAGGGGTTAATGCATTTAAGCTGTGAAAACATGTTTCTGTAAGTAAGTGGCAGCACAGCTATGTAGAAATCTTGAATCTGCAGAAATTTCACATACAAGGAATGTCTTGTGGTTCTCAATGGCGTCAAGTTGCCCTTGTACTTTCCACCCCCAGGGTGGTGGTGGCTGCTGGCTGGGAGAGCAGGCAGCATGGGGCTCTACCCAAGGCACCTCGTGGGAAGGCGCCGAGCACAGTGGGTTCTGAGGATCACAACTGGTGTTGAGGATATTCAGCACTACAAAGGATCCAGCCTTTAAAACGTTCCTCGCTGCAGCAGGCCAAAATAATTAAAACATCAGGGTATTTAATGTTTATGTACCGATGTCTTGCATGTCCACACGCTTTATTCTAAGTCCTCATAATGGCCATATAGACTCTTAGTCTGATTTGGCAAGTCAGCTCAATGATTCCTGGTTCTGATAAACAGTGTTGGCTTCTCCACTTGTGGAATCCCTTCTCCACTTAAGCCTTGGGGGTGGAGCAGCAAACAGTGAGCCCAGGGGTTTGTTTGTAGACACCAAGACTGGCCATCCAGCAGTGCATGGCACAGAGACACCTGAGCATCAGTAGCTCTTCTGGTAGCTCATGCTGCAGCCTGGCAGGGATGATCTGTGTAGAGTAGCTTTTCTTGAAGGGAGATTGTCCAAAACTGCATTCTGAGGTAAAGCACTACAGAGGTTGCAGTTATCCAAAAAGTAAACATAAGATGTTCAGAATGAAAGATGCACTGAGAAAAAAATGCAAGCTTGGCTGAGCATGGAAATAACTCTCACTGCAGTCAAAGCAACTTACTTGCCTTTTCTTTAAGAGGATTCAATATCAAAACCATAAAACTAAAATAAAAGTACAAGCATGTAACTGTGATAAGACTGCTATAGTTTGGTTATATTACAACAATTTAAGGCTTAAGCTGTAAAAATGATAAATGCAGAATCTGAATGTGAGCTAGTAAGACAAAATAACATTACCCTACAATATCTTTGCAACATGCATTGACAAGCCTTCTTCCCTCCTCTGTGGCCTGAGATAGTATATAAATATTTTTCCAGTTAAAGAATAAGATAACCTGGAACAAGGTGGTCACAGAATGGCTTGGGTTGGAAGGGACCTTAAAGCCCACCCATTTCCAACCCCCTGCCATGGGCAGAGCTGCCAGCCAGCAGCCCAGGCTGCCCAGGGCTCCATCCAACCTGGCCTTGAGCATCCAGGGATGGGTTACCCATAGCTTCACTGGGCAGCTGTGCCAGCGACCCTTAAGGATTAAGGAGATCAAAAAAAAGGGACAGGTGAAAGAGCAAGTCTGCTTCCTTGTACCTTTTATTCTAGTTTTGATCCTAAATTCAAGATCACACACGTTTTATAAGTATCAGATCCCTCATCATCTTGAGCTAACTAAAAAATGTGATAGGTGGAAAGTAGAGAACAAGACAGAGCTTCCGTATTTTACTTTAGGAGTAAAAAACACTGAGAGTTTTTGTGTGTTTGCAGTAGGTATCATACCTACCAGAGCTGGCAGCAAGGAGGAAGGAATGGACAAAAGCTGACCACGCATCTTGAACACCATGGTTCACATTGGTGTCGCTGAATTTTCCTGCTGCATGTCCACTTTGCTTCCCACAAGTCCTCCATGTCATATTTAGGTCACTGGCTAATTTCAGCTTAGCTTCTTTGTTTTCATTTTGAAAAGCAGTGAAATTAAAGATCTGGAGGTACAGCAGAGCTAACACACTGCAAAGAGCCTTCAGCATCTTTCTGCATTGCTATGGTCCTGGAGCTCGGCCACAAGACAAATCATTCCTCACCGATGGGAATCATTTTTCCCAGTTCTGAGAGGGAAACGCACAGAGCTGAGTGTTTCACCTGAACTTATATGCTGAAATATAAGGGCAGTGTTGTGACCCTGTACATAATCTGGATCTTTCAGACATGTTTCCAGCACCATCTGGAGCAGCACCTTCAGCCTCCGCACGATGCAAAGCCCTCAGGTGTTTCCATGCAGCTAAACTACGTAGGAGGCACCAGGAGGACAGTAAAACACTTTTAAACTCTTCCTAAACAAGCTTATCTGTTCATAGATTCCATCAAGGACGTATGCAGCCATGAGAGCAGACACCTGAGTGCATCTCTGTTCCCCCTGCCCCAGGTGCATCCGTGCTGCCAGCTGTAGGAAATCTGCCTTCCCTATATAGGATGAGCATTGAACAAGTTGTACCTTACTACCTTGGGCTTTAAAATCTTCATTCTTCTAAGCTGAGACCACAGCACAGCTTTCCATGTGTACTGTGTAAGAGCAGCTCCCGATCAAAGATGGATCCCCATCGGGCTCCCCCTGTTCCTGCTGTGGTTGCCCAGCAAGGTCCCTTGCAAATACCAAGCTCTGAAAAAGCCTTGCAAAGGGAAAGTGAGTCTCCTGTTTATATTGTGAGCCAGTATTTTGTGTAAGCTGTAATGTTATAAAGTCAGTCAACCCACAGTACGATAAAGACATTTCTCCTTGCCCCTTTGTACATAGCTTGACAGAAGCAAGACAGCGTTTGTGACAGATGCTGATGAAATGAGCGATCTGGTTACAGGGCTGAAATATTTGGAAAGGACACAAGCTAGATCAGAATCTACTGCCTTTGTGGAAAGGAGATTTAATTTCTGAACTATCCACACGTGGCAACGAACAACCTTGTCTCTGCCCTCTGGTGACAGCCAGCAGGCACCATGCAATTATGATTAAAGCCTTTCATTGTTTTTGTCCCAGATTAGATTAAGTCGGTATTTAAAGATACAATTTTCTCATTGCTTTGTCACGCCAGGATAGAGACATGGCTGTCTGTGCACTCACAGTGGGCAGCAAAAGGAAATCTGAACACTTAGAGGTGAGCACAGCTGGCAAAACACCTGGTTTCCAGGAAGAGTTGGAGAAATCATCACAATACTGCTGGATTGTTTCTACTGATAATCTATTCTATAGAGTATTTCTATTTCTATTAATAAGGGATCACAGAGCTCAGTGGGATCACCAAGTTGCGCACTCTTCATCACATAAAATCATAGAATCGTTAATGTTGAAACACACCTCTAAGATCATTCAGTCCAACTGTCCACCTATGACCAGAACTGCCCACTGACCACGTCCTCAGTGCCACATCCACACGGTTCTGGAACACCTCCAGGGACGGTGACTCCACCACCTCCCTGGGCAGCCTCCAGCACCACCCTTTTAAAGAACTTTTTCCTAATATCCAACCTCAGCCTCCCCTGGCATGACTTAAGGCCATTACCTCTCGTCCTATTACAGTTACCCGGGAGAAGAGGCTGACGCCCACCTCGACACAATCGCCTTTCAAATTATTGTAGATAGTGATAAGGTCACCCCTGCTTCTCTTCTTCTTCAGATTGAACAACCCTCAGTTCCTCAGGACTTGTGCTCCAGACTCCTCACAGCTCCACTGCACTTCTCTGCACACGCTTCAGGGCCTCCATGTCTTTCTTGCAGTGAGGGGCCCAAAACAGAACACAGCACTTGAGGTGCAGCCTCACCAATGCTAAGTACAGAGGGACTATCACATAAAACAACATGCCAACTCTTACTGTTAACTTTGTAATGATACTACACAGCAGTAGCTCACTCAGTGGATACAAGGACAATACATGGAGACAAACAAGCCATGGTAGCTCAGTGACACTGTAGGAAAGTGGCCCACTGACACATAGCAACCACCTTGCTGGCCAGCAGCAGCCCCACACAACTATGTGACCTCATGCCTAGGCATCACCAAACAGACCCTCATTTATCTTGTGATGCTTTTAGCCAGTCAACACTGGTCTCTGTCAAAACCTGCTTTCTTGCTGCTGGCTCCAACCCATCACTTGAAAGGTCAACATTAATTTATCTTACAAACCAATTTCACTAATCCATTTACATTTTATATCAATCACTTCAGAGCAATGGTTTGCACGTTTGTGTCTGGCAGCCATCAGGGAAGGCCGTGCAGGCTCCTCTGTGGGGGCAGTGCCATTCCCTTTCCCCCAGCACTGCTGTCTCTCACTGGAATCACCAGCTGAAGCAAAGGAGCAGCAGAGCCACCTTGTGCAATCTGCTGTGCAGCCCTGGGTGCTTCCCCTTGTTACGGCCATAAAGGAAGGCCTGAGGCAGGCGACTTCAGTTTTGACATCACAAATGACCTCACTTCAGATTTACCTTAGCTATGGGCTTGACCCTATTTTAACTCGCCACAATTATAGCAATTAAGTGGAATTATTAACAATAAGGATGTTTTCAACCTAATATTTCCCAGTGTCACCTGGGCCCATGATCTCATTTTTATTGCATGGAGAACAAGGTGTCTGCACTACACTGCTATCAAGAGTTCTTACTATACGAGATTTGACACACAATAATTTTTTTAAAGGGACAAACACACAGGGTAGTGAGGTGCTGGCACAGCAGCCCAGAGAAGCTGTAGATGCTCCATCATCTCTGGAGGTGCTCAGGGCTAGGTTGGATGGGGCCCTGGGTAGGTGAAAGGATGAAAAGGAACAATGCAGAAGCACTTGCCAGTATCTAACATTCCCACCTTTAAAAAAAAAAGGACCAAGGTGACATCCAGTTGTTTTTGAAGATGCCCAGCATCTTCAAAGATGTGGGTATGAAAGAAAGGAGAAACAAAGGGGTAAGGAGGGTGAGACAGCATGACAAAGAGCACCAGCCTGGAACTGAAAGTGAAAAGGAGACATTTAATGAGCCCCGTTTAAACCCTCCTTTGGATCCTGAGAGGCAATAAATGGCTCATAAGGATTTCTCCAGCCTATTGGTTATTAAGAAAGGCCCAGGGGACCCTGCTTTCTGTCTTACAGCAAGTATACCATGGGACTGTGTACATCTGGCACAGTACGAAGACTCACAGTTTAGCTCACTAGGTATGGTTAGCCAGCCTCCAGACTATTTTTTTCTGCATAGCTCCAGAATTGATGCCTGGAGAACTGAAAATCCCAGCATTTACCATGAAGGCACATGGAAGAAAGGCAGAATCCAATCTCAGTGTGACACCGATCAAAGCCAATGAGAGCTTTGCCAGCAGTCACAATGGTACCACATAGCAAGACCAGCACATGGCACCCACCAAACGAGAGACCAGAGGAATAGAACCATGAGCTTGCTGCATACGGGACAAAAAGCAGCAAAATATATTGTATTAAACTGCTTTTTTTTTTTTTTTTTGGGGGGGGGGGGGGGGGAGGGGGAGTTTCCCCCGGAAGTGATGCTTTTGATACATGGCAGTGCAATAGTGCTCCCAGCAGGGCCCAGTTTAATACAGAGCCTATGGGTGCTGAGGTACAAGCCGACACCAGTGGTACCCAATGGGTTCCCCAGTCTGCACTGCAGTTTAGATAGATGCAATGGGCCACATTCTCAGGAGCAGGGCATGCTTACTTGTTCTAAATAAATAAACATTTAATTGATCCCCTGCAACAACACATCTGGAACTCTGGTTTAGGAAGCGGGTTTGGGACATTTTTAAACAGAAGAAATACTTGAGCTGCTCAAGAGATGCTGAGAGTGTTACAACATATGCAGAAAATATTTCAAGTCCCCATAGAGGATATGGGTAAACGTGGCTATATGGGTATGTTTTTGGTTTTTTTTAATGACCTGGAGAGAACATGGCTTCGTAACAGGCATAGCTGAGAATCTGCAGCTCTCACAAAATGGAATGGAAATGCGACTACAATCAGCAAGCGCAGAAGAGCCTCTCTGACACATTTAAAAAATAGAGCCAACACAGCCTCTTCAGAGTAATTCCCCTAGCTGAAGAGAAGCATTTCACATAGAGGCAGAGCATGCAGATGCTCTCCCTTTGTGGGCCCTAGAGGTGTTTTCTTTAACTTGCCTGAGTTTTCCCCACCTATGTGCAGACTGATTTACATAGCTTGCCTCTCTCTGAGCTCTGGTTGGGGCCCTCTAATTATTCTTTAACAATCTAACCAAAGACCTGATAGCATAAGAAATGAGTTCTGAATAGGAGCATCCAGAGATGTAGTGCACCTCAGCATATTAATTTCATGGCTTTAGTGGCATTGTTCTAAGAATCACAAGCATCCTGGCAGTGACTACGCTTCCTCATCCTCACACCTTCATTTACAAAGCCTTGGGATTAAAGGAGCCTGTTTTTCTACAGATTTGCATCTTCTGCTCCCCAGTCCTCAGCAAGAGCCAGCCACAACGTTGTACTTCTGGTGGCACAACCATGTGCAAGATGCTGGACAAGTAATGCCTGCTCTGAGCCACAAATGTGGTCTGCTTGGTGGACCTCTATCAGGGCCCACATCTTTGAGTCAGTGAGCCTCTCTGTAAAATGAGCTTGGGGACTCCTGGGTCTCTCCCAGGTTCTGAGACATTCAGCCACTGGGATGAACAGGGACCCCATTGAGGTGTTATTCTCAGCTCTCCTCTCCCATCTTCTCCCAGCCCATTTTTTATTCTCTTGACTTAATTGGGTGCACTCCAGATGGCACACACCTGTACAGATCCCCACTAATTACACTGCACAAATAAATGCCTCATGCAGAGAAAATAAAGGAGGAAGAAATTAGCTAATCGCCCTCCCCGGCTGTACTGCCGAGGTGTTTTACAAACACGCAGTGCACTCTATAAACCAACACCATACATTTACATCTGCCACCTTCCCTTCCTGCCCTCTCTTAGCAGGTGCTACACCAGGAACCTCCAGTCCTGGTAGACACACCCTGAAGTGCTTAGGATGCTCCAGCAAAACCCTCCTCCTCTTCCTCTTCAGCTTCATCTGGAGTAGCTTCCTCCGTGGGAAGACAGTCTCACTTCCTCATCCCACTGATGAGGAAGGCTGTGTATCAAGGCCAGCCCTTGAATGACCTCCACACTTCACAGGCTGTCTGATGTCTTATGAGGAGGGAATTGGGGTTGTTCAGCCAGCAGAAGAGGAGGCTCAGTGGAGGCCTTATCACTCTCTACAGTGACCTGAAATTTGGTGGGGATTGGCCTCTTCTCCTAAGTCACAGAGATGAGAAGTAACGGCCTCAAGTTGCATCAGGGGAGGGTGAAGCTGGATGTTTGGAAGAATTTCCTCCCAGAAAGAGTAGTGCTGCAGTGGCACAGGCTGTCCAAGGAGGTGGTGGAGTTGCCATCCCTGGAGGTGTTCCAGAGCCATGTGGATGTGGCACTGAGGGTTTAGAGGGTAATACTGGTGGTAGACAAACAACTGGAATAGATGATCTTAGTGGTCTTTTCCAACTTAAATGATTCTACGTTTCAGTATTTAAGAGAAACCTGAGAAAGATGCTTGTAGTTCACTCTACCCAAGGCAGCAGCTCAGGCAGGGCGCGTGCAGCACAGGGCACATGTCACAAACCTGCTTGTGCTGAAAAACCAGGACGGTGATGCTGGCATAAACTCAGGCATTTCTCCTTTCCAAGGGCACCTACTCTCCTAGCAGTGTCCAGTCCAGAGATGAAACAGGAACAAAAGTGAGGGGAAAAAAAGAAAAAACAGTCCTGGCAGGTTTAGAGACAAAGCATGATTATGCACACTTTAATTAGCTCATGCTCTGAAAGTGGGGAAAGACCTCACACTCAAGAAGAAAACTTGCTTTAAAAAAACTGCAGGGTTATTTACCTGTCAGGTTTTTTCTTTCTTTTACTGTCAGGGTTTTTTTCCTCCTATATTTCAAGGATGATCTTTAAAGGTCCCAGTGCTGTAAGACAGCCTCTGACTTTTCTGTCCCTCGCTGTCCTTGCCTTCCACAGCTGGGAGAAAAATCGAAGAGAGTTTAGATGTGACAGCCAAAAGAAAAGGCTTTGAAAGTAAGCACTGAAGGAACACTCTATGTTTGAACTCCACAAGGAAAATTAAAATCAAGGGAGAGTAGGGCTGAAACAGTAAAATTCCATTTTTTTATATGAACACATATATATATTTCAATCATTAGATTCAATGTCTGACTGCTTTCAATGGGACTTTTGTTTGTGTAAAGAGGGAAGAAGAGAGCTTTGTTTTACCATGGCTCTGTGCTCTGTCTGCTGTCTCCAGTCCCCAAATTCTGCTCTGGACAGGGTCAGGATGCAAACCCCTCAGAAGAGGGGTGACAGTAGAGGACAGAAGGGTTGCAGCACCCTTCTGCTGCCACCATACCCCACAAACGGCCCCAGTTCAGCAGGAAACAGCAGGCATGCTCTGCAGGTGTTGGCATATCTACTGCTCCTCCTATCTGTCCAGAGCTTTAAGGCATGGCCGATGGCTGTATATTTGGGCATGAGAGGGCATGTGGGGCATGCTGCAGCCCTTGTGACACAGCCCCCTTTGGCATCAAGTAAAATAACTGACAGGAAACAACGCTGGGTCATGATTCAAAGGAATAGATAAAGCTTCCTAGTAACTCAAAAGCAGAAGAGGCCAGTTCTTGCCCCTTTTAGAACTGCGGTTTCTAGGGGTAGCGAGAAGCATCATAGAATCAGCATAGAATAACTCTGTGTTGGAAGCAACCTTCAAGATCATCAGGTCCAACCACCAAGCTAACCTCCAAGCAGATCTCCATCGCTAAACCATGGCCAGGATGACCAGAATGAGTCTGTTTAAATTCACTTACCAGCTGGAGATGGGACAAAATTGCCAGTGCTTCAGCCACGGCCCAATGGCTTCCTCATTGCCACTCGCTGGCCTCCAGAGCTGTGGTTGTGCAATCACAAGATGTGCTTTCTTCTCTTCCCATTTCTGTTCCAGAACTTCTCCAGCCTTGGACAAACCTCCCAAGGGCCTCTGTGCCTGAGCTTCCCTGTCTGGGAATGGGGATGAGCACAGCTGCCCACCTGCACTGAGCCGTATCTCTGCTCACCAGTACACTGTAGATGTGCAGTAAGCTCAAGTACTTTTTTATCCCTCTCCTTAAATATCTCCTTAAATATCCAGGCAAACATGTAACTCAACAGGTTTACAAGAAGTGATGTGCACAGAGGTGTTGTGCTCATGCCTGATGTTACTGAGATGGGCTTTTAAGGGACTCTTTCCCAGTGCATTTTTCTTGTCAGAAGAAATTCAGGAAAACTGGGCAAGCGTGAAGGATACATCATGCTTATGATGAGCAATTTTTCATCCTTTTAACAACTGGCTTGTTTCACTTTTTACAAGGTATCAATACAGGAAAAGGTACTTCTGATGCTTACGTGCAGCTTCTCAAGTTCTCCACGTGTTCAGATCTCACCTGGTGCAAGCCAGCATGTTTATGCAGGGGGAAAACAAACCTGTGGTGCCATTCTGTTGGGGTTTTTTTGTACCTTTGTGGCTGGGCTTCTTTGAGATAGCAAGATGTAAATGTAGAAAGCTTTTTCCGTTCTTGGGTTAAAAATGCACAGTTACAGGGAGACTGTATCTCTGAGTACTCACATTTTGTATCTTATCTCCGGCTACTGTGGGGCTTATTGGGAACACCAAAAGAGGTCCTGAAAGATAGAATCATACAATATGTTGGGTTGGAGAGAACCATGAAGATCAAGCTCCAACCCCCTGTCATAGGCAGGGCTGCAGCCTACCAGATTAGGCTGCCCAGGGCCCCATCCAACCTGGCCTTGAACATCTTCAGGAACGGGGAACTCACAGATTCTCTGGGCAGCTGTGCCAGTGCCTCAACCACCCTCTGAGTAAAAAAATTCTTCCTAACATTTAACTTAAATCTCACCTCCTTTAGTTTAAAGCCATTTCCCCTTTTCCTATCACTATTAGGTCATGTAAAAAGTCAGTCCTCCTCCTGCTTTTAAGCTCCCTTTTCAAGTACTGGGAGGCCACAATTAAGTCTTCCCAGAGGCTTTTCTTCTCCAAGCTAAACAAACCCAACTCCCTTAATCCTTCTTTATAGGAGAGGTGCTCCAGCATGGAGCAGGGTCATCTTCATGGCCCTCCTCTGGACCCACCTCATCCTTCCTGCACTGGGGGCCCCAGGCCTGGATGCAGTACTGCAGATGGGGCCTCGCAAGGGCAGAGCCCTTGTCCTGCTGCCACCCCTCTTTTGATGCAGCCCAGGATACTGTTGGCTGCGAGCACACACTGCTGGCTCATGGCAAGCTTTTTGTACAGTAGGACCCCCAAATCCTTCTCAGCAGTGCTGCTCACTGTGCTTCTCCCAGTCAGTGTTCATATCTAGGATTGCTCTGACCCAAGCACAATGCTTTGCAGTTGGCCTTGTTGAACTGCATCAGGTTCTTATGGACCCACTCCACAAGCCTGTCCAGGTTCCTCTGAATGCCATCCCTTCCTCCTGTTGTGTCAGCTGCACCATTCAGCTTGGTGTCATCATAGGAGGTTCACTGCTTCAGACTGGGCATTACTGTGAATTGAGGTGAATTTTAAGGATGTCAGCAAGTTTAGTCCTTTCTTTAAGTAATGAAAATATTTTTTCTGTGTATATATTTTGCACTAGGAATGTAAACCTCAGTGCAAACAGCCCCCTCAGCATGCTCTCTCCTGCTAACTGTTACAGCACTGCATTAAAAGATGCAAAAGGGAGCCTTAAATGCGCTAGAAGAAAATAGAACTTTTGCTTTTCTCAACATATATGAAATCTCAATTAAATAAATAACACCATGACTGAGAAGCAGAGCATGATCTAAAACCAAAATCAGCGTCACTACATTAAGCATCACTTACACAAGAACACTGGCAGCCCCCAGGCTCGGAGCCTCCAAGCAGGTGCAAAACACAGCAGCACCCTCATAATTCCAGGAACTGCTGCTGCAAGAAGGAAAGCACCAGCACATGCATGTACACACACACACAGAGCTTGTGAGGTCATCACGTGCAGTGCTGTCTCTACTGGCCTTGCTGCAATTAATGGCAAGGCTGTCCAGTTTCGTCTGCTGAGCTTGGCAGCAGGTGAGTTCCAAAGGCATGGATTCCAATCGTATTAAAGGAAAACAGTCTTCTAAAAATAAAATAAAAATACCCAACCAACACACTGTTCTTTCATTTAGCTCAAAATGAACACATAAATCATGTAAAAACTGAAAGGGCAAAGCAGAGAAACTGGCCTGCCTTCCACTCCTGGGAGAAGCTGGAAACTCATTCCATATTATATTTTAAAATATAATTTTCAGAAGCATTTGATACCTTACTTGGAGGACTCTGGGATGGATGGGTCCTTTTTTCCCTGCAAAAAGTCTCTGTTTCCTCTCCTAGGCCACTAGTGTAAATACCAAAATAGATCACTCTGAATTGGCCTGTTAACAATGATTTATTTAATGGCTAACCACAGTGTCTGAGGCTACTGATAGACAATTTAAATATGTCACACAAACACAGCACTTTGTTTTCAACTCATTCCCCACACACATTCAATAAATTGAGCATGGGAAAATAATAAGGCAAGCAAGGCCTTGGTTATCAGTTCTGACAGGGTTCACAGTCCTTCTAAACGAGTCTTTAAGTCATTTCATCTCACATTTGAGCATAATGCTCCTGACAGCCATGGCTCAAACTGAGCTTTTTTAAAGCCAGCACAGCTTGGAAATAAATACTGGAAGCTGTTTGCTGGAAGCTGAAGCAAGGCCTAGGTCCAGTGCTGCAACCACCATGGCTCCCTCAGCAGCACAGCTCCTGGCACGGCCCAGCACAGCCCCAGCAGGCTGGCGATGCTCAGGATCTCCTTAAGAACCAGGCTGAAGATCACCAGAGACCACTGCATGGAAGACAGCCCCAGCCTCAAAACTTGGTTTCTGGCATCCCCAAATGGGGCTGGGCCATAGATGTGGATATGGGGCCTGTTCGCCCCCCGCACAGATGTGAATGCCCATGCTGACCCTCCCAGATAGAGAAATCCTTAGAAGTGATGAAATGGGAGGTGGTAGAGTTACTGTCCCTGGATGTGTTCCAGAACCACGAGGATGGGGCACTGAGGGACATGGTTAGCGAGCATTCTGGGGATGGGATGGTGGTTGGACTGGATGATCTTAGTGGTCTCTTCTGACATTCATGATTCTATGATTATATGTGCCCTGAGAGCCTTCAAAATCATTTCTATGGCATGCTGTTCTGCATGCTTTCTGTACCCATACTGAAGCTCATCTTACTCTCATTTACACTTTCCTATTAGATCCACTCCACATCACAATTAAAAACTATTCCAGCATGCAGTATTTAATGCACGTTAACACTTAAGGATACAGTATCTTGCTCGAGGAAGTCAGATCTTCAATGAAATTTGGTCTGCTTTGATTAATAATTGATGACATTTTTGCATAGGAAAGTAAAAAAAAAAAAAAAAAAGTGACATACTTTCTATTGATCTGAGAGCCTCAAGTAAATGAAACACATTGCCTACATCTGTTAACTATTGATATGACTGCAATGCAGAGCAGAGGCTATTTCACAATCTGTACAGATTTAAGGGTGAAAATAGAGAAAGACTTAACCTGCATGATGTTCAGTTTCCTTGAAAATGTAATTTGACGTTGGTCAGAGAACCTGTGTATACAGACAGTACAAGGTTATACCTATCTTCCCTGAACAGTGAACCTGCAGTGTTAACAACGTAGAAGTAGTGGAGATTGAGCAGACACTTCAATAACTGAAAGAGCTTTAAAGAGTTTAGGGTAGGATCTTGAGCTGGGGAATAAACTATTCTGAAAGTACAGATCATTAGTCTGACCTCTATCATATACAAAGTTTTAAAATGGGTGTTGAAGGAGATAATAATAAAGATGATGATAATAATAATAATAAAGAAACAAATGGAGGTGAAATGCAACGTGATTTTAGGAAAGACAGCTTGCATCTGACTAAACTTGTCTGAATAATGCCTTGTCTTGATTAGGGAAAAGTGGTATACCTTATCTACATGGACTTCCATACCATTAGAGCTGGACCCACATTCAGTGAAGCTGGAGAAGCCATGTGGTTTGGTTTTGTTTTCCTTTTGTTTCTTTCATGAATGCCATTGTACCAGTTCAACCCAACTGAAGATGGGTCTTCTCCCAACTTGAGCCTCCTGCACAAAGCTTGCAGGGAGAATACGAGCGCTAAGAAGGAAAGAGTCCCTTCCCAGCTGTGGCTTCCCTTGATAGCAGACATGGGAACCTTAGTGGGACCTGATGCCAAGCTCCATAGGGGCACAATGTCACCCTGAGCCCAGGAGAGCTGCAGAGAGGCTTGCCTGGGTAAGGAGCAGCACTTTGCTGCATTTGTTCTGCAAGAGACACTTCACAGCCAATGGGAGAGGATTATAACTAACCAGCAAGGACACACTAGGGGAGCATTTCCAAGTAAAGAATACTCAACCA
This sequence comes from Perdix hodgsoniae, assembly GCA_035772895.1. Classification (NCBI taxonomy): domain Eukaryota; kingdom Metazoa; phylum Chordata; class Aves; order Galliformes; family Phasianidae; genus Perdix; species Perdix hodgsoniae. The sequence goes on from JAPSGF010000044.1 coordinate 5,293,961, forward strand.
GAAGAGCTGGCAGAGGAACTTCATAAAAGAAGACTGATGAGTTGTTAGTTGTCACTCTATGCCTTTCTATGCATCAATATTTCTACTGGAAGTAGGCAAAATTGGGCATTGGGTACTGCTGGTGTGAGGGAACATCAGTGCCCTCAAGGTGATAAGCAATAACAACTGAAACTATCCGGAACTACCCATCTCTCTGGGGCATCTGTTTTATTGTATTTCCATCTCATACTTACACCGACTGCAATCTGTCAGTGGTAGAACACTGTGAGAGCTGCTGGGCTGTGCACTGGTTTTCTGGAATTTGTTGAGTCCATACCTAGTGATTTCCCATATGATTATAGTGGAGGAAATCAAACTAGACTGTGTCCATACTGGGACTGGTATAATCTGGGCATGCTTCACAGTCCTTGCCTCCCTGCAAATGTAGGTACAACTAATGAGTTAATCTAGAACCACTGAAATCCATCAACACTGTGCACTGATTTCAGTACAGACATGATCAGACTCTGTACCATCCTACCAGCTACAACCTACCTTACAAGATTAAGGGTAAAGGGAAAAAATAAACCAGTGACAAAAAGCCTATTGGCAAGCCTATGGTATAAAAAGCCAGCAGGATGCTTCCGGGCTAGAAAGGGCAAAACAGAATTGTTTTTCTCTCAGTAAGCAGTAGAAAAGCAGACTTCAGTGTGGCTATAAGATGAACTCTTACAAGCTGAATGAACAATCAAGTCAATATTTCCAGTTTTACACTCCTACACGTGCAACACAATAAACCTTTCAGTATTCTGATCAGAATATTTGATGGCTCAACAATAAAGAGAGTGAACCAAAAAGGAAGAAAAAAAAGAGGCACTTACAGGTTTGTTGGGTGAAAGCCACAGAGGGTGTATCCGTATTTTAGATAGGAAATGCCTAAGTGATTTAAACAGAGTGAAATAAATCATTCTGCAGGTTTACAAGGCACATTAATTGAGGTAGCACTTTACTTGAAGCATCTCTTGATGTAACCTAGCAAAACCTTATAGAGAAAAATCACAAGCTGGATGTACCTGTATGGATTGGTAGAAGGAGAAGCATTAATAAAATTCATAAAAAGCAGGTGAATAAGATTGTTCTTTCCTTTTTTTCAGATAAAAGGATATGTATTGTTAAGGCCTTTACAAGAAGCTCACACTCAGAAAGGTACTGCCAACCCCACACGTGAGCCCTTGAGTGTTGAAGGGTGGCTGGGATGGCAAGCAAAACATGCAGTATCTACAGGCCTGGAACTTTGCAGGAGAACCAGCAGATTTTTGTGTTTCACAGCAGCTGAAAGCTTGTCTCAAGGAGCAAGTGACGCCAGTGATACCATTCCTTGAGTTATTTCCAGGAAAAACTTATTTTTTAAGATACTGATTAAAAGCAGACTTTTGTTCCTAAACCTAACTCAGCCTAGACATCAGGAAAAATGAAACAAACGCAACAATTGCCATAGATAGAAAACTCTGACAACGCTGCTGCAGAACAGAGAGAGTGTATGAGTGATTAGACAATCACTATTGGCTTCAGTTCCTGATAGGCGTGGGAAGCAGCAGTAAAACATCTTTCTGTGCTGCACAGCATGGAAACATCTTCAGCAGAACCACCCAAAGATTTGTACAGAGTGGGCACTCACACTCTAATGTAAAATAAATACGGAGAGGCAGAAAGGGCACGGATCTCTGCAGCAGTTCTTCCAAGAAAAACATCAAGACCCTTGCTGGTCATAGGAGGCGGAAAGGAACTGAAAGAGGAGTGCACCCTCTGAAGAGCTGCTGTATGTTCATGTAGAGCTGTGGATTCTCTGAAGTACACACCAATATTAGCAAGTGGACTGACTCTGGGTATTTACTTTCAGGTCCATAGGTCCCCTGAAGCTCTTCTACCACATGCTTATCCTCCAGCTGATGTTCTCAGCCTTCCTCAAAGGGTGACAAAATTCCTTGGATTGGTCAGTAGTGGTCAGAAATAAGTCAATTCAGATTTCTGTGCTGAAATCCAGCCAGTGCAGTCAGCATACTTTTAGGGATCACCCATACACAGGGCCATCCTTGTCCAACACACTGCGAAGCCATCTGAGACGACCAGGGGTGCAGGGCAGCCTGGAGCACGATCCCTTCCCCAGCTGCTCTGTCTTAGGCCTGGAAATCAATATTCGGTTTGTGTGGCCCTGTTTCACATTCTCAGGAAGATTTCTTCTGTCATATCACCATGCCACAAAGCCTTATGCTGCAGCAATAGGGAAGGAAAAAACAGGAGACGAAACAGGTGTGAACTGCAAAGGACTGAAGGGAAAGGAGCAGAATAGCACTGTTTCTTTTCCTCTTCTCAGATAAAGGGAAATATACTGTTAAGGCATTTATAAGCAGGTCACAGAGATGAAAGGAATGTGATCACTGTGAGCAGTTAGGGGAGGACAGTGTGCCTGCCCCCAACCCCACAGAGCAGCCCTCCCTGCAGTTTTACAGACTCTGTTCTCCAGCAGCCAAAGTGGGAACTTCAGCTTGGCTTTGAAGGCTTTGACTCACAGCTCTTAGCCTCCCTCTGTCCACTGACCTCTATCTCCTTCAAGCCCAGCATAACATCCATCCTGCTAGGATCCTCTGACAACGGGCAAGAAGGAAACACCTTCCTCTTTGCTGGGCTACATGCAATTACAGAATCATTTCAGTTGGAAGGGACTTTTAAAGGCCAACTCCACTGCAAGGAACAGGGACACCCACAGCTAGATCTGGGTGCTCAGAGCTCCTCCAGCTTGACCTTGGATATCTCCAGGGATGGGGCATCTACCACTTCTCTGGGCAATCCGTGTCAGTGCCTCACCACCCATATCGTAACACTTCTGCCTTATATACAATTTTCTCCTTTTAGTTTGAAACCATTTTCCCTTGTCTTATCACAGGAACCGTTCTAAAGAGTCTGTCCCCTTCTTTCTTACAGTCCCCCTTTAGGGCTGCTCTCAGGCCTCCCTGGAACCTTCTCCAGAATGAGCAGCCCTACTTTTCTCAGCCTGTCCTCTGGATGCACTCCTACAGGTCAATGTGATGCAGGTGGCTCCTTGCTGGTGAACGAAAGGAGCATGGACCTACCCAACAAGGACACTGAGGGAGCACAGATGCTAGCTTCAGCTCTTCTGGTCCAGTCTCAGGTGTGAGGGGATGCTCTGCAAGGAAGAATAAAAGGCAGAACAGCAGATACAATTCAGTGCTGTGCAAAGGAAAGTGATAATGAGAGATAACAGTGGGATGGAAGAGGAGAAAGTATCCAGGACATAAAGTGGTGCAGGACTGGACAAGGCCTTCAGTTACAGGTGCAGATTCAGAGCTGTGCTGAAGAGAATAAGCTGCAGGGACAAAGGATAAGATTTCTACAGCGCTGCCTGGAATTCCCCATAGACAGATGTGCTGCTGTACACTTTCCAAGCTCTGTCCCAAAGCCCATATGCTATGCCAAGAGGGATGGAAGCTTCCTTCCCTTATCCCTCTTGCTGCCCTGTTCCCCAGCTCGCTGTCTTTCCTTATGCAGCAGCAGTGAGGAGGTGCTCGCCTCAGAGCCCGGCAGAGAAAGTCTCACTGAGGATCCAGCATTTCCCTGCACAGCAAAGAGCAATGGGCTCTGTACTAGTGGATGCTGTGTGGTGTGAGCCACAAAACCTTCTTGGTGGGGTCTGAGTGATGAAACAGGGCTGTTTCCACCCAGGGGCCTCACATCACCCTGGGGGGACAGCAGGGCCTGCAGCAAGGAGGCACCGAACAATGGCAGCCACTCCCTTTGGAGTCTGGGGAAAAAAAGGCCTTGGAGTGAGGAGTTAATTACAGGTATTGTGTTCCATTTCCTACAATTAGGAACCCATCTGTAGAGATTTTAATTAATGGAGATCTTATGGGGAGCCTCAGTTTGGCTGGAGGGTCTTAGTGGGTGCACTCCATCTCCTCAGGTATTTTCTGCAGCTGTGCAGTCATTACCATTTGCCATTAGAGGTGGTGTTAGATGGCAGTAAATGAGGAATGAACGATATAATACCTTTCATACATTGCCTCTTCTGACTCCCACCATCCTTCCCAAATTAATACAACTGCTGGCTACAAAAATCTCCTTTTTTTTTTTTTTTAAGGGTGCATGAAGCCATTTTAGCAGAATGGAATGAAGAAGTTTCACGCTGAGTACTATCTCAAATATAAACAGACACAGGGGGGCTACTGAAAGGAATGATCTAAATAAGTCACTTTTCCATCTAAAGCATTTTCATTTTCGTTGTTTTTCTATGTGTCACAAGTAAGACTTACCAACATTTTTATTGATTCCTCCATTTTTTTCCAGCTTTCTTTATATATAGCCCCTTCTCTGGGTATGATGCTGTTTTTCTCAGTGTAACCTACTGAGTATCATCTAAAAGTGCCTCAAAACCAACATTTCCAGATGAAAGAAAAAGCTTAAGTCACATATGTCATGTCTGGTACGTGCTTAAAATGCCCCAAAGCCTTGAGTTTGGGCAACCTTGAGGACTGCACACAGCACTGCCGAGAGCATAAACCTCCAGGGATCTTCTGGCTTCGGGAGGCTTTGCATGGAGCAGAACTCATTTATTTGCTCACAAACTAGCTGCATGGGTACTCCTGGCCAACCTTACCTGCAAATCAAAGCACAAGCCAACTTGCATAGCCCAATCAGGCCAAGCGTGCACAGCTGACTCCAGAAACTGTTACTGGGTCCTTCCTATTAAATGCCACAGTGTATGTTTGCCTGCAGCTGTATAATCCTGATTCCTCTCCTACGGCTGAGCCTCAGCCATATGGACGGGGCTTCCACTGCAGGTCGGTCCAGGAGCCAGGACTGCCCAGCACTGCAATCTGGAGACAAGTGCACACATGTCTGTAAGGGATGTGAGATGATCCTGTAGATATAACCAGAGTGGTGCTTTTACTCATATGGGAGTGCTTTGAATCTCCTGCTGTCTGAATATCACTTCAGTTCCTTCCATTTACAGAAACCATTTTTCATTCACTCTCTTTAATGAGACATTCAGCTCCACAACAATATCTAACTCATCAATCTTCTCCCTTCAAGAGCACTTATACTGATCTTCTATTTTCTTTTATTATATACAGAGCTATACACACACACTCATATACATAATGTGCGTACACTGTAGGTTCCTTTATTTTTGTCTTTTTGTTCTTTGCTGTGTTTAAGACAAGTTTATAACACTAGTACAATTACATGACTGTTGATTACCTTATTGATTTATTGTGCCCTGAATGATCTCTCCTCCTCTTTGCAGCTGCTTGAAATTTCCCAGTTGCTCTTAAAGCTCTGGTTTTTAATACATTTCTCTCAGGAAAAGTATTAACCAGCTTCTGTGTCATGTCTTCTCCTGCTTGTTAGTTGCCTGATGAGATCTACCCACTCATACATAGTTTTCTGGTGAAATACAATCTGCAGAAGTAAAGTGTATTTATCCTGACCTTCAGGGAGTCGATCTGACTCAAAGCTGAATTCTAACTAACCTCAGATTACCACTTAAGAGATTTTGCAATGTCTGCCCTCCTAGCTAGGTCCACCATGTTACTCAGAGCCCCAAGAGACAGTTCTACTTCCTGTCTTGTTTGTGCTCTGTCAGCTCCCAAAGCAATCATTCCCGAATTTCTGAAGTCAAAAGCTTTACATACTGTCTATTCTCTGTCTGGTCTGGAACAAGCCACATTTGCCTTTGCTACTCAGTCAAGTATTACTGAAAATGTGGTAGATAGACAATATGCTATGCAAAGTAGCAAGCCTTTGGGGGGTTTGAGGCATTGAGTAATGCAGCTTGTCCTGTGGGAGTGGCGCAGAAAAACAAACCAGCTGTCTGGATTGAAATCACGAGCAATTAACAGCAGTTTCAATTACCCAGAACAGAACTTAATAAATATTTGCAAATTACACCCTACCTATTTTCACACGAACAGTGGAAGCCCTTGAGAGCTCAGATCAGAGGGACATTGGCGGAGGGAATTCTGAAGGTCAAGAATTCAGCAGATATTTCAAAATCCTCTTCTTAATTAGAAGAAGCAAAGTCTTCTCTGCTGTGTGGAGTCGGGTATGAGAGATGCAGAGAGAAATGAAAGAGGATGATCAGACAGAAATTCTGCCAGAGCTTTCTCTTCACAATGCATGCCACGGAAGGAATCCCAACGGGAAGAGATCCCACTCCTGCCCAGCCTTCAGAATCCAGCGGAGACACCGCAATTGCACAATCAGAGAAAAAAGGACCCATTCATATATACTTGTCTTGTGAGAAGAGACTGTTCTGGAAATGAGTGCTGTTGCATACCAAAAAGTTTCCCTTGGGCTGAGGGGATCTCAGTTTCCTTCTCAGAGCTGAAAGAAACGCAGGGCTCATAACTGCTGCCACGTTAAAGCATATCATGTCATGATAGCTGCAGAGCCAGAAACCCACCACAGATCATCTGATAAAAATAGCTAAGATACACTGGGAATGGAATCCATCACCACTTCACTGAAGCCGCAGGAATCTCTTTCCATTGTAAATGCACTCCGTACGACAATGCCAGCTCTCGCAGGAGCGATAGTAAGACATAAATCACACTAACTCAGAACAGCACCCACCAAACAATGCAGAATGCCTATAAAGTGAGGCTTGACTCCACATTCGGAGAAGCATGTCTGAAGTTGGAGCAGCCAGGAGGGCGGCTGGAGATAAGAGCCAAGTCTGTTCTGATGGCGTGGAGGCGAGCTCTGTAACCATCGACACAGATAGCCCCACACACTTGAGTATTTTGTTACTAGCTCATTCTGGGGAGATTGTATGCTCTCAGCATGTCTACCAGCTGATGCACAAGTAAAGAGAGTCCTTGTTTCCACAAGAGCATAAAAGCACAGATCTGTGGTACCTGTATGGCTACCTGTATTTTTTCCAAAATCCTTTCACGTACTCAAGCAAAGTTAAGCACTCTTGAGCATCTCAGCATCAAAGTGTTTGCCCTGTGTACCTAAACCCTTTGTGGATGGCATACTAAATGCTTAGTAGTGGAGCAATAAGGTGTTGTTCCACATGAGTAAAGACAGAAGAATGAGGTTCAATGAAAGAAAGCTTTAGATTCGCAAAGAAGGCCTGATTTTCACAGGAATCTAATCAAAGTCAGCTCCTCCATCATGCATCTGCAAATTCCCACTGCAAGCAGCTTCAGAGGAGAAATAATTTGGTTAAACCTGAGAGTGACTACGTTTTGCTGTCATTCATTATTTAGAGACCATCTAAAACTGGATTCAGATCCTGAGGTTGGGTATGCAAATTTGAAAGTCTTGGCACATGAAACATCTCCCATGGTTTCATTTTTGTCACAGGTTTCCACATATATTAATAAGGACAGAAGGAGGAGAGTGATTTCTCTTACGAAGAGCAGGCACTCTAATTGCCCACTTACTCAAAGGGACGTGCAGACACATTCTAAAAATCCACCCAGAGTTTTCTGCCAGTGGTGGTAAAATGTAAATTGAATAAAGGTTCATCAAGCCGTGCCGCTGCAGTTTCAAAATTGCATTATTCTTTATCTGGATCCACGGGAACACACTTGATTAGGACTGTAAGCACATGACAAAATACCTGGCAGTACAAATGCTGCCTAGACATAAACATAACATTCCAATCTTTCCCCCGTCCCCCATCTACAGACATCATTACTTCACATAGTATTTTATGGTATTGAGCATGAAACTGCAATAAATTTTTCAGATGCTACAGTCAAACACTCACTGAGGTAATTTTTCCCTCACTGGTTGTTAGTTGGTTTTCTACATGGCTCAAGACTTCAGTCCTTAAAGCAGGGTTTCACATGCCATCCCATGCTAATCTGGATGCTCCAGCTGTCTCGCTTTACCAAAATTCTCAGCAGGCACCTGGCACCACAGTAAGCACCAACAGTCCCAGCCTCACAGAATGGCCGAATATCCCGAGTTGGAAGGGACCCATAAGGATCACCCAATCCAACTCCTGGCTCCACAGAGCCTCCTCGTGGCTCAGTTAGCCTCACCTCTGCAGCACAGAGAAAAAGCCCCTTGTGAGTTCTGGATGCTGAGGAAGAAGTCCAGCACCAAGAGCGTGGCAGAAGCGCAGTCCTCTCCTCGTTAAGTGCCAAAGCAGCATCCCCTGAAAGTACTTCGGAAGAAAACTGTACTACATTGTACCTAAAGTACCTGCAAAGGGTCACTGCTTCCCCTTTTCTCGCCCCCTCACTAAAGGCCTATGTTACAAAGGGCACAGTTACCAAGGTAGTCAAGACCAGGGATGCTAATTCATACCGGATAAAAGGTACTTAAGAAGCACATATAATGCAAGTAATTAAAGGCCTTGGGACTACCACCTGAACTGAAGCTCTAGAAAGCAAAACAGACCTCAAGAAGATCCTCCCTCTCTGTAATTGCTGTCTGTAAATTGCTCTTTTATTAAATATTTATGGACTTGCTTGCCGGCTACTCCCAGTCAGAAAAACCACAGTTAACAGGATTATCTTCCTGTGCCAGATGCAAGTAGCAGAGATAAGAGAAATGGAGATAAGGATAACTAACCTGCATTTGGTGCATGAGCTGCCACTAACCAAAGGTCCTGAGGTGTGATCCTGCACTTGGGCTGTGCTCAGGCATTTTGCAGCTCTTCTATAAACATTCTGAAGTCACAGAATCATTTCAATTGGAAGGGACTTGTGAAGGTCATTTGGTCCAACTTCCCTGCAATGCACAGGGACACCCACAGCTCAATCAGGGTGCTCAGAGCCCCTCCAGCCCCATGCTGGGTAAAACCAGGAACTGGGCATCCATTATCTCTCTGGATGACCCATGTCAGTGCTTCACTACCCCTATCATAAAAAACTTCTTCCTTACATCTTATCTAAAACTCCTCCCTTTTAGTTTGAAACCATTTCCCCTTGTCCTATCCTAATAGACCCTGCTCAATCACAGCATTTGCACTAAGATCTGTCGAAAGCCCAGCAGTGTCAGCCTGAGATGTGCTGCTTTCCTATATCTTTTCCTTTTCTGCATCTTCCATCTCTCTGTTCTGCCTCACGTTTTGTAAACACCATTGAAACGAACTCTACTTGCATTTTTAAATTTAATATTTAGTTCAATTTGCATTTGAAACACACACAATTGCACTTCAGAAGCCTAGATCACTTGAACATCATCTCCTGTCTGGCAATGGGGGTATAATTACAATTATGTCTGCTAAAAATTTCCTCTGGGTAGAACCCAGAATTTTACTTTTTTTTCCATGTTTGAATTTCTTTACTTTCCGACAAACAAATTGCAGTAAACAATCAACTTGAAAGGTGAGACAGTGTATAAGAGGTGTTTTGTCTGTTTGGTGTCGTAAGGAAGGCGAGAAACGTTTGTCTGTGGAAACAAGGAAACTGCACAAGGAAGAGAAGGAAGGTTATTTCTGTCTTGCTCCTTCCACTCCAATCCAATCTAACCCAACTCAAAACTGAACGAGGCGATGCTAGCAGGGCAGCACGCTCCAATGCCATCGGAGCCATCTGGAACATGGGCCTGTCTTTCACTCGCTGAAATGCACGTCACTGTGCTCGCATCCCCTGAGTGGACTCCATAAACATCCAGCGCTCACGGGTGGATGCCAGTAGGTGCCATTTGTTCCACAGAGACGAACTCGGGGACACACCTTTGCTTCATCCGCGCCCCCGCGCCAGGCACCGTTCTGTCAGAGCGCCCTTCTGCTGCCCTTTGTCACACGGCGACGACGTGTAACGGGGGGGTGTTGGTGGAAAGGTTCAACCTCTACCGTCACACCACCAACGTCCGCCTCTGATGTCGTGAAGAAAACAGGAGGCATTACTTTCGGAGCAGCCCTCGTGCACTTGCACAGCCAAACCGATGCCATAACTTCCCCTAACAGCAACGGACCCGGCGAAGGGGAACGGCCGCTTCCTCACCCCGCCGTCCCAGCTCCCACAGCGCCATCTACCGAGCGGCGCGGCAACAGCAGCCTGCGGTGCGCCGGCTCAAGGCGAGGGGCTGCGGGGAGCCCTGAGCGCCACGGGGCCGTTCCCAGCTCTAACGAGGCACCCGAGGCCCCTTTGTACTTTCATCTCACACGCAGGAAATCTTTAACCGTGGCAGGAAAGAAGACCCGATTTCGCTGCACACCATCCCTTTTCTCTGATGAACAGGGAGATGGCAAGCGTGTCTTCCCACTGTTAGCATCTCCTGCCAGGAGGAGAGGATTTCCAAGTTATGGGATGGATCATGTGAATGCTTCAACAGAAACTGGTCTCTGACATATAATAAACATCCCACAGCAGGAAGCCCAGTTACAGAACTCCCTTTGCATTTTCTCCTCATTCTGAATTACAGATTGCCCCCATAGGGCCATCACAGCCCAAATGAGAGCAGACCTGTTGCAGGTGGCAGCAGTGCTAGGAAAAGGCCCACCGAGGCCCTCAGAAAACACTCAGCTCCTTCAGACACCTGCACTGCCACTCATCCTTCAGCACTTGTCGGCTACAGTCATCCTGCACGTGGGACTCTGTCCCAGGGTTTGGTTTCCAGCCAAGTCTGCTAAGAAATCCTAGAATCACCAAGGTTGGAAAAAGACTTCCAGGATCATTTAGTGCAATCATCCACCTCCCACTTGTATTTCCCCACAGACGATTTTATTGTGGCCCTTAACACTATTGGGCTTAGAATTCTTTCTCAGCAATCACAAAGGGGTAGTAGTGGGAGAACGCAACTGAAACGACACACGTTTTCCTTTACAAACCTGCAGACTTGTCTGCACCAACCAGAGGAACCCTTTCAAGCAATTAAGGAGGGGGTAGATTTAAGTTATCACAGAAATTAACTCCTTTGAAAATTTTTATGTGAAATTACAGACTGTTTGAGGGAAAGGTGATATTGAAGTGTTTTCTTACCTTAAGTTGCTCTGCAAGACTTTCTTCACCCCCACATTCAGAAAAGCGAGGTGGAGTATTTCATCTAAATGGCATAGTTTTCTTCTAGAAGCCAACAGGAAAAGCCCAAGAGCATCTTCTCTTGACCGAATAAGTCACTGCCTAAAACATTCTCTCTTTAGAACTACCATAGCCGTCGTCTTCCCCCACCCCCCTTCACCCTAAACAAACAGAAGAATTGCTTATTTTACTGGCTCTGTATGTTACTAAGAAACCTCTCAGTTCTACTTGGACTCAGCTGTGGAAAATACTTAGCAAATGTTTCTCCATTCTGTGTTAAGATTTTTCTTTGAAGATCAAAAGATTTCTCTGCCTCAAAAAAAACACCATTTAATAGTAATTTGATTTTGTTATTGTGTCCCAATCAGTATGCAGATATATTAACTCATGCTGTAAGTCTAATTTTTGTAAAATAAACATTCAGTTATCATCTAATATCAGTGAATAGCCAGCATCACAGCAACTTATTCTGCACCAGATACAATGTTGTCAACCCATGAGTTGAATTTCCAAAACCAACACACAAAAGTGCCCCATGACTATGAGCCCGTCATGGGATATTAAGAACAGATAATTAACTTCTTCCAGATGAGAATTAATCTGTGCTTCCACACAAATAGATTGCTGACTTATTTACATGTAAATTGTAGCAACTCAGATTGCTTCTTCAGAGATCTTAATGGCCTAAGAAAACATTTAGACCCAACTTCTTTGAACATTTTGGATGGATGAAGAGTATTCACTAAGTAGCTAATAAACCTGCTGCTTTTTTAGAAATCAGCATCCTCAGAAAGCAGCAAGTTAGCTTCAGTGCAGGAAAGACTGCCACGCTACCAAGCCAATTCCATTTATAGCAAGAAAAACCCCAAACTAGATTATGAAGAAACACCTAATGAATTTAATGATGAAAAACATCTGATGTTCAGAACACATACATACATAATTTCAACAAAGGCCCAAATTATTTGGATAGTGTTTTCCTTCGGTATCATTAAACTTGAATGAAATTCAATGTATTTTATTGTTCACAGCTTCCAGATGAAGTCTAAAAATTGGACTTTACTCCTTTTTCCCCATTTTGCTTGGAAACTTGCACCAGAGCAACACACACGAGAACATTTGTATCCATACATACAGTTTTTCTTTTTTATTAACAATGTATGTCATTACTGAACAAGGCAACTGAGAAATACAAGGACTGGACATATACATCAAAATTTTACAACCTGACAAAAAATTGGCATATGACTTATATACATGTGCGATTAATAAAGATTACAACTCTACTGTATTTGATTAAACACAGTCCTAATCACTTACATTATGAAAATATGAAGTTGATCATATAGAAGTCAAATTCTGGAATCTAAAAATAATGGCAGTTTAAAAACTTCAAAGCTTTCTATGTCCATCCATTTTACAGAACGTCACTACAGCTCTTCCTAATACCATATACATGACAGATTATCAAAAATATATCAATGGGTCTATGCTAATGATGAATGCTTGTATTTACATTAAGTTAGCAAATACTTCACCAAATACTTTATATACAAAACTCAATTTGTCGTCTGTGAAAGAGTCATTAAAAAGTTAAAAACCATAGAAATGCCAGTTAGAAATAATGCGCTCCAAAAATTGGACTTTACAACAACTGAGAACAATTGAAAATAATTTATGAAAAAGCATGTTATTTTATTACGAGTACTCCCACAACTCTTCAGTTTCAATATGGAGTAGCAGAAACTTTGTCCTGGGTGTTAAGTGGTATCTCCTCTTCTAATAATGCTACAAGAAAAACAGAAACATTCTTAAGCAGTTTGTCACGCAGGCTTTGAAGAAAGTAGAAATAATTCAAGGAAGCAATACTCTTCCCCTCTTCTCAGTGCAGTAAGCTCTGTCCCCCCATAGTAGCTCACTCACTTCTCATTTCTTTCTCCTTAGAGATCAGAAGGGGAAGGAAAAACACAATCTCATACTCTGCATTTTAATACTGTTCTGAATGTAAACATCTTTTTACCAGCACTGCTTTTCAAAATTTCCTGCCTGATTTTTGCATTTTACTGTGATGTTCTTTTCCAGAATGTTTGAATGCCCATACCAAAAGCGGATGTCTACTGAAATATAGACTGAGTTGCATTCCACTCAGGCCCATCAGAATACCAAAATACGGTTTGGGAACACAGAAGCGCAGTTTTACAGGCCTTCATGTATGTGCCAGAATATCAGACTGATCAGACTCTGGTTTTCATCTTCTTCCAGAAAGAAGTGACAGGCAGTATGAAAGCAGTGTTCTTCACTGAATCAAATCAGCACAATACAATTGTTCATAATGCACCGCAATGACTTTGTCAAAGTGCTGACACCATGTAACAAGCAAAATTAGATCTTCCTGTCAAAACTAAATGAAGTAGATTGAATTTCTCTTTTTATCTCCGGAGATGCTGACTGCATTTTCTATGCTTCTGCATGGAATTTTTATCTTCCAATTCCACCAAAGTCTAACCATGTTTGGTTTTTATTCCTTATTCTTCAAACACTGTAACAACCAAATCTTAAACCTCTTTTCTGAAAGTTAAGGATGCAATGACATGTCAACCAACTTTAAACTATAGCTTCTCCTATCATCTAATCCTGCCCCGTTTTCCTGCAGATAGCCTTTCACTCTTTGCCTTTTCTTCTAATTGCTCTTTAAGATGTCTTACAGAGTATCTCCCTTGTTCCTTTCAATTCACACTCACTGGGAGAAAGGATTTTACATCTTTGGTCTGCTCTCCTTTCTCCATACCATTAACTGTACCCAAAACACAAAATCCAGTTAACCTTTCTGTGTTGATGATTGCACACAAATCCAACTCCTTCCCCAATGCCTGCTTCTTTCCACACACTTTTAACATCTGTTCATATGTATCTGGGAACGTCTTCTTCCTCAGATTCAAGTACTTTTCATCATAGTTCTTTCTGACAAACTACCAATCTGAACATGGTGTCCAGGTTGCAGACCAATGGAAAACACTCAAGACATCAAATCTTCTTCATCCCTAGGTCTTACCATCCAATAACTACAACAGTGTTTTATACTCTTTGTGACGTCTCTCTAAGATGCTCTCCTTAGTCCATTTGCACATCTAGGACTAATCCAGGCTCTCAGATTTTCCTTGTAGGTTGTGTTATTCTTCTGATTCATGTTAGAAGCTGCTGGCACAACTTGAAGTGAGATGCAGGAGAAGCAGAAAGTAACTGAAGCCATATAAGCAACTCTGCTAATGTGTCTGAAACCAGTTTAACCATCTTCCTTTCCTTAACATCTCAAAGGTGTCCAATAGCCTTTGGTTATTTCTATAACTATTTCCTTTCAGGCTTTTTTTGTTGTGTTTGTACAGCACCTGCAACTGAAAGAGCTAGCTGCAAAAACTGAAGCTCCTTTGTATTGCAGCAATATGGATGCCAACACAGACGCTGCACAGGACATCTGGTAAATCTGTGCAGCAATATACTCATTTACAGGATAGATGTCAGGTTTCTCAGTTCTTACCAGTTTAATTTGTGCTCTGCCGCTGGACTTTTGGCCCAACACTTTGAGTTTCTTCTTCTGGATTTGGGCGTTTCCCAGCGCTAATGCCAGTACCAAGAGATGCTCTTCCTGACAATTTAAAATCAGTATTTATAATCAAGACACTACTACTGTACTTTTATAAATTCAGGAAAAGGTGTTTTGTTCGGCTGGTTTGGGTTTGGGTGTTTTTTCTTTTAATTACCTGGTTGCATTAAGTGTGATTGTTGATTGTCTCCGTGAGCATAGCGTAAGATACTACTTGCTTGACAGTAACCTGTTCAGATACAGTAGATGACAAATAAAATTCAGAACTTCAGAAAATGTACAGTTACATTACTAACACAAAATACAGTTTATCAAGAAAAATCCTCAGATAGACTGTCCTGAATATATTAAGTGCACACAGTCATGCACTGCATTTGCAGCAAACAGAGTAAGGTAGTCTGTTTGGACACAGTAAAATATTTTAAGTTGTTATAAAATTTAGCATTGGCACTGGGAGTCCCCCTCTTCCTTTTAAACTATTTGGTTACAGAAATAGTAGCAAATCCTTAGCGTAACGAAGCTGTAGGAAAAAAAAACTAACAACAAATAAATAAAAGCTATTTGAAAAAGCAGGCCAAAATAGCAAGAGCAGCTGCAGTTTCTTGTTCTGTTGTACTCCACTTATGTTCTGCATGTTGAAACAAAATGATTACAACCTTCCATGATGAATAAGCATACACTGAGAAGACAGTTGTGCTTTGTTAGCTTGCAGCTTTGACCACTACAAGCCACATTTTAAGTTTTTGTGGAGTGACCAGAAATTTGCTTACACATTACAAAAATATCCAGCAAAGAAAAAAAGATCTGTGGAAATTCATTATATATGGAAGAGTGTTAATGAAATCAGGGAAAAGGTAACATGTCAATTTTGCAGTCAGATGTACAAAGTGAACTCATCTTCCAGTATTATTTGTTTAAAATAAGCCTAGAATACATTTCAATAATTTTTGTTTAGTCATACTTGTGATTCCCTTCACTTCCAAACATGCCTATCCAGAACAATATTTGTATTTCAGAATAAAGATGATAAGACAAGTTCACTCTAAGAAACAATTTTTATGTTTCAAGAACAGAAACAATACCAGTTCAAGCTTAGACAGCAACTTCCACAAAAAATCATCTGTGTTATTTTCACGTTTTGTCCATTTTTTTCCCAGAGTTGCACAAACTTGCAGATCCTCTACAGATGGGCCCTCCCACAGTACCTTGCTGCTGAACTCCACTTCCTCCTGTATGAGAGTCTCCCAGGGCACATGACTGAACACCAACTGTCTGGCCATCACCAGTTGCCAGCTGAGTTCCTAGGGAAACAGGGAAAAAAAACAAAACAACAGCATTCCAATTTGGCAAATCCAGCTGTTTGATACATGTTGAGAAATTACTTTGACATAAAGAAAACCATGAATTAAGTTTTTCTGTTTGAGATTTAAAAAACTGTCTTTATACAAATACTACCAAGACTGAATAAAACTGGAAGCAAGTAAGTTGCTCCAGAAACTGTCTTGTGAAAACAGCACTGTTATAACACACAATGCCATACACAAAGACATTTCAGCTATTCAGTTCCAGTATTTCTATGTATTAAAAAACAATGTAACTGACCTCCTGCACTGCTACAACCAGAAATGCTTTCTCCCGGTGAAAAACTCATTAGGCCACCATTTCCATTTCCATTTGGGTTAGAAGGCACTGTTGCAAGAAGACCTAAGCAACGAAATAAGATATGTAGCCGTAAAGACAGAAAACAAACAAACAAAAAGATTGAAGGTAACATCTGTTGTTCTCATGGCAGGCAATTCTCCATCCTCATCCCAAGCAGCCCACCTTTATAATAGGATAACATCTCTCTCTCTCCCCTGCTGCTGAGATCTTCACAGGTACTTCAGTTACATAGCAGGCATTTTCCACATAATGTTCTGCATACATTTTCTAGTATATATTAGTTAAAACTGCCACTACATTGCATTGGACTGCAGTGTATCCTGATTCAATATCTAGTATTATCTGAATAAACACTATTTACAGCCTCCTGAACAATCTAAATGCATGTGGTTTACTTTTCAGAGAAAAGGCAAAGGTCTTTCCTAACTATGCAGAACGTTAACAGAGGCTGCAGTAGTTTCTATCTGAACAACAACACTTGAAAATATATGGTATGACTGAAGTTATGAACAACATTCATTTTCTAACCACTGGTATTAAAACTGAGCTGTACAAGAGTAATGTAGAGCAACAACAGCATATGCTGTTCTAGTTAATTGAACTGACATTTCCATAAATCCAAAGAAAGTTTTCTGGACAAGATTTGTGCAGTCCACTCTAGTTCTTTTGACCTTTCTTGGTTGCATTTAATATTTTTATTTATTTGGCTATACAACCCTGGTTGCAACACTGAGTTCACACCTATCTATGGGATGAAATCATGAATTGCTAGAAGGTGAGATACATCTACAAATAAAGTCAATAACCTATAACCATACCCAGTCCTCTGTATCGTGAAAGCTGCTGGTAAATTTGTTTCATCCTCTCAATATTCAGACGGCTTGCTTCCGCATGGTTTACCATTGGTTTGGGATAGTTAACTCCTATAACACATTTTGCAGCCTTCTGGACACTCTCTGGGGCATTCCAAGGGTCATAGATGTATTTTGCAGGGAATCCTCTAAGGACAGGCAAATAACGTCTTTAAAAAAAAAAAAAAGAAAACAATCCATTTTAAATATAGAATATAAATATAGCTATTTGACAATGTCAGTGAATTTACTGAAAATTCTGGACTGCAAATTACCTGATGTAATCTCCATTTGGGTCAGTTCTTCTGCCAAAACCCACCGGACAGTAGCAATGAAAAAACTGCTGAAAGAAGGAACTACAGGACAGCCACATCCAGCTTCCAGCATTCACACTCCAATCTGCATCAAGTAAGAGCTCTTCAAAGACCTCAAGAAATTAGGGCAACAAGTTAGTCTGAACGTGGCATATCTTTGAAACACTTGCTTCTCAAGAATGAACAGGAGTCCTCAATTCCAAAGGCAATCCAGCTCTTCAATGGCACAACATTCACAGAATGCTCAGTACATGGTTGCAAATACTTACCTAAACGCCAAACTCAAGAACAAAAGTGTGATAGCCCATTCTGACTTTTACCCTGTAAACAAAACTTGGAGACAGCTCAGAAAGGGAAGACTGGAAAGTTGTACATCTTTGCTAATACAACCTTAAAAAAAAAAAAAATCCTCAAAGGATGGCTTGCCTTTAAGTGCATTTGTTGCTCTTGGAAGAGCTGCTTCTTCACGTTACAACTGAGTAAGCTTTGCTAATTTCTACAAAGCAGGAAACACGAGGAACTTTCCCAACTCTGACTGCCAGTCTATATACCTCAGCATGTGCTTTCACTAGGCGAGGAGGCCAACGAGTAGAAATCTAGAGCTTCAGGATACAAGAAAGTAACTCAGAAGCTGTATTCTTGAAGGCCACTAGTTAATCTAGTGATCCAAGGACACACAGTTAGAGATGTATGAACCAACGAGACAAAAACCATCTTCTGTTGTCATTACTATTTGTATTAAAAATAATATACGAGGAAAGAGATTTAAATTTGGAACTCAATCCTTCCAAGGCTTTCAAGTTTCTAGCACTTTTTGTTTGTTTTTAATTAATATAAAAAAGCCTATCATGTATTAAAAAGTTTATCTGCTCACTGATCACATGATCTAACGATGCAGGCTAAAAAGAAAGAAGCTCTATTCTTTGAAGTAGAACCTGGGAGTATTTCTATAGAAGGAGAGCACAAAATACTTTCCCAAACAGTTACTACTTTAGCCTGTTTTTCCAAGTTCTCATTTCTTTTCAAACTTGCACTGCATCCAAATGTTTCAAAGAATAATCATCATTTTTCCTCACATTAAGACTCTAAAACAAGATAACACTAAACAAGGTCCCTCTATATACAGAGAAGTATTCATGCTATTTTTGTAACATCCAGTGTATACTGTAATGTTTTCTAGCAGTTAGAGATATTTAATCAAGAGTTGATTAAAAACAACCCTATTTTTCAAGTAATTGCCTAACAACATAGCAAGATTTTTAGATGAACACCAAATGCTTGCACTCAACTGCTCCACTAGATGCTGCCATACAATAAGACTTAGAATCACATTTCCTCAGAAGGCCAGGTTAGCATTTGCTAGCCATGGATGTACTGATTTAACATCCTTTGACTGCACAAGTCCGTATACATGCACTGTTTCAAGAGTAAGTAGCACTCGTCTGTAAAACACAGCCTTTTCATCTGGTTGAATTACCTGTGCATATTTATCTTCAATGAACTGTAAAAGGAAAATTCCTAAGACAGCTTATGCCCTTATGTAATCAAGACTTCTCTTTTAAATGAATTGTGTTTACTTGCAGCTGATCTATTAAGTGAGATGAAATTTCATAAGTCTGGATGCATATATAAGATGTAAGCTCAAAATTCAGAGGACAAGTATATTTTAAAAAAATTTAAAATAAAAACTATCTGTCATTATCATCATCCAGTAAAAGAAGTGAGAACCTTCCAAAACTAAATGTTGAACTGGTTGAAATGGTAAGATTATGTTACCACATTCTTTTCTTCAGAGGACTGATGCGCACTTTCAACTTCAGCATCTCCTGGGTATTTGCATGGAAATTAATTGCACTGAAACTACAGCTAAATGCCATTACCCAAACTCACACTTCTAACATAAGGTGAACGGACAGAAGTGGCTAAAAGGACACTCTCAGCTCTTAGTCTTCTCCCTTTAATTCATATGTTTTTCCTTAGCAGGGAAGCTAACATACATTGTGAAGAGGAACAGTTCACAAAACATGACTGTAAAGAAAATTTCAACTACAGGGTTAAACTACATTTCTTAAAATCATAGAATCCTTAGAGTTGGAAGGGACCTCTGAGGACCATCTCATCCAACTCCCTTGCAACAAACAGGGACACCACAGCTAGACCAGGTTGCCGAGGGTCTTATCTATCCTCACCTTTCAAGTCTCCAAGGATGGGGCATCAACCACAAAATTTATGTATGAATATAAATCAAAATTCAAAACCAAGAATGAGAAAGAATACCTTCATTCCTTCTTCCCAGCTAATCCAGAGGTCACCTCGAGTCAAAAAGCATGCCACAGCATGCCGAGCTAAGTGGTGAATCCAGCCTTCTTGACGAAGCTGCGTCATAATTGCATCAATCCAAGGAAAACCTGTCCTGCCTTCTGCCCATTTGGCCAAAGCCTCAGGATTCTTATCCCACGGAATTTGAACACAGATAGGATTCCCCTCCATTTTATCAAACCGTGGATTGTTAGTTGCTGCTGTGTAGAAAAATTCACGCCATAACAGCTGGCCATAGAGGGAGAGGGGAGGGGAGCTGTTCTTTTTTACCTGAAGATTATTAAAGGAAAACATTTTATCAGGAAAAGATAGGGCAAAAAAAAATCTCAACACCTAAGAATGCGTAGCTGACCATGCAGAATCATACCTTTTTGTACAGGTCCGTTAACTTGAAATAAAAGAGTCGACAGGACAAACAGCCAAAGCGGAGGTAGGGACTAAGCCCTGTAGGACTTGCCAGAAGGGAATTGGCGTTCATTCGTGGTCTTTCAAAGTTTGCTACCCAAGCCTTAAAAAAAAATAAATAAACCCCAAACATGCTAGCATCAGATTACAGAGTACGTAACAAAAGGTAGCAAGCTTAAAGGGAGAAATCATGCACAATCAGTAACTGAGCCCACGTGCTGAACAGGTGATCATATCATCTTAGAGCTAGGGTGATCAAATGTTCAAGGGATCCTCCTCAAATCAGCAGAATCTCCAGTAAATAATTCACCTCAATGAAGAAGGTGTGAACTGTCCTCCAGAACTACTTACTCTTCTTTAAAGGTAGAGGAAACTGTGACAATTAACGGCACATTAGCTTTTAGAGGAACTGCCCTTCAAAGCATTTCAAGTAAGGTTATTGCCAAAGAAAAAAAAATCAATTTATCAGAAGACACAGTAGCATGACAGACTTTCTCCAGTTGTCCTCAAGTAGGCGACAATTTGCTGTCATCTTTTAAAACTAAGAAACAGCAACTTAATTTACATCGTTATATAAAGGCCCTGAGTATAAAGGGTTATTTTTTGTTTCTTTTTGGTGTTTTTCGGTGGGGAGGGGGGCTGATAGTTAATAAGAAAAAAACTATTTGTTCAATTCTCCTTACATTTCATTACTAAGAACAATTCCATTTTCCAGATACATCACGTTCCCAACAATATGAAATATACCTTTCGTTCTAGATGTCTTTCCAGTCGTGTGAGAGCTTCTGTTTCTCCCCCAGGCCATACTGCAGAAGGCAGACCATCTGTGTCAAAACCTGAAAAAGAAATTAAAACAAGGGAAGTCCTTGTTTGCCTCTACTGAAGGGCAATAAATTCTAGAGTATTGATACTTGATGGCATATTATTGTATGCTGAGAATAGCCTTAAGATGGACACGTGGCAAAGTACAAGTTCTACAACAGTTCACAATCAAGTCCTATCAAACCACGTTCAACAGCTCCAACTTGCAGGAAAATGCATTTTTTACATGCCGTTATAAAGTTTAATGCTGAATGATTTTACTTTAATTCTACTACTTCTGTTTTTGCCCAAAGTGACTTTTCTTTCACTTTCCAAATTATTTTCAAGTTCCCAGCTCTGCAATATATCAGTTATCTCTAATCTACAATTTTACTTTTTATTACCTCGGTACTAAGAAGCTAGAATTGCTTCATTAATTTATAGAATGCCTAAAAGCTTTTTGATTCATACTAAAAGCATCCATGCTACCTTCAGAACTAACATTCCTATGTTTCATTGACTGACATACATAACAGATTGGAATTACGATTAGTAATTCTGCTGCAGAAGATGGAAGAGGCAAGCTTTTTTCCCTCCTTTCCTCTCCCCTAAGGACTGTTCACCAGGTACATGAGATAACGTGTTTAGTGAGATCTTTCTTTCTGAAGAAGGCTTTAAAAGACAGAGCAGCAAGAGCGTAGCCTAAATTTGTCCAGAGCCTTTTCTTAGAGATTTGGTGGCCATGCTGCATTTGTTTGTATGTATTTCTGAAATTAAAATTTATACAAACGAGATTTTAGAATCTTCTAAAATAATTATTCGCCTCATTACCATCTTTTATGGTATTGCAAGACAAGCTTTTTGTGCTTCGTTTGGTTTTAAATTATATTGTAATGTGATAGGTCGATGACAAAACACAAGGTCACCAAACACATATAATGCAAAGAAATAATAAAGACTGCAGCAGCTTGATGATCATTTGGTATCTCGAGAAAGTGGCTGTGCTGTACTTCAAGAAGCTCAACAGTACTCTGTGTAGTTTGATCCACCTGACCTCTCATTTAATCAAAACCAACACCTAAAATGCACAGAGCTCATTATCCTTTTTTGTTCTATTTGTTTGTCGTAATTACCATCAGCTAACAATTAACCAGAAATAGAACCTCTCTCATGTGGTTATTTTAAGTATCACGCTTTCAGTGGTAGGCTACTTCTCTACTTGTTCCACAACATCTAAACAGTGTAAGAACTTACCTAGCTCTTCAAGCGATGGGACACCGTATTTCTCATCGTGGTCATCAGAAACTGGAGTGGTACATTTCTGCATTACCTCTGGGGTTATAGTCTCCACTGGCATCTCCAGTGGTTCCATTCGACTAATTAGAGTCTGGAAGCGTTTGTAAGTAAGAGGCGGCTGTCCTCCATTTAATTCTATTATTCTGGTTTTAAAAGGAAAAAAAGAATAAAAACAAGGTAAGTTAGACAACAGGATACTATAATATTCTTCTTTGCTGTTTTTGTTTGTTTGTTATTTTTAATATATACATCCAGACACACAGAAGAAATATTGCACTGTACAGAAAGACAGATATGCATCATTATCCGGACAGTTTGAACCTCAATTTTACACCATTTTTCCTTACTGGGAAAACATAAATTAATAGTTTAAAACCTATTTAATTATTCTTAACTTCTGGGTTGAGGAAAGCTCCTTAAGAATGAGTAATGAATACAAAAATCTTGGTGCAAAGAAAACATACAGATTAACAAAGCAGCAACAAAGCAGAAAGACTGCAGCAACATAGGTGAGTTAGCATGATCTTAAAGATGCACCCATCTGCATAAAAATATAGCATTTTTCTACTCTGGCAGGGTTCAGTGTTATAGCTGAATTCATACTGGGAAAAGGTTAGGCTGCCATTTATATGCAATGACTTGTCAAAGCACAGTTTTCACATTCTGCGCTGTCCATCCTTCAATCTGCAATCCTGGAAACAGGAAAAGTTCAAGAAATAACTAAAGCAGTAAATAGAACAGAATAGACAGCTGTTCACTTAAGGGCAGGGGGAAATAAGAAGACATTTTGACAGAGGGGTGGATTTTCTATTTAAGATTCAAAAAAGCTACTGGTTTCCAGTCAGTGTAACAATTCCCTCCACCCCCCCGATGCATCTAGCGATCTCTCATACATGTGGCTTATAACATTAAAACCAGCATCTACCATAACAAATTACTTAATGTTAAGAGAAGCCGAGTCATATTTTTGAACAGTTTGCAGATTATGTTTCTATAATAAGGAGCTAACAGTAATCCATTTAAATAGATCTGTGGAATAACAACAACACATTAAGTAACACAACACAGGGATATCAAACAATCCCTAGAGCATTACTGGATACATAACTTACAGAAAACAGTTTTGGAAAAAATTGAGGACCTTTTGCTAACTTGTATAGAAATGAAATTGAGACAGAACCAACTAAAACTAAACAAAAACAAATACCAGTTGCCAGAAGTTACAGTTGTTTGCACCGCTTTACCATTAATTCAGAAAACTAACATTACTGTCAAAAAGAACACAGAATCAAGGCTACATTTCAGAGTTTTCTGTATCAATTTTGGAGTCGCAAAATTCTGCTCAGTGTGTAATCGAAACTGTCAGAATAGATGGAAGAATAAAAAATATAACACAAATGTGTAGTTAGAAAGAATGAAAAACTTTCTATATAGAAATGAGCACGTGCTATATAAAAGATACTACATAAAGCCATACTTTTTCCTAAAACCAGAGGTAATGCTAACTTACTTGTCTAGGTCATATAACGTGTGAGAAATTCGAACGATGACCTCCACTCCAGCTTCACTAGCCAGCTTCTTAATTGCTGCATCTCTCTCCTTCCCAAATGGCTCAGAATCATATTCAATAGACAGTTTTGCAATGCTCCATTCCTGAAACGCAAAATAAATATGTGGTCCTTCAGCAAACCAGCTGCTTGATAGAGAGTGAGGAAAAGAACAGAAAGGACATGTTGTAACACCTGCTATTGTCTGTGGAGAGATGATAAAAATACACAAAGGTACAAAATACAGAGATATAGATACCTTGAGTGACAAAAAAGCAGACAACATTTTGGCATCTAGAATAGAATCAGACCAAAAAAAGCCTCTATTGATGTGTCCCATTACATTTCCATAGAAGTTTTGAAAATTCAGCTTTAACTTTGGGATCCACATACTTAAGAGACATAACAGAAGAGAAAGATGACACAGGGTGTCTTCTGGACATTTTTAACCAGTGGTATCTTGCTGCTCTGCAAGCTCTTCACATATGCCTGTTCACTTTAGCAGCAAAGCTGAAGTTTCTGGAGAGAAACTAACGTAAGGTAATCAAATTATTTCCAAAACAGCTTTGAGAGTAAAAGGGGAGAAGCAAGTAACTTCCCTTGCTAAAACCAGACACCACATATTCTTCCTTCCCGTTCCAAACTCTCCAGCCACCAAAATCCTACAAACACTGCAATTAAGCTCGCAGGGGAAAAGAACCAAAGGAAGGCATCACTCACAGCAGTAGCTTCTGCAACAGCAGAAAATGGGTAAGGTGAAGTGTGCACAAATGATCAGGCAAAGACATCTTGTCCATCAAACTCTAAAGAAACAAACATGTTTCTAATCCCCGTTATCTTAATCAGGAGACCTAAACACACCAGCCATGCTATTTCAGAGAGCTAGACTTATACCCAAGGCACAGGGATACAACACCATTAACTTAGGGCATTGCTTCACTTCTAGACTCTTTAGCCCTCACCTAGATGGAGCATAGGTACAATACTTCGGATAAACCACTCTAGGGAATGCTTGGCATCCTCCCACCCTTACATCTGCAACACTGACACAGCAGGCCCCAAACCCTTTAGCAGCCTCACTCACTCTTACACAATGCTTATTTTACACTTGGTGGTGTAAAAACCATCCACTGACAGTTAGCAGCATATTTTCATAAACTCTTCTTTCCTCTGGCACGTTGGAAAGAAAATCATGAAAACAGTATCCAAGGGCCAGAGCCACACTGCACTTCTGTCTCTGTGCACTGCTCCAGAAGATGAAGACCTACTGTGCTTTCAGTAGCAATAGTAGCCAGTAGTGCTTAGAACAGGTGACACTGAATTAAGTCTTAAGGGAAGCAAAGCTGTTCTGAAGGATTAAAAGTGGGCAGGAAAGAAGAACACAAACAAATCTCTCTTTAGCTCTACCAAAAATCCTGGAGTCCTTCTAGTCCTTTTTAACAATTAAAATAGATCAGTGCTCTGTCTTTCAAAAACATTAACCTTCAATCTGTGAAAAGGAGAGCCCTACTGAAAAAACAGCTGTGAAATATTCACCCCCAGGCTTCTTGGATTAGGTTTCTGACACAAGAGTTTACAGAAATTCCACTACCTCCTACCATTACTGGCTTGAAGATATCACCTTTCAGATAAAAAACTAATGTGTCAGAATTGTTGCTCACCTTTATGAGACATTTAATGAAAATGATCTGAAAAACTTGATTCAAGGTTCCGTATCACCCACTGCAGGGCAAGAACCTGATGTATAGATTTCTGCTCTGGCACAAGAGGCTATGAGAGTAACTGGAGGAGATACAGTTGGTATGAAGGCAGACTTCAGCTGAAAGACCAACGCGCCCAAGAGATAAAACGATGTCTCTTATTTGGCTAACCTGGTGTTGAAGACTTGATTATTATATCTCTTGAGAAGATAGTCTTTCCAGAAAAAGACATTTTTTTCCAACCTTGCCTATCTCAGTCACCTCAACCCAGCCATTCCATAAAACCTTTTAAAAATCACTATGCAAAGCATATTGAGCAGCCTGGAGAAGAGAAGGCTTCAAGGAGACCTGATAGCAGCCTTCCTGTACCTGTAGGTGTACAGAAAAGCTGGGAGGGACTTTTTAATAAGGGTGTGTAGCAACAGAACGAAGAGAAATGGCTTTAAACTGGAAGAGGGCAGATTTAGTCTAGACATCAGGAAAAAATTCTTTACTGTGAGTGTGGTGAGACACTGGAACAGGCTGCCCAGCAAGGCTGTGGATGCCCCCTCCCTGGAAGCATTCAAGGCCAGGCTGGATGGGGCTTTGAGCAGCTTGCTCTAGAGGGAGGTGTCCCTGCCTATAACAGCAGCATTGGACCTCCATCATCTTAAAGGTCCCTTCCAATCCAAACACTCTTTGATTCTTTGGTTCATTTCTATTATCCTATTATAATATTACTTTAAACGTACTATTATCTGGTAAGAAATTACTATCAGTAGCAATTTCTCAAGTTTTGATTTCTTGATAAAACTCTTTCCTGCAAAAAAAATTTAAAAACAAATTATGATGAAAGGAGTTTGATATCATTAATTTACCCTGTAAAGAACAGGAATCTGATTAAATAAAATTGAAAATTCTCAACTTTAAACTTCAACTTCACCATTTTCATCAAGAACAACTTCAGCTTATGCATAAGCTACTTCAGAAAAATATTCAGAAGTATATAGAAACAGGAGAGCTAACCCTGCATTTTGATCTGGTCTATCTCCCGTGAAAAATGTAGTGGACCCCTTCTTATGGCTAAAAAGCACACCAGCAACTTGGTCAAAAGCAAGCACTGCTTTTGCAGGTCAGACTTCGAATCTCTGAATTCACATATGCATTACTTCACAGGGAACCCAGAAGGAAAACTTAGACCAGGACCTATACATAGCAACACATGATAAATTAGTCCTATTTCTGGAGAGAAAAAAAAAATTAAAACTGTATAGTCTAAGAAGGACTTGGGTCAGTTGATGATATGCACAGTAGAGAGAGGGGGAAATCCAAATATTAAAAAAACCCTGAAACTGCAGAAGTGTATTAAGCATTTGCATGGAGAGCAACTTGCACTTAAGCAAACTAGTACAGGAAATACTTCCAGTTGAAACCAGTTTGAAAGTCATATTCACGGACAGAAACAAACTGTAGGGTAAAAAGAAACCTGCATTTTAGTTGTATGCATTCCTAACATTTACCTTAAAAAGCCTGGGGAAAACATCTGCTGGCTGTCCACGAATAACAAACAAACGTGAATTCAGTTTCCGTAGATTGGCATCAAGATCCTCAAGACACTGAAGCAGAAACCTGCAAAGAAATGGAAAGAAACGTTTGCTTTCTGAGGTAGACCAAACAACTTTACAGTAGAAACAGGGATCAAGAGGAATAGCCCATCTGTTATCACATCTTCCATGTTTCATGCGTATTTTGATGATGCATGCATGCATATCCACATCCCGGTTACACTTAGTTTACAGTAATTCAATAGCTCTTATTAAGCAGCACATAATCGAAAAAAAAAGTCAAACTGAGCTCTCATTGAAGTTTTCACCTCAATGCTATTCAGTTTTGGAACACATTAAAGCATACTCAAGTCTTAACTGAATCTGTGTCTTGTCACCCTGAAGGGGGAAAAAATAGCACACCACAAAAAAAGGGAGACAATCAGCTATTGGCACACAGCAATGAAACTTAATCCAAGTGCCCCTTACAACACAGGGGCCTGAACTGTTACTAAAAACAGCACGTCAGGAGACTAGATGATCATAAGCATGCCTTTGGCCTTCGCTTATAAAAATAGCTCTCTTTCTAAGGAGAAATGTCACAAACCAGCTATACCCTCCCTTGAATTTGTAATGAGCAAATCAGGAAACAAGGAAAAAGGGGAAAGAATGGGGTTCTGCAAATCTGCAAGGCTTCAGGTGAAACGGGCATTTACACAAATGATGTTGAGGCAGATCTATACACCACAGAATTATTAGTGGATGCAGTTACTGAAGGTAACTAATGGTGAAGATTGTTTGGGGGGAGACAAAAAACTGACAAGAAAACTGTGGACACTAGAGATGGTGGGGATACTCAGTGAGCATCCCAGTCTCCTCACCAGCACAGTTTTTTCCCCAAAACATTATCTATGTGATAAAAGTAAGGTTTTAAGCAGGAGCTGTTCAAACCCTCTACCACAATGATGATACTGTGCAGCAAATCATGTGCTGACCAGGGCAGCTGCTAAGTTCTGTGCACGCATGTGTCACTGGATTCCCCACCATCAACCAGAAGCGACAGCCTGAGAGGCAAAGGAGAGATTTTCCTGCTGGAGGCCATCATTCCTACAAGGACCTGCCATACCACCACTACATGTAGGTGGCACAACAGCCTGAGACCAACCCAGGGACAACACTGCCAGGGAGGCTCTGGGGATGTGGCAGCACAGGTGCAATTATGTGGAGATGCCCACTGAGCTACAGGTGCCCTGTGTGGTACCAAGACTGGGGCACCCAGCAAACAGGACCACCGAAACCCCTATTTCACAGAATGAATTACAGAAAATAACCCACTGCAATTAAAATGCTATAGATTCTAAGAGGGATATAACATAAATAACAGTTGTAAGCCTACGAAAACTGTGAAACAAGACTACCCCCCCCCCTTACATTTTCAAGAGATTTTACAATAGGTAAGTGATGACTAACATTTTTTCCTTAAAAAGTTGGAGGTAATATATGAAAAAAATAGTATGTACATGACCAAGAACTACCAGAAATGTATGGCTCACCTGACCTGAAAGGGTAACAGAAAGCAAGTGGCAGAGGAAGCACAGCAGCTTCTTTACTGATAACTACGTTATGTGTTCAATGACGGGAAGAAAAAATGATGCCCAATTCTCTCACATTGCTAAATTTTCATCTGAAAAAATGTCCAAGGCAGTTAGACACTGGAGTAAGATATATCATATCTAAAAAAAGCAAACATTTGTATACAAAGTCATTTTAACATTAGATTCCAGACTAGAATCACATACGCTTCTATTTAAAGAGAATGTGGGCCCTAAGTCTGTAGGCCAAAGTTGCTTCCAGGCCTAATGTAGAAAGTACAGAGTGTTTTTCTGTTGTCATTTCTGTTTTAAACTTGGAATTACAGTTCTTATCATGAATTTTGTCCATTTCAATCTTTCTCAATCTTGCCTCCCAGAAATCTATGCGTTCACAAATTCTTCACAGACCACTATAAACACGAACTATAGTGTCCCAGATGGCTTTGGAATGCTAAGAGATTTATTTCTGTTGGTTTGATTTTACAACTTCAAATCACAGAATATAGGGGAAAGATATTAAAGGAAACTGACAGAATAAAATGCTCACAGCTATTTCAATGCAAAAAATGGTTTCAGGAAACCATTTTTTCCTATCCACACTTCACTTCCCCCTATTTTCTCAACCCACTTTCTTCCTAACTGACCAGAGCATACAACTTTAGTCTGGACCTGACACCAAATCCTATTCAAGGAGATTACATGCGCTGACCCAGCCTTCAATTCACATCCAAGGTCCCTAAACTTGCCCTTAATACCATTTAATCTCCATTTTGTTGGTTTTCCAAATCTCCTCTACTATCTCTAATATCTCTCTATCACCATAAAGCTTTCATGTATGTAAGAAACCAAGAGTCTAGACTGGAGTAGTCAAATACATGGAGGAAGAGAGAGGGGAGCTGAGTGGAGGGGAGGGGGGACACAGGGAAGAAATCACACACTGCTATCTCCTCTCACCCAAACAAAAGAAGAAGCAAACCAAGTCCCAGCTTAGGCTGCACGACTGTCACTGAGAACACACCGTTCGGAGATAAAGCCCAAATTAAGCCCTAGCAACCCTGTGGTAATTTGTAGTAACAGCAGTGCAAAAGAACACTGCTTTCGAATTGGAGAACAAGGGTTCAGTTTACAGCAAACTATTATTCAGAATGAACGTGCAATATATTAAGCCTATTTGAACCTTCCATCTGGTCCAGATGTTTTTAACAAGACGTGCTGCAAATGATGAAACTAATCTATTCTGTTTTCACCAAACATATTCATGCAATATCACATCTAAAGGGCATTTTCTCATTAAAATTAGAACAATTTTTTAAACAAAAAAAATAGCCTGTATAAAGGTTTTTGGCTTTCTGGTTTTTTGTTTGTTTTGTTTTTTATACAGAGGCTGGATCACCTCTTCTATGAAGAAAGGTTGATGGAACTGGGTTTGTTTAGCTTGGAGAAGAGAATATTCCAGGGAGACCTCACTGTAGCCTTACAATACTCAAAGGGAGCACTGTACAGGAGGGGGAACAACTGTTTACGAGGGTGTATAGTGATAGGACAAGGGGGAATGGTTTTAAATTGAGACAGGAGAGGTTTAGGTTAGATATTAGGAGGAAGTTCTTCACTCACAGGGTGGTGACACACTGGAACAGGTTGCCCAAGGAGGCTGTGGATGCCCCATCCCTGGAGGCATTCAAGGCCAGGCTGGATGTGGCTCTGGGCAGCCTGGTCTGGTGGTTGGTGACCCTGCACACAGCAGGGGGGCTGAAACTAGATGATCACTGTGGTCCTTTTCAATCCAGGCCGTTCTATGATTCTATGATTTTCCTTGCTCAATTAGAAGTGATAACTTAAGCCTAGAAATGAGCCATAACCACTACCAATAAATTTGTAGTTAAATCAACAACTCATCACAGCTTAAGCATCCATCTTTTTCATGTGTACAGAAGTTTGATTAAAGGTATGCTGACATCTAGTTTTAGATACATCTGGGCACAAATTTCTTTGAATTTAAAGTTCTACACTCCAGGATTCCTGCTTTCACCTAACATGCACTAACATGAAAGGAAGCCAACAGTCATAGTAGCTCCCGCGACAACCTCTAAGCCCATCACTTTCCTTAATATTGGCATAGCATTATAATGCACACCTTAACAAATCAATGTTCCATTGATAACATATGCATGTACGTCAGGGGAGGAGTAATAAGGTACCTACAACATGCACCTGCCCTGTATTAAGCAAACAAAAAACGCTAAAGCAGTAATTCTCAGCACTCTAGAAACTGTTACAGTGCATCGTTATGGGATCTGGAAAGAAGAGTTACAGAACTACCTTTCCAGGCTCCACTTTGAATGGTAGCACTTGACTACACGTGAGCATGCTGGTTCTGAAGAACCAACTCCATGCATGGGTACAATGCAGAACAGCAAGATGCAGGCATTTTCCTCAACTGCAGGCATCTAAACAGAATTAGGAGCAGCACTCTAGCACAGACACAGCAAACCCATTTGAGTTTTCTCACCAAAACCATCAAAAAATGCATTCCCTTTTCAGCTTAACGTACTTCAAAATTAGTCTGTGAACTGGAATCTCATTAAAAAGTAATCTCTCTTCAGTCTATGAGCTCCTGGAGCAAAGTTTCCTAACACCAGCTTTGAAGTAACAGTTACCAGGCTTGAACTCTATTATACTTTTCCCCCCAAGTGTGGCAATTAGGAGCTATTTAAATTGCTCCCTATAGTAACAGGTCACATTCCTGAGTCTGCAATCTGAAACAACTTTGTCCTCTCAAAGTGAGAAATCACTTCCTTTATCACTTTGAGTCAATATAAGAAGTGCACAACGCAACTTAGCTAAAAAGGCACAAAAAGGATGAACGAAAAGGAAGATTATTTTAGCAGGTAAGAGCATCAACCCATGTTTCTTCAGCTCAACCAAGTGTTCCACTCCTCTGCTAATGCTGGGAAGCAGGAAGGGACTGGCATGAACTAAAAATTGTTTAACTCCTCAGTCACTAAATATTTTATTTATGACTGCACAAATTCCAGCAATCCATCCAAAATACTGTTGAACCAGTATTTCTGAATGCCTCCTCTCTAACCAATAGTCCTCAGGTCAAGTCCTTAATTTCCATCTCTCCAACAAAGAACAGCGGTGTCACACAAGAGATTTGCAGCACTGTGGTATTCAATCACCACTTAGGCTTTATCTCTCAGCATTATGCTATGCAGCCTAGGGGTTGCTGGCTCTACTTTCCTATCCAATTTTCTCTTCAGCTTTTCTATCAGAGACTGCTTTGTCTTTCATAAGGAACGGGATTCAATAAGAAGAAAGAATATTGCACACCACAGAGCGTCAGCCACACCTTTATATCTGAGTGAGTACAGTTTGCAGCATTAAGCACTGACTGCATTAACAGATCATGCAAACATGTACCTTTACGCATGGAAAGAGAGAGGGTTGGCCTTTCATACATATCTTCTGTGTTGCCCTACCTTCAGTTGGATCATTATGAAATTCCACTATCACTTAGGTAAACGCACTTCTCCCATTAGCTTCTACAAGGTTTCATCCAATACTGCAACTGTAAAACACTGAGAAGTACCTCAAATTTGATATATTTAATATTTTATCAGTGCATTTTCCTGTTTACCATTAACCAAGCATCTTAGACAGTGCAAGCAGTATATTCTTATGAAACCATAAGAAGATTACGCTCAGACAGGATTTAATTGTTATGTACACTCCACAGCATCCTTTGGCAGCTTGCCATAGCAGTATTTTCCTGTTACCAAATCAAGGTCACATGAGGCATATCTTACTATATTACATTGTTTGAATGAATACAGCATATGACTTAATTTCCCCAAAAGATATACTGTAATACCTTTGCTAGTGAGCTTATACAGGAGAGCAAGAAAAAGTTGACTTTATTCAACAGTGGAAGTGAGCTGACCATGGAGCTAACTAATCTCCTTCAGATTTGCTCTACAGACAGCAGAGAAAGAATGGCTCCTTCACAGTGCAACTAAGGACTTCAGCACCTTTCATAACTTGGTATGAGCTGATCCATGCACAAACCAAGAAGTGCACCGCTGGCCTTTTTTTCTTCTGGCATTCACAACTGTTATTATCTCTAAGCCAAAGCAAAGCAGTGATGGATGAAGGAGACAAGATGCACCCAAGCCCAAGTAGAGCTGTGGTATGCATAACTGCTGTGAAATAAGCTCTTAAAGAAAAGCAAACAACACAACGACAAAATTGAACTCTTCAAAAAAGGTTGAAAGAAGGGGTTTCAAACAATAAGTATTGCTTTATAGTGGTCAATCTCTACACACGTGCAAGTTGAGTCCTTTTCAGTGGATCTTCTGGAAGCAAAGCAGCAAAGACCATCATGCTGGACATGAGCCAGTAGTGTGCACTTGCAGCCCAGAAGGACAACCGAGTTCTGGGCTGCATTAAAAGAGGGGTGGCCAGCAGGGAGAGGGAGGTGATTGTCCCCCTCTACACGGTTCTTCTGAGCCTCCATCTGCAGTACTGCATCCAGGCCTGGGGCTCCCAGCACAGCGAGGACATGGAGCTCTTGGAGCAGGTCCAAAGGAGGGCCACTAAGATAATCAGAGGGCTGGAGCACCTCTCCCGTGAAGAAAGGTTGGGGAACTGGGCTTGTTTAGCTTGGACAAGAGAAGGCTCCGGGGAGACCTCACTGTGGGCTTCCAGTGATTGAAGGGAGTGTATAAAGAGGAGCGGGAACGGCTGTTTACAAGGGTGGATAGTGATAGGACAAGGGGGAATGGTTTTAAACTGAGACAGAGGAGGTTTAGATTAGATATTAGGAGGAAGTTTGGTGACACACTGGAACAGGTTGCCCAAGGAGGCTGTGGATGCCCCATCCCTGCAGGCATTCAAGGCCAGGCTGGATGTGGCTCTGGGCAGCCTGGTCTGGTGGCTGGTGACCCTGCACACAGCAGGGGGGTTGGAACTCAATGATCTTTGCGGTCCTTTTCAACCCAGGTCGTTCTATGATTCTGTGATCTCACATATGAAGTTGGGTAGAACTACAACTACAACATGCAATACCATTCTATGAAATAAAACAACAAAATAATTAGAATCTAATCTAGTTTACACTAAGACATAGATCTACTATTCCCTTCCATACCATTCTCATTAATTTCTTCACAGGTGAGCTACCTTTTCAAAGGTAGCACTACCCAAAGGAAAGGAGTACACAAGACATGTTCTATCAAAAGGTGTCCTAATTCAAGAGACATGCATAACCTCCTCAAAAGCAACCTATATTTGGTTCCTATTTTGTGATCCCTACTTCACAATAGATAGCATATCTAGTCTTTGTAAAGATCTGGATCTGAGCTCCACACTTAGAGAACACCTATTACTCATCCAGACTCATCCCCATTTAACAAGCAACAAACAACTCAAATTACTTGTTACAAAGGTCAGCTTCCTGGTGATAAGAGATTAACAGGCTCACAGTTCAAGTCTCTTCTCCACAGTCTTCCACTCAATATATGTACATATAATATATGTACTCTGTGTTTACTTTTCACGAGCTCCATAATCCCAATCTGCTGAAGTCCTCATGATTTGACTTAATTCCTTATGGTGGCTCTTTCCAGAAAGAAACTACTTGGATCCATAGAAGAAAAGTCAGGAGCAAGCAACCATATCTGCAGTGTGGACAGCTGAGAAAATAGAACCTAAAAGCAAATTATAAAATGTAGCTACTTGACAGTACAGCCATGTTCACGTTTAAATAAACTTACAGCTCCCTATTCTCATGTACTCACATAACCTTATTTAAATGAGCTGCTCATAAGGCTTCATGTAATTACACAAGAGCTGTCCTTATTTTTATTCCTGTCACTAAATAAAGTAGTTCAGTCACATTACTCTGCAGAATCCACGCTGTCCATGAGAAAATAACAGCCAAGGCTCATTTCAAAAGAATAAGAAAGACTGGAGCTCCAGCAAGGCACAGTCCTGCAGCCTGATCCAGGAGGACAAGTCCCATACCGACCCTCACTTTAACAATTTTTAAAACTTTCCTTACATTGAAGTAAGCTCTGTAAGGTTACAATTATTGCTAACAAGATTTTATAAATTTTACCAGAAAAAGAAGCAGTAAAATAAATATATTTCTCAACTACACCGTATAAATCACAAGTCTCTGGTTTCCCATATCAGAACAATTTATTATACCAACTGAATAGATTAAGGATAGAGATGAAGTCAACTAACATACACAAGAATTAGCAGAATGCTTGGAGGACAGAAAATATCTGAACTTCTTCATTAAAAGCAACCGGATTTCATCTATTGTTGGCCTCATGCTGCTCAGCCATTCAGCATCGTCCTCAATTCCCACTGCTACCCTAATGAACCAACATGGCCAAAAGCTTCTGAATGGGCTTTTGAAAACTGAAATCCCATCTGAATACAAGGTAAATGAACAGAAATCTTCTCACATTTCTAAGGGGGGGGAAAAAAAAAAACAAAACACAGGAAGAATCTACATTTTTAAGACATATCAAAAACCCCAAATCACAGCTTTGTTTATGAAGCTGCACAAATTCAGAAACGTTCTTTTGCGTCCCCAGCTCTCTCCTTGTGTGAGCAGGCAATGGTTTCCCCTTCACTCTGCAGGGGCCTTACATATCAAAGTCTGAAACTGACAAAAAAGATGCACTGAGTTCAGTAATGTAAGGGCTGGTATAAAAAAAACCAAAATGTAGTTCATGGGATAATAGCTGAAATAATAAAATCGAGTCACATCTAGATAAACATCTAGATAAACACTATCCAACCTGCCTGTTGGTTAGGACCAACGCCGAGGTCAAGGACCAACATGCAATATTTCACTTGAAAAACCAAATTTAACTTATCTAAATTAAGTTATTGCAGTGGTCCACTTAACTGTACTACATCACTAAGAAGTGATATTCTGCCATCTCTCAAGAAATAAAGATGGCTCAGATGAATTATTTTACGAAAAATGCAGTCTTTATAAGAACTGTGTTTTTTCTGTTTTAGCTGTCTACCCATTGCTTTCATTTGAAGCAGATGAATTGCCAAAGAACAACGCTATCATTGATTCTTGACATCTTGACTGTACAAAGAGTAACGGCAGACAGCTGGAAAACAACATCCTCCACACTATCAGTTTTCTCCAGTTTGCCTGTGCCAGGTCCAGAATTAACAGCACCACAGAAGACGAAGGAGGGAGCACTGCCAACGTAAACACACATGGAAGGCACAGGACTCCAAGCCCACCTTCCCAAAATTGGGTAACTTTCAGTGAAGACAAAGTGCTTAGAAACCAAGAAGTACAATGAAATACCAAGCAAACTGCTGGCATTCCAGGAAGGAGATGCCTCTCTCAAGAAACCATGTATACATATCTTTTGCTTTAAAGCTGGTTCCATAGATGAAAATGATAGGGGAACATTTGTAGCCTCTGAACTAAAAACTTGCTCAATCACCACTGATGAGTATTATTGCTATGCAGAGCCTCACACAAGAGATTTTCCTTCTCCACTGGAGGTCAAACTGAAGGAAAAACAAACCTTATTTGCTTTAATCCTCACACTTCAAGGTCAAGGGAAAAAGATAAAGAGGGAAGAAAGAAACAAAAAGAAGCCTCCAAACTCCG
The DNA here is from genome assembly GCA_035772895.1 of Perdix hodgsoniae. Classification (NCBI taxonomy): domain Eukaryota; kingdom Metazoa; phylum Chordata; class Aves; order Galliformes; family Phasianidae; genus Perdix; species Perdix hodgsoniae. The sequence goes on from JAPSGF010000044.1 coordinate 5,330,217, forward strand.
CAGCTTTCTTTACTGCATTGCTCATAACCCGATCATTTCCTTATGCCGTTTGTAAGAACATTTCAATATGAATCAACAAAAATAGTTTCTTAAAGTAGGTCGTTGCTGCAGCAACCAGTTGGCTGTTTGGACTACTCCCTGCCACAATGACCTACTTTTCTAGTTATATGTAACTGTTATAGTAGGAGCTGTAATTCTAGTTCACTTCCGAAGGGTTGCGAGAGGATTTATAACTTGCAGTTGAACTTTATTCCTAACAAAGACAGATAAAAGTTGAGAGCGTTTTCCAGCAGCAGATGGGCTCTGTTCCTCTGTTGTATTTAGAAGGGCTGCCACCAAAAGGTTAAACGAAATCTAATGCTCAAAAAGCACCGAGCCAATATGCAAAACTGGGAGCTGACAAAAAATAGAAAGGGAAGCTGTCAAAACGAACATCTACTTGTGAGCTACGTGTTCCAAGGCAGCGCCGATGTCTGGCAGCAGTCTTTCGATACAGACAGGCTGCTCAGAAGCTAACACACTCCAGCTAGAGCTGCGATTAAAGATCATTTTAAACCTGCACAGAAGGCAAAAAAACCTTCTGTCAGTGACAGGTAAAGCTAATGCATTTCTGAACCTTATTTAACCCCGCAGGAAGGGTGCAGTAGGAACATACAAGGATACAACCAAACCCAGGAAGTAACACTGATGAAGATTTAACTCCCTGCTTGCTGTTGCTATGGATGGGCATTATCCTTACAACAAAGGAAAAAAAGATTATCACTGAACTGTATCCTAACCTCGAGGAGAAATTAAAGATCATCTTTGTAATGCTAAGCCCACAGAGATTCACACTTCAATCACACTGACTTGAGCGTAGGTATTTCTGATCAATCTATACAACCCCAAGTTCAAAAGCACTCGAGTTAAATTTTATGAGGCAAGCACAAGAAAATTTCACTTTCAAGGGGAAGTCAACACAACCCAACAGAAGGCAAGCTATGTATTATCATCCAGCACATCCTAATTAAAACCTCTGTTAGTAGAAAGGTTCTGACACACGTCGCTCACACTACAAATGCAGGAAAACAATGCACATGCACCACATTCCTCCAAAGGCTATTTTACCTTTAGTCGTCTTAAGCATTTTAAGTTCAGAAGGAAGAAAGCCAGAACCGATGACAACAGCACTGCAAGTGGAAAAGTTCTTGAATTTTCTCTAAACCTTCATTTTTGGAACAAATCGCACGTAATGATTGTGCTCCTGCAAATATTACTCTCCTCAAGCAGAACATCAAAGAAATAAAATATAAATATTTATTTACCAGCACACTGGATGAGCAGTACAACAGCAGCCAGAGCATCTGCATAGATGGGATTCTGGAAGAAGGATGTAGCAGTAGAAGATAAAAATGTAAAGTCATTAAAAAAAACCCAACAACCACCACAAAGGCTGTTGCTGCAAGAGCAGCATCTGATCACTAGTAATGCTGCTCAGTTTGAAAGCCTGACCTCCAGTGCCAAAACTGCAAGGTCTGCTGTGCTGTCTCCTATAGAAGAAACACAGAACTCTGGTAAGACTGTCAGTAAATGCAGAACTGAAGAACATTTCTTTGGCAAACTAACAAGCCACAGAGCTGGCAGTTAAAAAAAAGTATGGTGGAGATTTCATGAACGCCACCCGACGAGCATTCATGAGAAACAAAACCAAAATACAACCTCACCTCCATCCAAAGACCCCTCTGAAACTCGGATGACAAAGAATTCCTCTTTAGAGTATTTTATTTTAAAAACACATCTCAACTTCTCAACTTATGGTCACGCCTCTCCCATGAGAGCAATAAGGAAAACAGCCATCCATCTCTGCTAAAACCTGTGTTATTCTCTTTGCATATTTAAGACAGTTTTAAGAGGCTGTGGCTGAAACCCAACCAGACACATAAATACACTCCTAGAATACGCCATTCGTTTATTCCAAGAAATGTGAAATGTGAGAAGAGGGAAAAAAACTAAGATCCCTCGATACCATGGAATGTATTCGCTAAATAAATAAATAAATAAATAAAACCTTCAGCTCAGAGGAAACTCACAACAGATCACCGCAAAGATTTTTCTCCATTCTTCAATCCACCCAATGTACTGGAGAACAAATATAAGCTAGTTTTAAGGTCAGCTGCTCCATGAGCTGGAGTGCCACAGTTCTTTAAACATTTCTCCTGCACTTGAGAACCGCAGAGGTTGCAAAACTGAGATAAGCTCGCCATGGTGGTGTAGTGCATGGCATAACTGGGACTGTTTGACACACTACGCACCAGGCATGAAGCAGCATACATGGAAGAGTTACCTATCAGTGTACTTGTTTTTCCCCAATAATGACTGCCCTCTCACTTGTTTTCTTTTGATCCCTCTTCTGCTATTCCCACACAAGACACGCAGCAGTTTATCCTTTACCTATAAGGTAAGCAGAGCATTGGCATCTTCATAAAGAAATGTTCTGCAACTGCTGGCACTTTACTGCAAAAAGAATCAACACGTTTCCCAGCGGGTTCCACGCTTGGAAAAGAGTCAGCACGTGATCAGGACTTCCTTCTAGCACTCGCACACTTACAGAATCCAAACTGCAGGACATTACCTTGATGCAGCACCTAGCTCCACATACTACAAAATACAGCAGATTACAACCAATGTAGTTACTAACCAAACTTTTCAAGTGCAAACATGATGAAAAAGAAAACAGAAAAATCCAAGTATTCATAACAGGAATTGTTTCTAAGTAGCTCATGTCATAGGTATTTCCTCTCTGTTAGCAAAGAATCAATAACAATCCACATTCATGCTTTACAGCTTACACATTTGAGCTTCCAGATTTTTTTTTCCCTCCCATCCACCCATCACTTCTGGTTTTCATTTCTAAAGGACAGGAGTTCGTATCCTGGGAGGAATCAAACCCACAGCACAAGAACTTTGCAGCTTTCCATTTACGTGGGTGTGCAAGCCACAAGCATACAAACCCACACTGCAAGGTATATGTGACCGAACAGGAGAGGAATCAAGGAACACGGATATAATGGAAGTTTTCAAAGCAGGTCCTGACTTCAGTTACAGGAAGAAGCAACGCAGAACTCAAAAGCTTAAATGCAAATGTGACATGCTCATCACATCAGATATCACATTTGCCGGAAATAGTTACTATCCTGATCAATGTTCAACTGACAAAGTCCCTTCCCTCTCTGGTACTTTGAACAAGTCCCATCCCATAGCAACAAATCTGTTGCATTAGCACTTTTCAAGAAATTATGACCAGTGGTTTTGATACTTGAACTGCTTGCTGAAGCCACAGTAGGAAATCCCTACTTCCTACTCAAGACAGTCAATATAGACACCCAGACCTTTCAAACACTAATGTGAAAAGAAAACAGATCTCAGTTCACAATTCAATAAAAAGTAGCTCTGCTACTGTCCCCAACAGCACCTACAAAGCTAACTTTTTTTTTAAACCATGAGCAATTAGAGTGTTCATAACTGCTCCAAAAGTATACACAGACTTTTGCTGCAGCTGTCTCCATTTACACACTCAAAACAGAACTCTGCAATATTGACCTACTTTCCCTGGTCTTTTCTGCACTATCCTTTAGTAAACCTTTATCCCCGTGAAAAGCAACAGTCACATGCACATTAAACTCCAATGTAGTGGAAGCAACTGCTTAAAGGTGACCTGAAAAATATATGGAGGCTTTGGGGTCAGAAGAACATTGCAATTACAGTTCACCCGTTGGCCTAGATTGCAAAGGACCTGAAAGCCACAAGTACACGGAAGCACATGAACTAACCACGCTCCATATCTAAAGTTGTGAAAACTTAAATTCACCGAAATACCCCACAGTTCATACCAGGCTAATCAAGTCCTCTCTAGATGTAACCACAGGAACTGCTATCAAATCTGCTAGAAGGTAATATGCAACATACTAAGCCTATAAAACACAAAGCCACAAACTCCACATGGCTTACACAACCAATCCAGGCTTAAATTGACTTCTGCCTTTTGAGTCTGCTATGGGAACACTAGAAGCACAAGAAGCCCTGAAGTGAAGGGTTTCTTTCAGTATACAGATTAATGCATTACAGTCCTTAGTGCCACTTCTACACTGAAAAAACAGCTGACTTCACCAGCAGCTTGACCTTCCTCCTATCTCTCGTTATATAACTGACCTGAAAGCCTGCCAGGAACTGAGTGGGTATGGAAGAGAACCACTTTCCTTGGAAATAAGGCTTTCATTCTGTAGATTAGCTGTCATAAATGAAACAGTTCAGGTGGCACAATGTGAACAGCTCTCCTGCAATATTTGCATAATGAAATACATTTCAAGAGTGTCTGCTATTTGTAGCATTTAAGACATTTTTCACAGGCTGGAGGGAAATATACTTTCTTACATGAAAATTAAAGAGAAAGACAAAGTAAAAATTTCTCCTCAAGAACTGATACAGAATTCATTGATAATGACACGTTTATCAGTTAAAAACAACTTTGTATTCTTCACTGCACAATAAAGCTGTCTGCACAGATAGCACTTGTGTGAGGTTTGTCACCCTCTCCTTTCCATGACCAGAGGACACAGCATCACAAGCTACAGATGCATTACCTCCCCCTTATCAAGTAAAGAATGCAGTTTATTGATACTTCAGTACAATAAGACAACAAAAATATTCTAGTCCCAAAGAAGACAAGGAATCCTATGGACTTGTTTCTAGAGCACATCTCCTTTGATCTCGGTCACAAAGTCCACATGCTCCTCTTACGTATCAAGAATAATTTACTCAGGCCTTCTCCTGCAGTCCTTAAACATGTAGATCCATGGTATAAAACCAGGTCTCCAAAACTGCTTTACTTGAGGAATTAGATTCCTGCAAGATCCTTCTTGCTGCCACCAAGCACGTTGTATAAAGGCTGACTGGAATTGTTCTGGCCTAAAATCACCACCCATAAAAAACAACGGATTGAGCACTTTATGTAAGATTTGGTTCGCAGTACCACCCGCCCTCCCCAGAGGAACCAGCACAGACTTGTCTCCTGGTTTAATAACAGTTACGTTACAGAATCTGGTGATACAAAGCTATTCACCAGTAGAAACAGGCAAGCACGGGGTAATTTCTCAGCCAGTGGAGTTATTTCTCACCTTCTGACAACACGATAAAAAAAATAAATTGGGCCTTTCTCCTCACACAGTAAGAAGGCCAGTACTTATTTTCGACAATAAAACTTCAAAGGGTGTCAACAAATGGAGACACCACAGCAGAAGCCAATAATCACCTGAAAAACACCCAGTGGTTACCACGCACAAACGTCACAGGCTACAGTTAGACGCTCATCTCCATCCACAACCAAGCCCCAGAAGGAAGGCACCCGTCCCTCCCACTCCTGCCTCTCCACAGCTACCGCCACCACCACCTTGTCGTGGCACAATCTAATCCTACCAAAAGCAGGCATTAAGCTGTCCTCGACAGCCAAACGAGCTAACCTGCTTCACCAGAGGGCTGTGCTGGCAGTAGCACCAGAGGGTGGAACCAGCCCTTCCATCAGCAGTGCGGGATTAAAGCTGCGAGGACATACGTCAGCACGGCTCAGTGACGTACTTTGCAAATTACAGGACTAGGTCATGTAACATTGTAAACTACGGAGGGAATTGCTGCACTGTGGGCATTTTTAGGGTAGATGTGCCCTTCTGGGAAAAGAGAGGAGGTGGGCAATTGATGGGTAGGATGCAGAGTGTTGCCCCAATCTAACAGGACCTACCATCATACTCTAACCTAAGCGAGTGACCTTTAAAAACAAGTTACTGCTCCAAAATAACAGAAATTTACAGGTTAATCACCCTCAATTTAGAGGGCTGGCTGAACAAAAGTTCTGCAAGTTACGCACTGAACGGGCACTGATGCAACTTGTTGAAAGGCACAACAGGTATGTCTGCAACAGAGCACGACAGCCCTGCTTCACCCGAGGACCTCGGACACAGCTGGGATCGGCTCATGTAAAAGGAACCCCAACAATCTACAAAATATATAAACTAAAATTTCTCCCGAGGCTGATGCACATCCATACCAGCTTGGTATGTGAAGGACCACGAGTCTTGTCATCTATGTATATACTTCAGATGGCTGGCTTGATGTTCAGTATTTCATAAATCAAAAGGTTTTAATCTTAAGCGTCAGGCCATGAAAGCAGAGGGACATTCACTGAATCAGGCCTGTTTATTTTGTGCGAGAGTGGCAGGAAAGCAGCTGTCAATAAAATTATTTTGAATGACTTTGGTGTTAAATTGTTCTGTCTTTAGTTCAGGTAGGCAAAAACTGCGTATTGTTATTTGTTAAATTTGGTGAAACGCTCGGTGTGGGAAAGGGAGTTTGTTTTTGTGTACCTGCCAAAACTGTTAGGGAGCATCCAGAGGGCAAACCACTTCCTTCATGACCTGAAACTATAGTTGTATTCTCAAAACCAGGTGTAAAGAACAGCAAAAGTGAATCGATGCCTCAAAAAGATTTATTCAATTTTATTAAATTTTCAAAACAATCTTCAATTTCCATGAATCGCAGTGAATGTCCTGGAAATCAAACATTTGTCTTGGTCTTCAGTTTTTAATACATTTCGAGGTATAAGCATCAAAAAAGATCACACCCCTTCCTTCTCCTAAATCAACAGGACTAGCTGGCACAACAGCAACAACCTTAGCAAGATGTTGAACACATCAATATTCTCACTACTAGATACATGAAATGCCTTATTTCTCTTCTTCTAAAAAAGAAAGTTATCGTCTCCAGGAATGGTTAAATAGGGAAGTTCAAGGATTGGCAAGATTACATTATCCATCTTCTAAAATCAACTACCATATCAAAAACATACACGCAGACTCAAAAAAAAAAAACCAAACTAAAACCAGTAAATAATTAGCCAAAGTAAACCCTTATCCAGCAACTAACGGAATGTTTGCATTTCTTTTTCCATATTTTGACCAGGTGCCATTTTGTACAGAACTAGGGCTGAAGAAACCCTCCCCTAAATCATGTCACTTGAGATTCCAATCTCCTTAATACAGAAAAGGCTGTGAGAACATGCCAGCACATTTTTTCTTATGTAGGTAATGGTTACTTGTTTGAGTATGTAAGATCCATTCTCTGCCTATTCTGCAGGCACAATTAGACGCACACTGTGCCTGGTGCCAAAAGTTTAAGGGCAGTTATCAAAATCTGAGCAGTTTTCTATTTAACATTTTTCCCCAGCATTTCTCCATCGCCTTCTTCCTCATACTGGGCAACCACTCTCATGCAAGCCTTTATCTGTGAATGACACAGGAGAACTCATTACACAGGATAAGCATGTCTCAATGGAAGCACGTCGTCATGATTTATTTAACAGCTCACAAGAGTGAACAATAATAAGAAACTGAGGAGAACCTGAAAAATGAAACAAGTTGATGAAGGCCCTCGTGGCTGTTACATAGCATTCATGATTTTAGAACAGGTAGGCTGCATGCCAGGAGAAAGGAGGTCAGTAAGGCCATGTGACTGCTTGGTAATTAGGCTTGCTCAATAGCGCAGTTACACAAAAATATTAGTTCATGAGTGTTACATGACTGTTTAAAGACAAAAGTTCATCAGAATTGTATTCAAGGTTGCAAGATTTAAAACACGTTTTCAAAACGAACCATAACTGTTGAGTCTGCAGAGTAACAATACTGTTTCCAACAAAAAGATAAACCTCCTGTTTTCCTAGCATTCTTACACCATTCTCCTCATGTTCACTGTTAGTCATACTTCATCCTCCAACAGACAAGAGCTTTGCTCAGGTCACTGGAACCATTAACTCAGCATAACATAAACTCTCAGTGTAAACCCACCCAAACCAAGGAAAGGTCACGGTAAAACTACCGCAAAAGATTAAATCTGACTCATCTTCCAAATGCTGAGGGGTTTCTGCTCCTAATCTACAACAATATGCATTTTTGACCAATGCAACACCCTACAGCACAGACAAGCAAGCACCTTGCTAACAGTCATCCAGTCACCAAGGAGATAAAGTGTTTGGTTATCAGTTACAAGTGCTGAACGAGACTGGCAAGCCAAAAAACCGCATCATAAGTCTTGGGTATGCATGCTATGGGAGTGTGCATTACCATCAGTTAAAAATAGCTCATTAAAACCACTGGAACCTAAAATGGACCCATTCCAAACTACTAAGAGTTCATTTAAATACGATTTTATGGTGCTCATTCTAACTAACAACGCTCTCTCGATCACCTACATTACAAAAATTAATGTATTTCTTCAGATGGGAAGGAAAAAAAAAAACAAAAAAAACCTTACAAAACTGGGCTACGAAAGCAGGGAGATCTTCTAGTCAAAGCCATCTACATCATGTGCCCTGAGCTGTGCAAGTCCCAGAAGGCTGTCTGAAGTGCTTGCGATAGCAGAGTCAGAACTCACCCTCCTGCAGGCCTCTATTCTTACAAGAAAAGGAGCGGTGGTGGGGAGGGCTACCTTCCACAAAAGAAAAACATAGAAAAATCTCTTCTGGAAAAATCAAACCCAACAAAAAAGAAAAACGAAGCCTCTAACCATCAATTGGAAAAAGATAGTTTTCTTCAAAAGCAAAAGGCAGTGCAGGGACCGTCCTTTAACACCAAGAACTGTGCAAAAGTAAACAATTTAGTCAAAGCAGATGAGGTATTTTACACAAAGGTGCTCAAGGACTGTACCATGTTAAATGGCCACTGAAGAACCAGGACTGTAGCACTACAGACATGAGCTTCCGTTTGCTAACATCCAAATTCATGTTCTGTTTACAAGGGTGGATAGTGATAAGACAAGGGGGAATGGTTTTAAACTGAGACAGAGGAGGTTTAGGTTAGATATTAGGAGGAAGTTTTTCACTCAGAGGGTGGTGACACACTGGAACAGGTTGCCCAAGGAGGCTGTGGATGCCCCATCCCTGGAGGCATTCAAGGCCAGGCTGGATGTGGCTCTGGGCAGCCTGGTCTGGTGGTTGGTGACCCTGCACATAGCAGGGGGGTTGAAACTCGATGATTACTGTGGTTCTTTTCAACCCAGGCCGTTCTATGAATCATACCTGTCTACCATTCACAGCTCAGAGACCACAACCCAATGGCCTGGTGTTATGTAGTATTTCAGTTGCAAAACACATCAGAAACCTATGAAGTATTCCTAAGACATGTGATTTCCGTAGCACCGAGGCCTGTTCCCATTGCCCAGATTCTTTTAAAACTTAAGCACTGACCATGCTTTGCCCATAAAGATCAACACTGCTAAGCATTAGGGCTCCTTATGCAGGAGGAGCTATTCCCTTCAAAGAAAACAAACAAACAAAAAGCCACTGTGAGAGAAATGCGTAATGGACCTCGGATATGGAAGAAACGATAACTAAAGTTATTGTTGAATGCTATGAGCCTCATTGTTGTCAGTGGAAGCGTCCATCCAGGAAAGGTTGACGTAAGAAATCTCTGTATTCCTATCCCTCGGAAAGCAGAGGCTGGACCACAGCTCGAATCCAAAGCGACAGAAGTCAAGGGGTCCGAAGGAAACCATCCTCGAGGAGAACCGAGCACGGGACCATCCCAACTCCGTCCCCGGTCATGACGTGGCGCGGCGCCGTCACGCCGCTCCCGCTCGGTCCGAGGCGGCGCTCAGCCCCGCGCCGCGCCGCCGACAGGACGGGTGGCGCCGAGCCTCGCGGTCACCGCCCGCGCGAGGGGCCGCAGCCGCCGAGCGACGCCCGGAGCGCCCCACGGGGGCAGCCCCGGTACCCGCTCCTTATATGGCGCGCACGGAGCGTCCCTCGCCCCGCGCGGCCGCCCGGAGCTCCCCGCCCGCGGCCGGCCCCCACTCACCGCCAGCGGTTGATGCCCACGTTGGAGGAGCCGGCGAACCAGGGGTCCAGGATGTAGACGCAGCGCACGGTGTCGGCGCCCCGGATGCACTCCCGCAGCGCCGGGTTGTCGTGGAGCCGCAGCCCCTTGCGGAACCAGTGCACGGCGTTCACCCCCATGCCGTGCTCATGGCCCGGCGCCCGGGCGAGCAGGGGGCGGCCGCCGCCCCGCGCGGCGCGGGGGGCAGAGCGGCGCGAGCGCTCTAGGATCCGGCGGAGGCGGCCGCCCGACGGGGACGCATCACCCCGCGGAGCCCCGCGGCCCGGCGGGAAGGGACGGCTCGAGGACGGGGAGCAGCCGCGCGCTCTCCTCGTGCCGCGCCGCCGACGGCCGCCACCTCGCCGCTCGCCCTGTGACTGCGCCGGGGCTCCGCCGGGCGCTCCGCCCCGCCCCTCGCCGCCGATTGGCCGCCTCCGCTCCCACGTGACCGCCGGCCCTCACGTTTCTGAAGTGTGTTCGCTGCCGGCCGCGGCGGGAGGTGGCGCGGCGCGGCGGGATTCCCGCCCAACCTGGGCGGCGCGAGGGGGCGGCGGGGCGCGGGGCGGCGAAGCGCCTCGCGGAGGAGCTGCCGGCCCTCCGGGCGCGCGCCCGCTGACTGTTATGTATCGCGCCCCGCGCGCTCCCGCTAAAGGCGGCGCGCATGCGCTGCGCTGCTCCCCTCGGGCGCCCCCCCCTTTCACCCTTACCCCTATCCCACCCCTCACGTCCCGCCGCGGGCCTGGCGGCACCGAGGCGGAACACCGATCCCCTCTCCGCCTCCCCCGTCCGCACCGACGGGCCGCTTATGTAAGGCTTACGCAGCCAGCCCAGCCCGCCCGCACGGCGCCCACCCCCTCCTTTCCCCTCCCCTCCCCCAGCGGCGATTACAAAACTGCCAAGTGCGCGGGCACGCCGAGGCCGCCCGCTCGATATTCACGGCGCAGCGTTTGTTTATGAGCTTGGAACTCCTCTCTCCGAGCGGCTCGGAGCCCTGCCTCTCGTCCCCGCTCCCTGCCAGAGCTGAGGCGCCAAGCCGGCAGCCCTCCCTCCCTCGCGGGTTTCGTAACCGCCGCTCCCCGAGCCGCTGAGCGACAGCCGCAGTGTGCCGAGCCCCGGGATAAAGCACGGCCTTCCGACCGCACCTTCCTCCGTTGGCCTTTGGGCTGCGGCTCAGAAGTTGGAAGGGAGGTGGAGAATGTATTAATTAAGGAGAGGTGACAGAGCTACGGTTAATCGAGGCTTTCGCTCACCTCGCTGCCGTGCTCTCCTGCGGGTAGCTTTCTGAGGGAGCGCTAATTGGGCTCATTGAGTGCCGACCATCAGAACGACATCAAGAGGGAAGGGTCAGAAAGGGAAAGGGATGAGACAACGGCGTGACATGCTAGGAATTGGACGTGAAGTACATACGTCAAGTATAAGATATGTGGGGTTAAGAATTAGGAGTGCTCTTCAGGTCCCTGTTCTTAACATCAGTGTATGCTGCTGTGTGGCACGCACTGACAAACACTGACTGTTCGTCAAAGTGTAGCACGGTGGGAAACAGCCTGAACGGGGCTCACAGAGTGGCCCTTCTGCAGTTCTCTCACACTTAAACCTAACACAGCCTACTGAATGTGCATCTGACATCAGAAGGGTTTCCAGAGCCTACAGTGCCAATTTTAATGCTCTGGAGGAAAAGAACACGCAGGTCCCATGCTAGTTTGAAAAACAGTAAAATCACAGAATGGTTTGGATTGGAAGAGACCTTAAAGATCATCTATTTGCAACCCCCTGCCATGGGCAGGGCTGCCACCCCCCAGCCCAGGCTGCCCAGAGCCCCATCCAACCTGGCCTCGAGCCTCCAGGGATGGGGCACCCACAGCTCTCTGTGCAGCTGTGCCAGTGGCTCCCTGCCCGATGAGTAAAGTTTCTTCCCAACATCTAACCTAAATCTCCTCTCTTTTAGTTTAAAACTGTTTCCCCTTGTCCTATCGCTATCTGCCCATACAAAAAGTTGATCTCCCTCCTGCCTCTAAGCTCGGTAACGGATGTATGAAAGCGCTCGCATGTCTACGAGCAGACATGGTTTGTGTGTCACTGATTTGTTTTCTAACTTCAGAAAAGATCCAAGGCAGACGCAGCTCAAATCACCCAGAGGAAGCAGATTCTCACCAGCACGGCGTGTTCAGCTTCTGAAACACCACCAGCACCCCCTGCTAGCCCGATGACCACATCTATGAATTTACTGCTTCATTCTGTAACAAGTGCCGCGATCACATGGAAGGACACGCGCTGAGGTTACAGAAGCCTCCCCTAAAGGCATCAGCGTGCCTCTCCTCAGGAACCGGAGGTGATTTCCCAAGACATTTTAGCACCAAGACATCACCTACAGCACACTAAATGTGCAGCTGCGGGATGGCAAAATCCTTGTTTACGGGAGGGATCCACGCCCCACAGCCGCCCGTCTGCGCGCCATGGCGGTAGGGCGGCTCCGCACGCCCCGAGCACACGCTATGCTACGTTCCGTTCCGTTCCGTTCCGTTCCGTTCCTTCCGCCCCGCCCCGCTCCGCCCGCTGACGGGGGTCGGGCCCGGCGCGGCCGCGCAGCGCTCAGCAGGAGCCAGGTCAGGCGCGGGGCGGAGGGGCTGCGCGGACGGGGGGGGGTTGTGCTGTACGGGGTGCAGCTGGGTGAGAGCCGGCAGCGCATCTGGGCTGCCTTTGGGTTTGTAATCTCTCCGTACGTAGACTTGCAGTCCCCGTTGCGATACAGGTATCAACCGCTGTCCAGCATGAGCTTATGAGAACTCTGAACTCTTGGCACAGGTTAAATACTCGGGACTGTGGTGCTGTTGTCATCTACAGACTCTGACATGCATTTCAAACACCAAGCGTGACCGCTAAGCTTCTTCTCAGTTCCTGCTGCACGCCGTAACATTATCATCTATTCATCTCTTTTCAATATAATCTGCTCACTGTTTTACAAAAGTTCCTGGGTATGCAGTCAAATGTGGTTTAGCAAGTGAAGGCTTCCTTCCTTTTACAGCATTCTGTGTTTGCATGGAACATAGAATCATAGAATGGCCTGGGTTGAAAAGGACCACAAGGATCATCGAGTTTCAACCCCCCTGCTGTGTGCAGGGTCGCCATCCTCACTATCACCAAGGAAAAAATGGCTGTGATGCCAAACATAATTCCAGACAATCTGAAGCTTCTCTAAAGCAAACTTAACACGAATTTCCATGTCAGATTTTGAAAAGAAAAGCGCAGTTTCCTGTCGCAGAATTTGGCCTTGTTTTTAAAAAACTCCGTAACTAATCTGTAAAATGACTCTCTATTGTAAGTGACTGCATTACTCACAAGGCAATTTAGCCTAACAGCTGGATTACACATTGAAATAAAAGTCATAGTTAGTTATTTTCCCAGTTTGTACTTTGGAAGTATCACCTGACACCCCAAACAATTCTAACAATAGTTTATTTAGATGGCAGTTTCCAGCTGAGCTAAAGCATTAATGCAGAAAGCCCCGACCCTTCAGAGGCTGCTTACTTTGACTGGACCCAGTGAGTAGAATAGAACCACTCAGTTCTCAAACTCAGGTAGCTGTGTCACTTCCTATGGAGGAGAGGCTTCAGTTTTCAGTCCTGGTGGAAGTCATGTTTTCAGGATATAAAAGGAACAACAGAGGAAAAATGTGGCTTACCTGCACTTTGGGTTGCTTTTAGAGCTACTTGGAGAATCATTCATTCAGTGCTAGAGCTTGCTGGGCAGTAATTCTCAAGCCACAAAGTGTATGAAGATAAAGCCATTAAACCTGGAGTTGTGACATACAGCTTCGTTGAGCTGTGAGGTCGTACTTCAGAAATTTGAAATATGACTAACAACCAAGTTATTGATGAACAGCTTTCTGCTAACGGCAAGCTTGAATGTAGTTCAGCATTTTCTATGCCTTATGATGTGGCAGCACAATAAAAGTCCAGCTACTAGAAACTGAAAAACATTAACTTAAAAGCAATAATAAACATTACTGACAAAAAAGTATTTTACCACTAGAAAATGTTTAACCATACCTGAAGTTCTGTCTCTTTGGTCCTCTAAACAAATCATGTATTTTCATGAAAGGTGGATAGAAATCAAATTGTAAGGGTTTCATGTAGCTGTTCTGCATGAAGCTTCTTAATATATGTTATGCAAGAGATCAGATTGGGTGATTGTAACAGTCATTTCTCTCTAAAAAAAAAAAAAAAAAAAAAAAAAAAAAAAAAAAAAAAGCCTTAATACTCAATGGATGCTTTTTGAAGCACAATATGCTTTGGGAGAGGTGAATGCGACTGTATCAATAGGGTTGTCCAATACCCAAGGTAATTGTATCTTCTTTCCCCTTTTTGAGTTAGGGCAATTTTCAGTGTGTTAACAGCAGCAGCAATTAGGTCAAGCATTTCAGAGACCAGAAGTTCTCACTTCCACCTCGGTGCTTCCCAAAGGTTGTTACAAAACCACCCCCTAGGAAGTTAAGGATACATTCAGTGATATCCATGCATGCATGACTGCCGCTGCAGCTCCTCCAGCTGTGGCAGAACAGGTGGCACTGCCTGTGCTGTTCTTGATACCTGGCAGTCAGCACCAGCAAAGCTGCCCCACTGTGTTATCCACAGCTGCAGGGTGGCTGTGCACCTACCCAAAGGGCTGCACAATGGCTCTGGGCCCACTGGAGGTAGTAGGCAAGGATAAAAAGCAGAAATTGGAAAGAAGGTACTGTAGAGGCAAGTAAAGGCCTGAAGATGTAGCACTGTGTTTGTTTCCTCTCCCAAATATCAGAGTGATTACTTAGCCCCAGTTAACAGATTCAGCTAATGAAAAATGCACAGGTACACAAGCAGGTTCAGTGATTTTTTCCTTAATTGTACAGAGAATGAGTTGAGAAGGCAGTTAAGCTGTGAGCTCCTACTGAAGGAGCACCTGGGAGTGCTCTGGCACACGAGGGAACGTGTCATGCTCTAAACAATGCCTAAGCAGTTAAGCAAATACATTAAGAAGAGCTAAGAAGTATGCTTTGAGCTGTATTTTTTTTTTTTTATTCATCTAGTAGAATTGCTGTCACATTAAATTGCATGTAACATTTTTCCACTGCAGTGTGAGTGAGCTGTAACACCGTCACTAGCAGGAAATAGCTGACAGTTTTGTTCTTGGATGACTGCAGCATTGTCATGGACAGAGTACTGCCCCCATAGCAGCATGGTTGCATCCACACGTTGTGTTCTGGTGAGGCATCAATCAGAACATTAACCTTTCAAAAATCTTTTCCTTTTGCACAAAGGCTGATTTTTTGTGCTATTAACAAAAAACACTGTTAAGAGTAATTTCTTATGCCAGCTCAGTCTAAATATCAATGGCTCTGAGAACATTACGAGGTATAATTTGTGTCTTCAATGTGTTTTCAAAGCATTGTTTTTCCTCTCTCTGTGTAGAGCTGCATTCCATGATGTTGAGAGGAGTTGCTCACAGTGCAAAAGATACAGTTAAATTTCTGTTGGCAAGATGTCACTGCAGTAGCCCTGGGTTGAATATTTTGTCCTTACGGCCTGAGATAACAAACAGAAGCTTCTTAATCCATTCAACATACACAACTGATGCAAAGCCAAGAGAGGAAAATAAAAAAACCATTGAGGACCTTCACAGACTGTCAGTTGATATTAAGAAAATACGCAGAGGAAAGGAATGGGTCCTTCTCCAGGAGGTGGCCTACGTTCCAGAAATCGCCAGAATTCTACGAGCAATGGGTGCAGATGAGCCTGCGGTAGCCAGTATCCTGGAACGCTGCCCAGAGGCAATGCTGCGTAGTCCTGCAGAGGTGGACTCTCAAAGAGCTCTGTGGCAACTGGTATGCCAGAAGGAAGACCAGCTGATTAAATTAATAGAACAGTTTCCAGAATCTTTCTTCACTACTGGGTATCACGAGAACCAGAAAGCAAATATTCTGTTTTTCCAGGAACTGGGACTTAAGAATAATATAATCACCAGGTTCTTGACGAGCGCACCCAATATCTTCCACAATCCAGCTGAGAAAAACAAACACGTGATAGAGACGTTACAAAGAAGTTACTTAAGTTTAGGAGGTTCTGATGCAAATATGAAGGTCTGGATACTGAAGTTACTGAGCCAAAATCCATTTATTTTGTTAAGTACCTCCTCGACAATTCAGGAAAACTTGGAATTTCTGCAAAAGAGCGATTTCACTGACCACGAAGTGCTACAGCTGCTGTCCAAACTTAAAGGTTTTATTTTTCAGCTTACACCCTCCACTATGCAGAAGAGCATGCTATTTTCCAAAAATGTCTTTAAGTGCAGCGATGAAGAATTCAAACGGCTGGTGCTGAAATGCCCAGCCCTTCTCTACTATTCTGTTCCAGTTTTGGAAGAAAGACTTGAGGGACTGCTGAAGGAAGGAATTTCTATAGCGCAGATTAGAGAGACACCAATGGTGCTGGAGTTGACGACACAAATTGTTCAGTACAGGATTAAAAAACTCTCTGCTTTAGGGTACAATATAAAGAGTGGAAATCTAGAAAACTTGAATGGTACTAAGAAAGATTTTGAAGCAAATTATGGTAAGATACAATCAAAGAAGGAGAGGCCGATGTTTAATCCTGTTGCTCCTCTGAACATTGAAGATTAATTTGAAAACTGTACTTAAAATTATGCAATAGAGAATGATCAAAGAGAAAGGAGGTTTTGGTTCTTTGATAGGAGTTGAAGCAAAAGTCATCTTCACCAGATTGTAGTCTTACGCTGTCCTTTGTCATGGAGTGGGCATTATGCACAACTTCATTATAAAATTGCAGCTTTTTAATGCTGGTTATGGGAAAGGTTGATTAATCCTTTACATAAGGATTATTTTTTTCCCCCCAGGGAGCATCTTACATATCTTTTTGGTTCTGATTTCCTTATCTGCCTGGCTTCTAGCTTCTGTGGCTTTTCAGCTCCCTCACCGCACTGTCTGTGGTAGTGCTTAGCGTAATCTTTATCTGAGAAAGAAAAGGAGGATTATTTTGCCAGTAATATGAATCCACCCACTGGTCCACTGCCTTTGGAGATGTATATCGAGTTCCATTCCTTATTGCTGCAGGAAGTGGCTATAGCTCCCGCATCCTGAATTGAAGCAGATGTGACTTTTGGGTAGCAGGACCCAGCTACAGCATAGTCTGAAAACAGACAGAATACAGTGTTTGTATTTAGCAGCTGCTATGGTAATACCTTAGTGTGTTCATTTACAAACCATAATGCAAAGAAACTACAAGACAACCTCCTTGAAATTTCCATGACTATAGAAACTGACTCCTTTTGCAAAAGGATGGGGGTCAGAAGGAAATATATTTATTGCTGTTACATGGTTGTTCATTTCTTCTTTTCTAGCAAGGCATGGGGAAAGAAAAGGCTATGGAGTGACTTAAACGCGTCTCACATGACTGAAAGAGAAAGGGAAGAGTCCTATTTTTGTATGGGTAAACAGGACTAGAGTCTGAGCACACTGGTGATTAAAAATGACCATCAGATTTGCAAACAGCTGCCATAGTTTCTAAGTGTATGGGTGACGGTTTCTCATGTATCACTGTAATCGTTGACAAGTGCTGGCTTTTAAAATAGTACCTGTCCTACAGTGTTTAAGTCCTTGGGGGGATTTTTATTTATTTTCATTTATGGGCTGTGAATAATAATAATAAAAAAAATAGTAGCACCATTACAGTTCCTCTCAATAAGATCAGAATCAGCAATATTACATGTAAAAAAATAAAGGCAGACTTTCTTAAGCAGCTGTTCTATACAGATTCCCCTTTGGCATCAAGAGCTAAACCAGCCACACCCCCACCCCCCAGGCCATCCAACTCTAGGGATCCTTCTCTCGAAGAGGAGCTTTAAAATACGAAGAATGGTGGTACTGAATTACTTATCTAGAAAGTGAGCTGCAAGGTGATGCCACACAGCCTGCCACATTAACTAGTGCAAAATCTGGTCAAAGCCCTGAGGAGATGCCAGCAGGTCATGGAGGTGAGCACCCTTTGGCCAGAGCACGTGTGGTGGCAGCCAGAACTCAAGTGACACCACCACCAGGCACCACAGATGTTCACCTGCCTTACTAAGCCATTTCCTGGCTGACTCTTCAAAACACACAGTTGATTTATAAGAGGGAGCAGAGAGAGCCATATGAAAAGATTGTAGCAGCTAGCCTGCCTTTGTCACTGTTTGACTGCCCTCCAGCAGTCAGCTTTTACTGTGATCACCATATTTCGATTCAAAAGCCTCCATCCCTCAGACACAAGGGGGCATTTTGGCTCTTTGGAGATATTCATAGTACCATCTACTGTAATGCTGAGCCCCAGAAACAAGCAGTCATTCAGGATGAAAAGGAAACTGAGACATAAGAGAACGTTTTCCATAAGAAGTTCTAGCATTTCTACTGGTATCTGGTTATACAATTCCTGCTACTGCTATTCTCATCATGTAAAGTACTCCCAGTAGCAATGAAAGAAATACATCATTTTCCTGTTTCCTCAACAGTCACTGCCAGTTATTGCAAAAGCATTTTCCCTTCTGCAAGTTTCAAAACAAAAGCATAAAGACTCCTTTTCTATATCAGCCGGCCAAAACCCATTCAGCCCTTCATCCATAATTATACCTCAGGCCCGTCTCTCTGCTCTTCCCAAGATATACTCAATAACAAAGCCTCAGTTAAGCCCTTGATTGCCAAAACATTACTCAGTGACTGCAACAGTGTTGAAATCCTTTTCTTAATCTCTGCTGTTATAGCAAATGTGAACATAGAATCATTAACACTGCAAATGACCACTAAGATCACCCAGTCCAACCACCATCCCACCCCCACCATGCCCACGTCCCTCAGTGCCACATCCACACGGCTCTGGAACACCTCCAGGGACGGTGACTGCACCACCTCCCTGGGCAGCCTGTGCCACTGCAGCACCATTTTTTTCTGGGAAGAAATTGTTCCTAATATCCAACCTGAGCCTCCCCTGGCCCTTGAGTCCATTCCCTCTCATCCTATTGCTGTTATCTGGGAGAACAGGCTGATCCCCCACCTTCTCACTCAAAGTCTGTGGCTCAGTCTTTCTTTGCAAAACTAGCTGTCATGCAGACAAATCTTCAGAAACACTTCCCTTTTGAAATGGGGGGGGCTGAGAAAGTGAGTTAAAAAAAAAAGTTCCATATTCTATTCAACTTCCTACAATCTTAAAAGTGGGTATCACCAATCCTCAGTTCCCAGGAGAAAAACAAAACAAAAAAACAAACAGTGAAGATATTTTGCATTGTGCCCATGCACAGCCAACAGCACAGTGAGGTGTGGGTTTTGTTAACAGCAGCTTGGTGCTATTTGGGTACAGATTGCCACCAATGCAGTATGAAGATTCAGACATAAGCATTTCCTGATCTGCCTTTTCCACAAAGTAACTAAGGAAACTTTCAGTAAGTCTGAAGCAGCAACAATTTAATGGTTCACAAGTGTCAGGACAGAGTCAGAACAAGTTCTTAAGAAGGGACCTTCTTAAGTGAATGGAAAATACGCAGAATACAGGAAAAAGCTCTTCTCAAAAACTAAAACCATATGCCATGGTAAAACATTTCATTACAAGACTCAGAAGTAATAACTACAGGACATGCTAAGAACAAAACATACCAAAGCGCTGGCAACCTTTTACAGTTCTAACATTGCATCTCTCCTACAAGCTTGTTCTGCAGCAAGTTTCATAGCATAAAAATTAAAGAATGCCATAAAAAAAAAAGGGGTAAGACAAGTTCAATGTTCAAGTGTTCAGAAAACAGTGAAGGGTTGGGTTGAGTGTTACAAGTCTTGCTATGCTCCTAAACAGTTGGCATGCAGTGCTCACTGGTAGTGCCCTGGGGTACGCTGGAAACTGCGCCAGGCTCAATAATTTGCTGCAGCTCCACTGCTGCTGGTGTCCGAGGTGCTCGTTCCTGCAGCTATCTGGGACCTTTAAACTACGTGGCATTCCATCACCTTCTGACTATAAAAATAGTTAAGGACTGTATTTATTGCTTGAACCTTACCTCGTGACACACCTCCAGCAGTTTAGAGATAAGCAACTAAGAAGAGGAGCAGAGAGGTCCACCTGCTGCGTTTCGCTCTCCCCACTGCCCCAGTCAGTAAACCTAGTAATACCTAATCATTACTGAATGCCAGTAAAGCTGTTCCAGACCGCAGCTGAAGTACCAATGGCTCAGAAAGACAGGGTTACCACTGTACCACCATGTGCACAGTTTACTTTCAACATCCATGAATACAGGAGCAAGTTTTAGACATGTGATATACTTTTGATTTTTTTTTTTCCTTTGATTTCTAAAAAATGTCTATATATCCTTGAACAACCACAGCTACCTGAAAAGTAAGCTTATAAGCTTAGAAGTTTTTGGAAGGAACACAACTTTTTAGAAAATACTGCACATACAACGTTCACAGCCTTCTTATTTGCAAAGTCAGCACACACACAAAAAAAAGATCACCAGCAGCTTCTACTTTAAGGCAACCTCAAGCCGTGTCCTTGGAGTGCATTTTGCCTCATACACTGCAGAGGACCTACAGATGTTCCCATATGAGGAGTGTCAAAGTTTGGCATTTGTCAGTAAACAGCTTACTCAGATGTTTTTTGTTTGTTTGTTTTTTTAAGAGGGGCTCACATGCCATTTTTGGTTTAAATAAAAGTACTGCGTTTTACTCAAAATGCTAAGTATGAGATAAAGGTGTAGTGAAAAAGTTATTGCATTTGTTTGAACAGAGCAAGAAGCTAACCTGGTGCATCATGGAGTTGAGACAACAGCTTTGCTGGTTCTTCAGTGGTTTCCAGCTATACAAAGCAATTTTTTCAAGTTACATAGCTGTGTTAGACAATTACAACCACCTGCTCACTTCCATTAAGCCATCATTATTTTCTGGTGTCTCTCAGAAGCTGATCAAAGCAAGCTTCCTCTTGCAGGAGACAGATGCCTATCATTAAATACACCTGAGATTTAGCAATCTTGTATTCAGTAAAAACTGAGCAAGTTTCAGGTATCTGGAGTCAGAATCTCTGAAGCTTGTTCAGTGAACTGCACAGAAACAACAGGACAGCTCTTTACAAAGCTTCACCTAATAGACTCTTTTCTAATAAGGCATTAAGTTAGATTTTATCATCCCTTGTAGCACACTGTCCAACTTTCTCACCTGCCATCTCCCTCTCATTTCCAATCTGTTTGCTTCCAGTTCTCAGTGGCAGAGTGGAGTCACTGAAAACTGTCAGGCCGACTGCAAGTACTGTTTCCTAACTGTAACTATTGAGGCACATCCCATGGTGCCATTACACAGCTCAAGGATCCTTAGCAGGAGGATACAGAAGCCACTGAGGAGACAGTAAGTGGCACCTCCTCAAACTGATGGTACGGCAGATTATCAACTTAAGTTTCTACGTTCACATTTCAGTCCAAAACTGCAGAAGACTTACAGTAAGTGAATATTCAAATATGCATTACCCCTTCAGACACACATACTTGCTCCTATAGTTATCAAGTGTAACATTTCACCAGATACCAAGCTTGAAACTAGGCCGTAACAAATCTTCATATGCTGTGCTAGCCAAGCTTCTTCTGTCCTTTCCGGATGAAATCAGCTTTCTCTTCAGAAGACAGTGTCTAAGACACGACTTCTCATGGTCCAAATCTTAGCAGATTTTAATGCCACCAAGGTAATATTCTAGAAAATCAAGTACGTCTCTCAGTTTTGGCTTTAATCAGACTTGTCCTTTTTCTTTCCTGTTAAAGGCACTTTGCTTGCAACAGCAGATCCTACTGCTGTAACACCTCCAGCCACAGCAGAAACACTTCCTTTGACCAGCCCCACTCCCATTGAAGGCACTGATGTGACTGCCGTTTTGGTGATTTCCAAGCTCTTCCCTCCAATCCAAGCAACACCTCCGATCGTGGCACCCACAGCTCCCTTTGTCACACTGAAGATGCCACCAGTCACACGAGAGAGCATGCCGGGCTGCTGCTGTGGGTGGTCTTTGATTGAACCTGAGGGAGGAAACAGCAATCAAGTCAATCGAGGTGCCACAATTAAAGCATTTTCAAAAGAGTTATTCAAAAGTATTTCCTTTTATAGTCTAACAACTATTGCATGCAGTATGTACTTACTTAACAGTTTATTTTTCGTGGATGCTCATACAACACCATTGTTCCAAATAGGAAAGTGCAGTACAGTGAGATACATACACCTCAACGCTGTTTTCTAAAACGCAAGTCAACATAAGGCCTAGAGGTATTAAGCACACAGTTCCCACATAGTTTTAAGTGATGAAATCAGTCCTTGCCTGCACAACCACCAGCCTTTTTGATGCTGCCAAGTCTTGCAGCCAAGGGAGTCCACTTCTGGATCTCATTAATGAGCAGGGAATATTGCTCCCCTCCAGTTCCACAGGACAAGGTGACAACAAAATAACTCCTAGTTTAGCTCATGAAAAGTAGTCCCCAAAGGCATTAACAGCTGTGCAGGCAGTGACAGGCTCCAACCAACAGAAATCCCGCTATGACACAGAAACAAAACTCAAATCACTTTTTTTTCCTGCGCATTGTTGATCATGCAAGTCTGGTTTTCCTTTATGTTAGTTTAAGCTGTGTTTTGAATAATGGTTCCTTGCTGCATGCTGGATAAGTCAATTCACAGTTTCTGTTTATGGTACAATTACACAGCTTCAAACTAATAGAAAATACTGTGAAGTATGAACAAATGAAAAGTAAATGAAGTAATAGAAAGCCTCCCAGGTCACTACTTAGCCCCTTCAAAGTTTACTAAGTACTTCCTACTTACTACTACAATATATTTCTAACTGTAGGCTTTTAAACCCTGAGGAGCTGCACATACCTTACCTCTGAGGTGAGATAAGATTCAAATCCACATGCCACTACTGCATAAGATAATTTCATCTTCAAAGAACAGGACTTTTGGAGCAGTCTGGTTTGCTCCAATACTATGTTAACATTTTATTTCAGCACAGAAGAAAAATAACTCACTGTACCTAAAAACTGGCACACATTGGCCTACAATACATTTCTGGCGTGAACCTTGAGGAATCTCTGGTCTTTGCAGCAGCATTGCATAGGTGTGTCTCAGCTCCTGCCTTGTCAATTCCTCACCAACCACAAACAGCACTATAAAAAAAGTTCCAGATAGAACCTTCGCAAGAGACAGACATTTCACAAGAAATAAGGATGAGTCCCACTGTTTGTTGGGTTCTGCGTGCACATTCATGATTTATAAACAGATGTAGGTAGAATGTGGAATTTAGCGGATAGATTTCCTTTCTTAGTGAAAAAACAAGAGGAGGAACCAAAAGAGAGCAGGCGGAATCACAATGGGCAGAACTAGGGAAGAAGTAACCTTAAATCAAGAAGTGAGGGAATCTGAGACAGAAAGAACACGTTCAGAAGAATACAATGAACGTACAGAGAGGCTGGACAAAAAAATTACATCTAAATCCAAAGACCTGTCAATATCTCCTGAGATGTGCCACAAGAGGACCAGCAAAACAAGTCTCTGTTCTCCAAAAACTATTCAGGCTCTCTTTGTTGCTGACACCTGAGAAGACTATTTCTCCCAGCACTCATGAGGAAAACTACATCCAGAGTTCATGGTAATTTCAAGAACTGAACCAGGAGTCAGAATTAATTAAAAAAATGTTCAGAGTTAAAGGGTGTGCCCAGAGTAATTGAAACAGATGCTATCTAAATCCAAGAACTGACAAGAACTTGACTCTTCAAAAAAAAAAAAAAAAAGGCATCAAGGGGAATAGTGCAACTCAAGGAAGCAAGAAAAAAAATATTACAAATGCTTCCATTCCACCTTACATTGGTCTCTGTCAAGAAATTGATACAGATAACAGAATGGCTTGTGGAAACTAGAAACATTAATTGACACCTTTTTACTTAAAGCCAAGTAACTGCTGTAGCCTTCACTATGGACATCTCCAGCACAAACACACTGTCAACAAAAGCATGCAGAGATCAGAATTTATATTTACTTACAAAAATGTCTATAAAGTTTTTTTTTTTTATTGCTAGCTGACTACTACTGTAGATATGCATTCCTGGTCTCTTTGATCTTAGTCAGCACAAGAAAAGTAAAGACAGCACGTCCCTAGATTCAAGGAGAAAATGCCATGAATTCTCAGCACAAGGGCTGACTCTGCCACAATACCTCAAAACCAACTTCCTGCTCAAAGTCAGGCAGTGAATAAAGGTCTGAATGAATGCACCCTGCAAATTTGGTGCCACCTGCAAAGCAGAAGGTAAAATACAAGAACAGCACTACCCACAGAAAGAATGAGCAGAAAGCTTTCTCTTGTATGCATTTCCTTAAATTCTCCAGGCAGCATGCTGGACAAGCTTCATTTGAGCTAACTGGAACTACTTCTGTCTTTAAAAAATAAAATTAACAAGTAATACCCAACAAGTTGGTTTCAGAATTGAACCTTTCCTCTAAAAATTCACATTGGCAGCCAGTTCACAGAGCTGGTCTTTTGGCCAACATTGAACTGGTAGCGTTCCATCCACATCCATCTTTCTGTGATGCTGTAAGCGTATCACATACAGATACTTTGTATGACATTTAAAAAAAAAAAAAAAAAGGGATGTTCAAGGGTATTCCAAGGGTTTTAACTAAACTCATAAACCTTGAAGACTGTACATGAAACAGAAGCAAAAGGGAAAATAAGTCCTCAAGGATGGTGTTGCCACTAAAACTACTTGGGTATCATTCCATTCCCTCTAGTTACGCCAACCCCCTCCATCTGCTCAAAGTACATACTCAAATGCTTATTTTCGTATTAAACTACTGTGCAAAAGTCCTCGTTACTCACAAATTTTAAATAAAACCTTGCACATGCAAGCAATGACCAGGCTCTGCTGTTAACACTCAATCTGGACAAACTGGACAGCCAAGGGGAGATTGGGGAGGAGGGGGTTTCTGAGCACCCTGGACTAGATGCAGGTGTCCCTGTTCATTGCAGGGGAGTTGGACTAGATGGCTTTTAAGGGTCCCTTCCGACCAAAATGATTCTATGAAACTATTCAATATGCTAGGAAGACAAAGAAAACCCAACACTTATACACTGTCTTCTTCAACAAAAAAATCAATTATAATTTACCAGTCAGGCCACCATTCAAATTCTATACACGTGGTTTGGCATGTGTGAAACACAATTCACTCTTTGACTCTTCAAAGGGGAAGGGAAAGAAAAGGAAAATAAGCTTATGAAGTTTGACTTGAATATAAGACATACTAGGGCATAGGTTCCAACCAGACATCTGTTCTCAGAAATGCTTCAAGATCTTGTCAACCCTACAAGAGCTTAACAAGTATTTTCTCTTAACAATATCCTTAAAAACCCCACTGCATTACCAAAATCTATTTATCCCTTTTTTCTCATTTCTTGTCCTTGTACTTCCTGTGTTAAGAATACAGCAAGTTATTCTACTTGAACCTCTTCTACTTCAGCTGTGGATAATACTGCTGTTCAAGTGAAGTAAATTGTTCAGTTACACAATATGTAAAAGCTGAGAAAAAAATAACCTGCGAATAACTAGAGCTTTCAAGCGTCATTATAAACCAAAGAATAATGAAACAGAGAGGAATTAGGACTTGCTGACCTCTACATATGTTTACTATATCTGGTATTAAGGTGAGAGAAGACAAAATACAGAAGACTTATGCGTTGAGAGTGGTTTTCGATCCAGTATGACCCCACACTACACAAACCAAATCTTCACAGTCCATAACCTAGAAGGGAATACTGCTCATTCAGAATTTTTATTTCCTCTGCAGATATAACAGCACATTTAAAATTCATTTGTTTTGTGGGACCAAGATGTCCCTGTATTCTTTTTGTCATCTTCATGAAACGATGAGATTGCGCCAGCCAGTGAGAACCACAACTAATTTTTATCATGGACAAGGAGTCCATGGAGTACTTCTCCAGAAGTAGAGACAGACCCATCTGTCTAAAAGTCACAAGTGCTACAAACTCAGCAAGCATCCAAAAGGGTAGCTGGGCTCTTTTCACCTCATATGTGGATTGATTCAGACCTCTGGGAACTAATCTGCAAACTACGTCCTTCAGTATCTGCCCACCTTCTCTAACTCACCAGCAGAGTTATTTACCACAGTGAACTCAATGGTTTGTATCAGGACAATACAGAACTGAACAAGAATCCAGGCCTATCCCATCCCAGGACGGAGTTGTTTACTGTTATTCAATAGTTAACAGAGTTCAACTTGCAGATCCATTTTAAAAATAGATTTGATCTTTTGGCAAATTTCTGTAAACTTACCTGGTATTATGAAAACTAATACATACCTTCTGGTGGTTCATCGTGGAGGTAGGATGGGACTTCCTGATGACTTTTGTCTGTTTGATTCATTGTTGCCTAAAAAATAAGTTCACATATGCTGCAGATCTCTTCTGCCAAAGCAAGAATACAATTTGTGAATCTAAAAGTCATATAGCAACAGTTCCACAGACAAGGAATTTATTCCTCATTACTAGATAAGCTGGCATCTGATGCCCAATTACTGCACGTTTTATTATGAGACTGTGCTGCTGAACTCTTCCACCAGACCGAGCACTTGAGGAGGAGCCTACCAGCAGGTCAGCCACCTTGGCATGAGCAGCAACCCTACACCAAGCACACCTCAAGCACCATACAACAGCTTCTGATTATATGCTATAAAAGAGATTAGCAATCATAGTGGTGGATGCTGGAAAAACAATAGCAGTCTGCCTGTAAGACCCATTAGGACCTAGGAAGCAGCAGTTTAAAGAAACCAGTGCTTGCGGGAGGATTTGAATAAAGGCCAGCAGAAAAAAAAAAACAAAAAACAAAAGGTGAAAGAAACATAATGAAAACTCTCCAGATACCTAGCAGCTGTACTGCACACACCATGTGGTGACAGCACAACTGGAGCAGTTTAACTATATAAGTGTTCCAATGAAAACATTTCAGAAACAGGCGACACTAAAACAAAACAACAAAACCACACAAAACCCACCATAAGCAGTTTCCTAGTGCAGCTCAACATCCTTCTACCTTCCTGCCTTGCCGGGGACTCCCATATTTTTCTTCTCCCTGCACATATGCAGAAGCCCCTGAGATCACTCAGTTTCCTCCTGGGTTTGCTGACCACCACCACAAGCACTGCAGCCCCTCCTGCCATGCCCATTTCTGCAGCTCAGGAGGGTGGATCTGAAGAAGGGACAAGGAAGCAGATACACAACTCAAGGGCGGGAACAGTCAGCCTGGAAAAGAGCAGCTGTAACCCTCACAGCACAACTGTGAAGTCAAAACAGCACAGTAAGAGCCAGCACCCACACGCTAAGTGATAGATCTTTGGATGAGCAGAAAGCCTAAACTGAACATTAAGAAGTCTTCACAATCAGCCCTGGGGGGATCAGCTCACAGCTCAGAAAACATGGGAACCTCTATACGAGAAGCTGAACAGGAAAGTGAGCAGCAGCATCTATTGCCAGCATGATTTATCTGATGGCAATGGCAAGCAGGTGCCCTTCTGTCTTTTGATGTAGAAGCAGAGAAACAGGAAAGTGATTAATAGCACATCAATATGGGAGACTAAATACATGAAAGCTAAGAGGCAATTTGGAAAAAAGCAGTTATGTAAGTCCTTGTTCTTTTATTTAATCACAACTCAGTGAGTTTGAAAAGAGCCTGACAGATCCTAGGAAGAAACAGAAGGGGAAATGAGTTCTGAGAAATAACCGGATTCAGCACCAAGCCATTTCTTTGCATTTGTCTCCCTTATTAAAAAGAAGACCTTACTTCAATCAAAGGAAAAATAGTGAAAATAATTTTCAAAATGACTCAAGGGAAACCCAAATGAATTAGTACAGAAAATAATCCGTATTTATAAAAAAAAAAACACCTACCCCTACAATGTATTTGAATCCCCAATATCTAGCCTGCTTGCAGCTCCCAAAAAATCCCAGATGAAATTCACTGCTTGAATTTCCAAGAACTTTGCCAACAACTCTTCATAAAAGCTCAGAGAAATAATTTAACCCTCCAATCACAGACAGAATAACATCAGAGATCATAAGCAAGCTTAGAGGGCAGCTGGAAACTGTTTTTGAAGATGGTAGAATGCTAGGAGGCATCACAAGATCCTTGCTGTTTTAGTATTTTCCACTGTTACGAAGTTATTGGATTCAACAGCACCGACAGCATGTACAGCCCCAGAGAAGGATCAAGAACCTACTGTGCTAGCCTTCATACACGCATTCAGTAAAGACAAGCCCTGTTCTGTGGAAAGAACTGGAGTAAGGTAGGCAGACAGGTAACACAGGGAAAGGACTGCTTCACAGCTGCTTGTAATCCAGGTTAGGCCACTGACAGATTGACTTACAGCCACAAGCCAAGAAACAAGTGAAGCAATGTATTGATAAGGGAGCTTCACAGTAGAGTTTCTTGTTTAGGGACAAAAAAACTAAAACCCAAAACATAACAAAACCCTGCAGCACTCCATAAAAGCAGTGATGCATTCCCTCCCCTCTCTACCTTCCCCAGATGATCAAGGTCATGGAAATCTTGAATACAAGCTAATTTTAAAAGGTGGAGCAGAATTTTGCACAGTACATCACTCACCTTCAACAATCTAACACAATTAGTACACCTTTTAAGCCACAGAAGTGCCTCATTCTCCTACAGCTCCATGGACTGCAGTGTCCTACTTCACATGGGTCAGGCACTGGAACCCTGCTGTTACCAGACCCCAGAAAGCCAGAAAGTTTTTTCTAGGTCTGTAAAAAGCAGCTAACAAAAACAAAGTCACCCTTGGTAGGACCGAGTTCATTCTAAAGGGAATGGAGCCTTGAGGGGCCTGGGATCAGGAAGCTGAGCACTGCTACAGTGCAAAAGGGAAAAGTGGATCACAGTGTCAGAAAACAAAAACAACTCTTGCCACAGAAGAGAGCTCCCAAAGTACAATTCAAGACTTTTTTTGTTTTGTTTTTTTGCAGCTCTTCAAAGAAGCAAAGAACGAAGATCTACCTCCAGCAAAGGACTGAAATGTTTTAGATATCTTGATGACAGCTTGACTCACGTTGCCTTCTTTCCTATTTAATGTGACAGGAGACTTTAGAATCTGAAAAACTGTCACAAACCCTGCATGCTGAACAGAGCATAGCTCATCTGGTGAACAGGAAACTCCAAGCACAGAAGCACACCTCAAATCTGGCTCCTCTCCAGAGACATAAGGTGAGCACTTCATTGACTGGAGGTCAAAGGTCTGGAACAATTCTCAGTGGCAATGACTTCATCCAATCCAAGAAGAAGGGAGAACAATACCATTTTTCTTTAAAAACTGGAGGTGGCAAGCGGGTTCTGTTCTTCTATCTTTAACATAATACCATCACAGTGAAAGTACTCACCTACAGTTCAGTGTCTCCTTGGTGTGATGAGATCCAAGTGCTCGTGTCCCACCTTGGAAGGGAGTCCACAGTCACCCGACTGCTGTGTTTCCTAAGGGAGGCTCCTCTTCACTCTCACCTTCACTAAAGGTACGTCCCTGCAAAGGAAGAAACCCATGATGGAACTGTTAATTCTCAGCCAACACCTGGTTGGTAAGGCATCTTGAAGTGCAAGATAAAGTTTTGCCTGGAGAATTAGATTGTTCAGATACAGTATTGATTAAAGCATCTTGGAAACATCCAAGTTCAAGCCCCCCCACCCTGAATCTTCAGACACACATGATGCAACAGCAGAATTATCAGCATTGCAAGCATGTGCAACTAGACAGAGATTGATCATAACTTGGGAACTTTTCTGACACATTTTGTAGAATCTTACTCAAATTATGCTAAGACTGGAAAGAAAAAAAAAGATGAAAAAAGGGAAGCTGGGGGAGAAAGGAGCAAACATCTCTCCTTGATACATTCATCCTACGATGCTGAATTCAGTATCTTGAGTCACTGGTGGAAGACCCCTGCTTCCCTTAACACACACATTAAGTGACCCCATGGAAACAAACAGATGGGATATGGGAGCTTGAGCCCTAGTAGAGATGAACAGCTGTGAACAAAGTATCTGGGGCATGACTGGTACTTCCCAGTCTCTTTTCTCATCCGTGCAGATGAGCACATAAGCTTCATGTGTTCTTATGTAGAGAAGCAGAAACAAATGTGGACCTTATGGGAAATTCTGAACAAGAACACAAGTGACTGGTTGTTTTTTCCCCCCTCTCTATGTTCATGAAGACTCCCTCCTCCAAAAAAAGAACCCACTTTCTCAATTGGTTTTAAAGAAGAAAGCACGTACTTCCAAACTGTCAGAACGAAAATATCCAGAAGCTTCAATGATTGACACAGTTGTAAGGAAAGAAGTGGCTCAGAAGCGGCTTTACAGTT
This sequence comes from Perdix hodgsoniae, assembly GCA_035772895.1. Classification (NCBI taxonomy): domain Eukaryota; kingdom Metazoa; phylum Chordata; class Aves; order Galliformes; family Phasianidae; genus Perdix; species Perdix hodgsoniae. Next base: position 5,360,560 of record JAPSGF010000044.1, read on the forward strand.
GGGACCTAATGGTGTTATAGGACCCTGAGTGAAGGCTCCAGGAAGTGCTGGAGGTCCCAGTACAGCCATGCATACATCCACATCTGACTGTGGATTTTTTAATTAAAACATTAAACACAAGAATTTCTCACCAAATATATTCCTTTGAGAAAGTGGCGTCAGGTCAGCTATTTCCCCAGAGATGTAGAACACCTAGAAGAGAAGTGCTGCGTTAACGACATTGTATGGAGCAGGGCCACAGCGGGGAGAAGCACTCAGCACAGCCTCCAGGAGCCCAGCTGTTAGGAGATTCAGCTCTCTGAAACACCGAGGACACAACCTCTCCTTCGTGATTATGCAAGGAGCTCCTGGACAGCAGCCGGCACTGATGGCCATCAGCCTTCCGATAAGCGGCACGTGGACACGTGTGCCACCTCCCTGACTTCACGCAGTGCTCAAGGTGTCTCTTGGACTTCGCAGACTGAGCAGCCCCCCACTGTTTGAGCTCAGCAGACCCAGACCAGCGGCCGGCTTCTCTCAGTGCCGCCGCTCAGACGTCTGCGGGCAGCAGCACAACGACCCGAGGATGAGGCCAATTTCGCTTGGCAGCACTGCGCTGCTCCGGCGCTGGAAGCATTCCTTGGGCAGAACTGGGAGCAAACCGACCGTCCCGGCTCAGCCCAGAGCCTGGAGGGAGCCGAGAACGGCCCAGAGCTCAGCTATCGTACGTGCCTTGCTGGTTACGCACAGGCACGCTGCCCACAGCGGCGCGGAGCAGGCCGCCTCCGTTTCGCCTTCATCTTCCGCAGGCAACCACGTCTCCGCTCGGCGCCCGCATCGCTCATACAGACAAAGCGAAGCGCTTCCAGGCTCCCCTCCGTGCAGCTCAGCTTCAGGAGAGGGTGGAAACAGACAGAAAGTTACGCGGGAAGCATCCCAACGCGGAGCAGCGTAAGGAAACGGACAGCACGGGAGGCCGAGCCGCGCGTCCCCGGCACGGAGAAGTTTCGGGAGAGCAGAGCCGAGCGCTCCTCCCGCCGCCGCGGGGCTCGGGCGGGGCGGCGGCCCCAGGCGCCGCGCAGGAGGCGGCCGCCCCGCCGCGTCCCCGCCGGTACCCCGAGCCCCGCGGGCCGGCGCTGGGCGGCGGCACTGACGTGGCACCGAGGCCGCGGCGGAAAGAAGCGCCGCGTCCGCCCTCCTTCCCCCCTCCTTCCCGTCCTGGCGGCGCGGGGCCCCGGCAGGAAGCACAAAGGCTGCGCCCTCCGCGGACCGGCGGCCCCGCGCGGCCGAGGCCCCCCCCCGCCCGCTCCCCGTCCCCGAGCGGCAGCGGGAGGGCGGCGGAGCGCCGGACGGGCGGTCCCCCTCCCGCCCCGGGATAACGGCGAACGGCGCCCCCCCGCTCGACGCCCACTCACCGCGCGGCGCGGCGAGCGCGGCGCGACCCGGCCCGGCGGAGACTTTACTCCCGCGCCGTCCTCCGCTGCCGACGTGGCGCCCTCCGCCGCCCGCCCCGTC
>JAPSGF010000044.1:5362453-5381048 GCA_035772895.1 Perdix hodgsoniae
CGGCCCGCGGCTCCGCGCCGCCCCCGGGCGCCTCTGGGGAGGGTCGGCGCTCGTGGCCCCCGCGGCGCCTTCCGTCGCTCGGGGGAGCGACCCCCGAGCTGGGGCGAGACGAGTCGGCACGCTGGAACGAGGCCCTGGTTCCCGGAGGTCCGCCCCTGCCGTGCCTCCAGACGCGGGGACGCCGTGGCTGCCGACCATCCCTTGCCTCGAGGCCCCGTCTGTGTGCCATACTTGACACGCAGGCCCATCTCTTCGTGTTCAGTCTTTCCTCCGTAACGCAGCCAGTCCCCCATAACCTTTACAGCACGAGGCACCCGGCGATGGCAGCCCTGCTAGTGCCAGGGGGGGGTTGGAACTTGATGATCCTTGAGGTCCCTCCCAACCCAAGCCATTCTGTGATCTGAAAACTCTTCACATGCTATGATCTGAAAACGAAAGGCACCACGGTGATAGAAATCACTCTCCTTCAGGTTCTGAAAGATGTGGGGTGGAGCAGAGGAGCGCATCAGCCAAGCGCGGTGTGTGAGTGGGCAGCCTGCGCGCCCTGAGCCCCCAGCAGCACCGCCCCGGGACACAGCTCTGCAGGCACTACAGGAGCTCCCTGAGCCACACCTAGGCGGAGGGAAGGAAGGGCTGGGCTGCAGGGATGGCATCTCGGTGACTCTCATTTCGTTTTCCATGCATGGAACCTTGACGTCGTCAGTGATCTCCGAAGGTCTGTTGTGAATATATTCGCGAAAGACCTCTTGAGTACTTAGCTTTCACGCTACATAAATAGCCTTCTTTCACTAGAAATAGCTATTCCAAAGCAGAAAAACAAACATTCAGTCTTTCTCCGTGGAGGAGTGGTCCCTTCCCTTAAATTATATGTTTTTAGGTTATGTCTGTGAATGCACTATGATTACAGATGAAGAAAAAAAATGATAGGAGGTCAAAATATATACATTTTCTATCCCATTATCCTGATTATGGTTACTTCTCTGGCTGCAGTAGCTGTGGGGAACTGCAGCCAGGCTCAGCATTTCACTATGCTGGACTCAATGCGGACTGCCCCGAAAGCAACCATTCTCATCCAGTGCAGAACTTCATTAAAGATGTGAAGTGTGTCCCCTCATGGCCCCCCTCATGACTGGCTGGCAGGCTTTTTTTCTCTCTTTGTTGGCATCAGTCAAGAAAAGCCAGAGTTGTGGAGAGAGCACCAGTCTCCTGGATCTGGTGAGGTCTGTGGGACATGCCTGGCCAGCAGACTCCAGTGAGACTGCTCGGCAGGAGACCTGAGAGAGGAACACAAGAAGGAAATGCATGAGATACTCTGTCTGTGCTGTTTTGGTTCAGTTTTTAGAGATAGCTGTCTCTAGGCCAAACGGGAAGACCACATAGGATGAATGGGTGGTGGGTGGATGGATGGTGGATGGATGGATGGATAATGGATGGATGATGGATAGATGGATGGATGGTGGGTGGAAAGAAGGAAGAAAAAAAGGAGAAAGGAAGGAAAGAAGGAAGGTGACCTATCCAAGATTTGTTGTATTGGGAATGCTGAGGCCAGTGGCCAATGTTACCTTACTACCAGAAGCAAGACCAGCATACACCACTCACATATATACAGTGTCTTCATTGCATATAGGAGACATGCTTACTTAAGTGTGATGTCTCTCCTGCAGCTGCATCTTGTCTCATAGAAAACGAAACTATCTGCTAGGAGTACTGGGTGACTGCAAAGCCTGGGGAAAGAAAGTCAGAGATACACATGGTTCTGGTGATGGTTCAGAAAGTAACAGGTCACACACACTGCTGAAGTACAGTACTGTATACCATTATGAAGCCTAAGTGTCCCAATGTCTTTCTGGAACACAGCTGACTTCAGAGTTGTACCAATGCAAACTGGGAATAAACAACAACTCATTTTTGAGTCTTTGACTGTAACTGTTTTTTTTCATGTGAACTCAGTGGTTCAAACCAGTATCACAATATGAATATATATTTTTAAAAAATTATCAGGAACCATGATGAAGTCCCTTCCAACCCAAGCCATTCTATGATTCTATGATTTTGTAGATTGTACAATCTGTTCACTACTGAAACATTAAAAAACTGTTTCCAGCAGCGGGGCCATTAATGAGCTTGTTTCAAGTTGAGTACTTGGTGCTCAGATTCATCTTAATTGCTGTTTTAAATTTACATACTGCTATTTAACCATGTGGTGCACTGATGTTTACAAAGGTGAATGGATTTTCTCATCTCCTTTTATAGGTCAGACACAGTGCCCTTCTGGGGTCAGGTGCCAAGACTGAAGCCACTCAAGCCCTGAAGCAGCTTGGGTCTCCTGCTTGTCCTGCAGGCTGGCATTTTTCTGTGCAACTGAGACAATGCTCAGGTGGGCATTGAAAAACCTGGAACAAAATAATTTCTTATAATTAAGTATTACTTAACTGAACGACAGTACCCTGTTTAATCTATTCATTAGGTTTTGTTGCCAAGACACAGAAAGGCTTCATATCTGTGGAAGTGCAATGGGGAATTTAAAAATGTACCTTTGATAGGAAAATGACCAAAGTAATTGAAGCATTTTCTCAGAGTACAAATTAAATTCTAATAGGAAGCAGTATTGTTCCTCCTATCATGCATTTTTTACATTATCAGCAATTATTTGATGTTCCAATCTTATGAATATGAGCAGTCATGAGTAGCATGAGCAAAGTTTGCTGAAACAAATGAGCCTGGAAAGGTCAGCTCCCTGCCTTGGATAAATAAGGTGAGCTGTAACACTGCTGTTTAGTCTCCTAGGTGTGGTGTGCTGCACAGAAGCACAGCAACTCTTTTTTTTTTTTAAATCCTCTTTTAAACAAGTCCTTCTTGCTGTTTCCCATCTGTGTGCTCTGCTTACTGGTGTGTATGCATAATGTTAATAAGGCTGAAAGTTGACTAAGAGTTGGGTGTGTGCTTGCCCACTTTTGTAGCTTCTGAAGAAAACTGCTGGCACGGAAACCTCCCCCAAAAGACTGACGTTTCAAATAACATGCTGAACAAGCTGTCCTAAACATGAAGTCAGCTGAAGCGTCTCTGCCATGCCTCCATTCTTGTTTTGAAATAAAACATTAACACAGCCGGATTCACCGATCTGCATAGCGAGAAGGCCTTCCATGTTTCTGAGGTTACAAATGGAGCACAGACAGAACCCAGGCATGCAAGCATGCTTCTTCTTGCTTTTGTCTCCCAAGTGGCCTGTGAAGAGCTGTGTACCTCATATCAATTCAGATGTTCAGCTCCCTGGTCTGCTTCCTCCTTCCTGGTGTACTGCTGAGACACCCAAGCAGTTGGAAAATCAGAAAGATACCCCCATGCTTTGTTACAGATACTTCACTACAATAAACAACTCCTTTCCTGTTCTCTTGGTTCCTTCCAGAAGTGGACAGTGTAAAATACTCCATGATCTGACTTAAGATCTAGTAAATGGTCTAATTATTGCTAGTTGTTAATCAGGAGAGTCAGTGCTAAGTGCCACTGGTCCTCATAGTGGCATGCCAGAGACTCTTTCTGCTGTTTGTATTCTTCTCTATGTGGAGTACAGTTTCCTTCCTTCTCCTCATTTTCTAATCAAACCTATTTTTCCTTCAGTTCTTTTTCCTCTTCAAGAGTAAATATAGTAACAATGATGATGAGGACAATGGTGGACACTTCATTTGTATTTCATAGCACTGACACTCCTGCACTGCTGTCAGATCTCTAGGAGATGGAGAACTGTTTTTCAGGAAGGAAGTGATAGGATTGCCCATCGCTTGCTTGAGTACTGCTGAGACATCCTGTATAGCAGACAGCAGCTGGGCACAAGACATGGGGTACATGGTCAGCCTGTGTTCTTGTGGTGGGAGCTGGGGCTTTGCATGGTTCTGCCAAGAGTGATTTGGGAATACTTGCTGGGCTGCATGGATTTGTCAGAATGGCAAAAAGGTGGCTGTAGGCTTGGGTTTACAAGGGTTTACGGAGTCTTTGGCAGCCAGTGCATTGAGTGACTTTTCAGTTCTGCAGTCCTTTTCCCTTCATTAGTCAGATCCCTTCACTGGCCCATCTTTAACCTCTGACCATCATTAGCTACATGATCATCCCTGGCCCTCTTTAGAGATCAGACATTAAATAATGGCAGTCTTCTCAGCTTGTTTGACTGTGAGTGATTTCTGAACAAGAGACACATAGAATAAAATAATAATAAAAGCTTAACTTCTTCTGAGTAGAACCATGGTTCAGGTAAAAGCCTCACAAGAATGTATCATCCTTGGAAAAATATAGTGCATTGCATCCACTGTTTTTTACAAGGATGGGGAATACAAGGGATGTGGTGCCATTGGTTAATAGGAATACCCTAGAGAATAAATTAAATGTAAAAAAGGAAAATTCAGACTACTCATTGATTACAAAATAAAAACATGATGACTATTTATAAACTTTGAAAAGAAAAATCCTTTGAATTTGGAGGCCATGTCAAATTTTGGAAGGTTGGCCTTTACACTGCTGAGATAGAGGGCCCTGTCTCTAGATTTGTCTGATGTTTCTTCACACACTTTAGATGTGATTTGGAAAATGCATAGCCTTTCTGCTTTGGTCTCAAAAAAAGAAATGAGAGGACAGCTTGAGTCCATCTCTTGTTAGATTTTCAAAGAATCCCAACTTTTGAGTTGGGAGAGACCCTTAAAGGCCATCCAGCACAACTCCCTGTCCCCAGAAGGGACACCCACAGCTAGATCAGGGTACTCAGAGCTCCTCCAGTCTGACCTTGGGTGTCTCCTGGGATGGGGCATCCACAGCCTCTGTGGGCAGTCTGTTCCAGTGCCTTACTGCCCTTATTGTAGAAAACAACTTCCTTATGTCCAATATAAATCTCCCCTCTTTTAGTTTGAAGCCATTTCCACTTGTCCTGTCACTGCATACAATGCTAAAGAGTCTGTCCCCTTCCTTCTTACAGCTCCGCTTTAGATACTCAAAGGCCGCTATCAGGTCTTCCCAGAGCTCTCACAACCCCAGCTCTCTCAGCCTGTCATCATAGGAGAGGTGTTCTACTCCTTAGATTTTTGTGGCCCTCCTCTGGATGTGCTCCAGCAGGACCACATCTCTCCTGTACTGAGGAACCACACCAGATGAGGTCTCATTGGTGCAGAGCAGAGGGGCAAGATCCCCTCCCTTTCCCTGCTGGCCATGCTGCTTTGGATGCAGCCCAAGATACAGTTAGCATTCTGGGTTGTGTGGGCACACTGCTGGCTCATGTCCAGCTGCTATGCACCAGTTCCCCTGAGTTCTTTTCAGCAGGGCTGTGCTCCATCCTTACATCCCCCAGCTTGTATTCATAGTAGGGGATGCCATGACCCAGGTGCAAGACTTTGCATTTGGATTTGTTGAACCTCATGAGGTTCTCCTGTGCCCACTGCTCGAGCCTGTCTGGGTTTCTCTGGATGGCATCCCATCCCTCAGGGATGTTGGTCACTCCACACTGCTTGATGTCATTGACAGACTTGCTGAGGATGCACTTGACCCACTGTTGATGTCACTGATGAGGATATTAAAAAGAGCACTGGTCCCAGTACTGACCCCTGAGGGACACCACTTGTCACTGGTCTCCACCTGGACATTGAGCCATTGACCACTACTTTCCAGGTATGATCTCGTAACCAGATCCTCATCCATCAAACAGTCCACTAGTCAAATCCATATATTTCCAGTTTGGAGAGAAAGATGTTATGGGGGCGATGTCAGAGGCCTTACTGAAATCTAGAGGAATCAGAGAAACACAGAATCATAGAATCACAAGGTTGGAAACGACCTGTAGATCATCTAGTCCAGCTGTCTTCTCATTACCATTGCTACCACAAACTAAACCATATCTTGTAGCTTCTCATCCAGGCGCCTCTTGAACACTGCCAGGGATGGCGGCTCCACCACCTCCCTGGGCAGTCAAGGGAGAAGGAACATCACTGGCTCTTCTCTTGTCCACTGGTGCAGTTACGCCATCATAAAAAGCAACAAGTTTGGTAAGACAGGATCTGCCCTTGGTGAAGCCATGCTGGCTATCCCATATTATCTCCCTCTCTTCCATATGCCTTACCATAGCTTCCGGGAGGATTTTCTCCATGATCTTTCCCTGCATTAAGGTGAGACATGCGACAGAAGACATTCTTCTGGCAGATGTGAGCGGTTCAGGGGGAGCAGGGCCCACACCCGGCTAGCTCTGCCTACACCCAGTGCTGAGCCTGGCGAGGAATCATCCTCCTCCCTACTTGGACTTAGAGTGCAGCCCAGGAGAGGAAAAGCAATGGTAAGAATCCATAGTTAGTAGCTTAGTTTTTATTTCCTGATTCAGTCCATCGCTGTATGGGTAGATGAGTTTCAGGTCTGTGCCAGCCGTCACACAAGGCACCAACTTGACTCTTTTCAGGTAGAAACTGCCTCTTAGCATCGTATTCAGACTGAATTATCAGTTTCTACAGAAGTGTGCTGAGAAGGTTGGCCCTAAAGCACTCATGAAATATTTCTAAAATTCATAATAATTTAGCTCTGCAAACGATCAGACTCTAGGCTGTTACGCAGAGTATGGTTTAATTAAATACTCATGGTTTTCCTGCTGTTACTTGCATCTTTGACCTTAAGGTATATTCACGGAGGCCAATCCTTGTAGCCTATACAAGTTGTACAGGTAGAGGAGGACACCCCTATGTTCCTACTCGAGTTGCCTTGTTTCACCTTGGGCTTCTCCTTCTCTCTAAGCTCTTTCTGGAACAAGTCTGGTTGTTGCCCTGAAAAAGAGATCTGGTTTTTCTTAGCCATGGGGCCTGCTTCTGTCAGATGTTGCTGTCAGCTGTGCTAACTTTGGCCTCTGTCCTCCTCTAGCAGTCTTCACACCCCCAGCTGCCTTCACCCCACACCTCAGGGCATGCTGCACACCCTTGGCTGTAAAACCGCTGCTCTGTTCAGCTGTGACACAGCCCTCCCAGTACTGCAGGCATTTGAGGTTCCAAAATCACACAAGCTGTGTCTTATGTAGCATGTTGGTACACAATAAAATGGACTTGCTGTAGAAACCCCATCCATTCCTGCTGGCTGGAGAGAGAGACCCTGAGAGATGAAATCTGCCAGGTTAAAGCTGGCTTTGTGGTGGAGAGCCCTTTCTGTGCAGAATGGTATATGTCAGCTGAGACCATAGTCAAATGGGAATAAACCTACGTGAGGATTAGTGCATCTAAGCAAAATATTCAGCAAAAGTGCTTCCCAACTGCAAGCACAGATGCCTTTTTTTCCTAATCTAACTAAGCCCTGATGGCATAAAGCATTAAACAAACCTGATGGTTGAGCACAGACGGATGCATTAAGGCAGGTATGGCTCATGTGATCTCAGCCTTCTACTTACATGCAGTTAAATACAGAGCAGTGTGACTGGCTCATGCTGACACATGGAATGAGATCTAGCTCTACACATCTGTCTTCCAGCGACAGCATTAGCAGTTGCTGGAGGTTCAGATTGCTTAGTGAAACCAGCAGATGGCATTCGTACACTGCAGGCTTCCCTGCTCTGCACCTTTTGCAGATACACGGTCCCCTCTCTCTTTATTAAGGGAGATAGAGTTGCTTGCACAAGAGTATCTTTCAGATCAGTGCAGAGCTTTGTTTTCATAAAGGTAGGAGCATTTCCCGTACACTGTCCAAACTGATAAACTACTGGACGGTGAGGATTAGATATGTTATGCCAGAGATTAAAATTTAAATGAGATCTCACAGAAATAAGCTGCTATATGCAATCTCTCATTTCCGCAACACATTGATGAAAGCTGGGAGGTTTCCAAGCATCCGCTGTCTCTTACTCTTTCCTTTGACCTGTTCAAAGCCACGTCACTATTCGCAGTTCTTAAGATGGAGCAGAACATATACGGTCTGTAGAACCATAAGATGGCCTGGTGGGAAGTGTCTCTGCCTATAGCGGAGGGGGATGGGACGACATGATCTTATAGGTTCCTTCCAACCCACACCATTCTATGACTTTGCAAACCGAATGAGAATTGCTTCGTGTATTGACTATTGTTGTGGCCAGTTTGCTGAGAAGGTACATTAAAAATAATTTTTCAATTGTGGACGTGAGAGCAGAAACGACACTTCTGCATTCCCCGTTTTTCAAGATTCGAAGAAAGCAGTTGGAAGTAGGTGAGATTTGACTGTTTAGCACATTTCAGCTCAAATTACGATGAATCTAAACAGTGGGAACTAAGTTTCAAACCATTTCTGATGTGACTAGGAATGCTGGTACATATCCAAAGGCAAAACGATTGGTGAGCTTTACACAGACCAGCCAAACAGACATCAGAAGCCAACCAGGGGACTTGAAATACTCTCAGAGGAAATACAAATGTATGCAGATACAAATGTATTTGCCTTATGCACGTCTTCTAAAAGACACGGTGATGGTGGACACCAACATTTTAAAGTGAAGTTGGGCCCTACACGCTTTCTTATGTTTTTGGGAGTAAAGATTTTAGCGACTTTAGGATTTGGCTTTACATGAGAATAGGTCAAAAGGTCAAATGATGGACTGGAGGAAGAGGGAAGCCTCCCTCAAACTTCCCGATGTATAAATCCAATGTTATTTTAAAAGCTTCAGTGGGAAAACCTGTGACAGAAAAGAAGCTGGAGAGTGCAGTACTTCTCTGCATAGCTAGATGGCTGTAACGGCACACTGAGAACGGCCGCATTTCCTAATTCGTTGCAGACCCTGCTTTGCTTTATATTTCCTTTGCTATAAAACAATCTTTTCCGTTTTCATTTTCTTGACATTTTATCACACACAAGCTTCCATCTACATTTTTTTTTTCTTCATAAAAGTATTCTAAATAAAGCTTATCATCTTTCAGATTCGTATCAAATTATCTTTGGCAATGACGATTTTAAGCTGTGACTGTTTCACTTTTAAGGAAGATGTGTTTATTTCCTCTGCTTCGTTGCTCCCTCTCCCACAGAAATAAAGACATAACAAAATGATCAGGGAAATACACACATTTAGAAAAATATCGTTTAAAAAGATTTTTTTTTCTTGTCAGGCGACCTGTTTGATCACCATTTTATAGCCTTAGAGAATATGATGTCTTAAGAGCTCTGGCATTACCTTGAGGCAGTAAATTGGCACAAAAGGAAACCTAACACAAAGGCAAGAGGAGCACTGGGGGGGTTGGATACATCTCAGCAACTCCCACAGGCATCTCCACTTCTTATTTTTTTTGGAGGAGGAGGAGGGGGGGGGTCCTGTGAGTGTGTTGGTTTAAAAGATTAAGATTTGCAATCTGCACGGAGAGGAGAGTTCTTGCTGAAGTCTGTATACCAAAGCTGGCTGTGAATTGAAGAACTGTTGTAATTAGATTACTGTAAATACAATAAGAAACTCGCTCCTGGTGGTCTGGGGAGGGGTGTCATAGGGCACTGGAGAATTGTGCTGGCAGGATTTGGGACAGTTTGACTGAAAGCAGAGAACACAATCTCAAAATCCTTTTAATCTTCCCCCCCCAGCCCCCACCCCCATCCTTTGGGGATTTGTTTGTCATTAAGCAACAGTGAAAAGATTAAGGAAGTCTAAAACGACATTAAAGCTCACAAGTACTTCTATAAAATTATCAGTGCCGGTGCTGCCTTCAGCAGGGACCGCATCTGCCAAGACTGTGGAGAGCTGTGCACAATGACAAGGCAAGCTCCAAGCGGCCACAAAAGCAAACTCATGGGCTCGGGGCCGCCGTCGTGCTTTCTGCAAGCGCCTCCGACGGACGGTCGCCCAACGCGCGGCGGCTGTTGCTATGTGTCTGCGCTCAACAAGCTTAAACTTTGCACGGCCCATGCAAAACTAATTTGAGTCAATTTGTCTACATCATTTCAACAATCGTCCCGTGCATTTTCAATCGTACATACAACACTGCATGATAAAGGCCCACCGAGCAGATGCCGACTGCTCATTCTGCCGTGGCCTAGCTGTTGCTAGCTCTTCACCATGGTTTCTCCATATCCTAGTGACAATGTTAGTTTTTCGACGGTGAGGTTAAGTCTGTGCCTGGCTAGTTCAGACTTTTCTTTACAGAGGACAGCTCCTATAACAACTGCCAGCTCTAAGCGTGACCTTTAAAAATGAAACGGGGGAGTGTTAACTGGAGTAATTTTTTTTTAATCTCCCGAGAGAGTTCAAAGGGATGCAAGGAGATTTTGCAGGCAAGGTTTCAAGCCTGCACAAGAAAGACACCGATATCAGAAGCAGTTATCAGAAGAAAGCTGATCTAACTTGCTTAACAACTGAAGAGTTTCAGCGTAATGGGTTTGGATTCGCTCGCAAACATTCACTTTGTAAGACAGTTTAATTTTTGAAACTGAAATCAAATGAGAATAAAGCAACTGCACTCTGTGCCTAGGCAATGGAAGGGGATGATTCCCAGCTGGTGCAAATCAGTAGAGCTGCAGAGGGAATCAGCTCCGTTATCCTGTTTTCTACCAGCTAAGAACTTAACTTTGAGAGCAGAGCATCATGTTCGGAAAACTTTCATGAGTAAAAGAGAAAGAAGGAGTAGTAAAAAATAAACCTTATCCTCATGTGTGATAAATCCCCTAAGAGGCCTTAAGATGCATGTGTTCTGTAGTGAGAGAAAGCCTATAATTAATGCTTTTATTATTCTTGGACTGCTTTTATGTTTGCCTGCAAGCCTCTGCTGAAAAAGGATTACCTGGGGAGGCCTGCCAAATTGGAGCCCTGTACAACTCCAGAGACTGGCTGGCTGTTTCTCTTTCTCTAGCAAACTACTGGGGATTTTTTCCTGTACCAAATAAAATGGCGGCCATTTGCCTGTAGCAAACTTTGAGATCACGTTCATTTTTTGACAGGGTTCCTTAAAACAACATAGTTCTGCCAAAGTTGCCAAAACTGGAATCAATTTAAACCCTACAGTTTTTGATAATTTTTTTTCTTTTACTTTTACTTTTTTTTTTTTCTTTTTAAATTAATTTTTTAACTTAAGAGTGTTAGGTTAGCCACTGTCTGCTAACCATGGCTTTATTTTGATGAAAAATAAACAAGAGTGTATTGTCTTAAGAGTCACTGTACCCCTACTGCATAAAAATCTCAGTGAAAATCTTTCAGTGTGGTTTAGTTTGGGGTTTGGGGCAGATGTTTCAATATAGAGGCTGCTGGGGTTTTTTTGTTTGTTTGTTTGTTTGTTTGTTTTAGTGCTTGCTCTCCAGATGATAAAAACAGAGAGATGATTAACACGGGTACAGGTAACATGAGATGGCTAACGTTAACTATTGCTCAGTGGCTCCTTTTCTTTAATTTACATCCTCCTCATCTGTGCTCACCACACTGCGACTTGAGCCTGTCTTTCCTGAAGCACTACAGCCAGTGCAGATGTAGTAGGAGTTCAGTGCAGCTGGAGGCACATAGTAGAAAAGTGGGTCTGAGCTTGGGCATGTGCTGATGGTGGTGCTGTGAAGTGCTGCATTATCAAAGCTCCTGAATTTTGGCATGGAAATGCAGGTGCTGGGTGTGAATTTTGGGGTGGAAAGCCAAGCATGTATATGAAGTCCAGGAGATCTGTGTATACTATTGACAATATAGTCAGTCAATCAAATAAAAGAAATAAAAGCAGGCTGACTGCAGCGAGGTTTATCAAGAGGCTTTGAAAAGCAGTATCACAAAAACACAGGTTTGTAAGATAAATGAAAGAGAAGGTGAATGCCCAAAGCTAGAAAATGAGTTGGGTGCTACAGTAATGACTGTTGGGCACTTCAACCCAAGTTCCACTGCAGCTCTGTCTTGAGCCTTGACGCCCTGTATAAAGCTTCCAAGGTCTGATGAAAGGTGTTCACAAGAAAACAGGGATCTGCCTGCATTTTTTAGCAAGCTAGAGAAAGGAAGTATACTATGTTAAGTGCCACATTACCCTGGCTGTAAGTGCCATGACAAGTACAACCAAACTCATGGTAGGGTGGCATTATATGTTGCCCTCAAGAAGCTTTTGGCCCCTTGCCTAAGGTCTTGTTTAACACTATTAGAACAAGTCTCCATCCAGTTGAGGTATTCTCTTAAACAGGTGTTTGTCTTTCAGAGTATTTATAGACAAAGTCCTTCACAGTAAGCATTCCCTTTCAGACAAGAGGAACCAGATGTCCATGTCAGTGACTGAAGAAGTCATCAGAGTGACCTTTTCCTCCAAGATCTACGTGGACACAATTTTTAAGTCATGAAGGAATTACAACACTTTTCCCCCTAGCTCAGCTTCTCAGACTGTAGTCTTATGGGGAGTAAAAACAGAGAATGAACACGGGAGGAATTAGTCCTTAGTTAACAGTTAACACATCTTGCAATAGCTGTAAAACTTATCTGAGGAAAAGTGTCTGGTGGAATCTTGCAAGACCCAATTCTCTCAGCCCCTGACTTTTCTCATATGGAAACAGGCTATTTGCAGAGCTGAGCATTGAGCATCCCATCAGCACAACCCCCAGCACTGTGGATTCACCACCACCAGTAGAGTTCAGTTGAAGAAGCCAACCAGTCACAAATACCACAACAAAAAAAAAGGGAAAGTTTGCCAGATTTTTTTCTCAGAAATGGAAGAAATCCCTGTAGGAAGCCTTGGGCCGCCAAAACCACTTTCAAATGACACTTTGTTCAAACAGCACTGGAGTAAGCAGCCCTGTGAGAGCATCAGAGTGGTGCAGGGAATAATAAATATGACGAGGCAAATCTATCTGTCATAAAGAAGATAAGAATAAAAGGTAGCAGCAAAGACTGGACAAGGTTAAAGGTTTTGGCTTTTAGTTTCTAAATAGGGGTGCAGCTGATGAAGGCGCCTAAGACTTTTCCAGCATTTTATGTGGATGTGGTGAGAGCAGCCAAGGTTAGGTGCCACATGGACATAGGCTCGTCAGCTTGGTAAGTGATCTGAGGAAATATGCAAGACCTCCAGGACAAAATGCTTTGGGTCTGGAGGACAGAGAGGCAGGGAGATCAGACCTTCTCTGAGGGCAAGGCTTAGCATTGTGCCTTAAGTTCTTGAAATACTTCTCTATCAGCTTAGATGGCACAGAGGGTGGGAGCCAGAATAAGGGACAGGGAGGACGCCCTGGTGTGAGGAGCAAGACTAAGGTTCAGGGCATGGCATGAACAATCACAGCCCAGTTACCTCAGGGTTGATGTGTGAGCACTGTAGTTGAGGTCTCTGGGGTGAAAGCTTTCCTAGCCAGAAGGTCATCCATCCTTTGGGCAACTTGTGAGGAGCAAGGCAGGAGCCTACCAGGTGCTTCTCTTATGGTCTTCATGGGAGAAGTGCTCTGTCATAGAAGAAAGCGAAACATCAGCCTTCAGACCAGAGTTCTTTGGAGGCATCACGGCCATGTGGGCAAGTGGAAATGTTCCTCATCTGCCAAAAGATGAAAACATGATTGGCACCTGTGGAAAGTGAATTTGTTTTCATGGGATACTTCTGTTCTATATGTTCACTCTCACAGAAAACTGGGTTTATACTGAATAATTTTCCCCTTACCCTGTCTTGTCCCTTCATTGTGAGTCCCTTCCCACAATGAGTAGCAACTTGTTACATACCGCTGTCTGCACAGGCATCACCATGGAGGACAGATGGGGTGCTTTTGGGTAAATCAAGTTACCAAAATCTGGTTTTATAAGCATTTGTACCAACAATCCAACCTGTTGGTGCCACTCCCTTTTTGATCAGAAAATGAGCATAAAGTTATTAATTTCTTGCATAATAAGGCTAGAGTGATAAGATCTTTAATGTTTTTAAGATGTTTGCTTCTGGTCAAAATCTGAAACTGCATCTGATCTGGGAAGCAAAGCAGGCTCTGCAGAGAAAATCTCTTGCACTGAAACTCCTAGAGTAACCAAAGAATCATCACTGCAGATTTAGTGAAGACCACAGCCAGGAAAAAAAAGTGGGAGGCTCCAGTAAGGGGTCCACGATTACTACTGAGTTGATGAGGGAAGATGGGGGAAGGAAGATTGTTCTCCATGGTGCTTGGAGGCTGCTGGAAGGGAAAGGAACATTATTTTGCCTTAAACTGTCAAAGCCTGGGGCTTGTACTGACCACTGCCACTGCCTTGTCCTGGTCCAACAAATTAAGCCAGTTTTCAGAAAAAATGTATCTGTGAAATTTGAAATTGCTCTTGACAAGCCTTGCTCTCGGTGCTAAGCTTTGGCAAGGTGTGATGCTGAGTTCACAGGACTGGCCAAAGCACTTCCAGCATGCTATAGCAAACGTATTTTCTGTGCTAAGCGCTGAACACCAATGCTACTCTTATTAACATACGTGGCCCCTCATATTTGGACTGTGTAGACTGGTCCTAACAGCTCCTTTCCCCTCTTTGTTCAAACAAACAATGGCCTTTGGAAATTTATTTTAACGCTGCCGAGACCAAATTGTTGTTTAATTTAACAAATGAATAGTTCTCCCTTCCAAATCCCCATTTAGCTCTACTTGCATATTACTTAATAGCTTATCTGTACATCTATATAGATGAGAAAATTCTTTCTCATCTGAAGGTATACAATGTGCGATCCTTTGCTTGTATAGCAGATCAGTGGAGGGGAAGGGGGGGGGTATGGATCCTCTCCCCCATCTTTCCACAAACAGAGAGGACATACTCTGGTTTCCTATAGACACGCCTGCCAGCTTTATTTGGCCGTGAGATATCACATTTGGAGCTGCCTCTGGGAAGGTGTTTCTGATAGGGAATGAAACGCAGGAAACATATTTGCATCATTAACCCCTGCTGATGCAATAAATTATGAATTATTTTGTAGATTTTAACTTTGAAAAAGTTATTCCTTTTTTTGTTTGCTTTATGCATTTGTGATTTATATTGATGAGGACCAGTTAACTCTCCAAAGCCTCCAGAATGGAGCCTCTGCATACCTGAAGAGCTACACAGATGAGTAGAGGAGGGGAATTCATAGAATACAGTTTGCTCAGGGCCACATATTTTGGGAGCTCAAACTTCCCTGACCTTACCTGGAACCACCACAACCAAAGTGGATGCCCAGCATGATTCAGCTGTCATCACCCAGCAGGGCCTGGTCAGATGCCTGCTGGCCAGCTGGGAGTCTTGTTCAGGGACTCTGAGGCCTTTGAGTCAGGCTTCTGTGGACAAGGTTAGGCAGGAAGGGATGGCAGCACTGGTTCTACTGCATAACCTTTCTGCCTGCCTAAGGAGGGGGAAAGAGCTTACTGGGAAATGAATAAGGTGGATGGAGTGGAAGGAGAAATCCAGCTCAGCTTGGTGAGACCCAGTTTCTTTGGCTGTGGAAGCTGGCATGATTTAGAGGGATGGCCTCTCTAAGTGATGGCTCAGGAATCCTGCACCTTCCCAGGCTTTGTCAAATTGCCTGTGGGGCTGAGGGCGGTGGAAAGCAGCAGCTGGACTGTTCTGCAGCTACTTCAGATATTAGCCTTGAGAGTGTGAAAAGGGCTCTCTCTATGGGACAGAGCAGTCAGCATCGGCACAGCCTGCTGGCTACAGATAGAACTTCAGGCCCTCAATTGCACAGAGGTGTATTGAGCTTTATAAGAGCTTTTCTTATAATTTTGCTTGTGCTTCCCCAGCTTCTCATCAGTGCCAGGCTGACATCAGTGCCTCATTCCCCAGAATTTCAGATCTAGATAAAAAATATTCTGAGGCTTACACTGTTTTATACTGTCATTTTATACAGGGACCTTCAAATAAATGAAGCTGTGGCATGGTACTAGAGGCTATGCAGTAGGACCCACCATGTCAAGCTGTAAATAAACTGAAAACATTGAACTTTGTGAAAAGACCCCCCCCCCCCCCCCCCCCCCCCCCCCAACCTACCCCACGAAAGACAGCACCAAAAACATTCTTGTATTTAGGTAAAAATGTGAGGCCTAAGCAGTTAAAAAGCCTCCCTAATCTATTTTCCTCCAATTCTTTCCACCTCTAAGAAGCTTGAAGAGTTAGTTGCCGATTAACATTCAGGAAGATTGTACTCTGTCTCCAGTTCATTGCTCTCTTGTTGGCTTATTGTTATTCAGAGCCCATTTATTGTAGATGAGCCATTCATTTTCCTCTAATTGGATGGGATTGGATTTCACTTTCATTGTTGGATGCACTGAAAACCCAGGAGGGGCTGCAGGGATCAGCCCAGGGTTGGGGAGATTTAACTGAGCACAAAGTTTAGGTTGCAGCTGAAAGAAATCACAGGGTTTTTTTTTAAAGTTTTTTATTTTTTTACATGTAAATGCCTCTTGGCTAGGTTTGCCTTGTTATCCTGAACACCTTGTTTCTGGTATTCTTATACAGTTTCTCACCAAAGGACTTACCACAAGGAAGATTTTTGCACTGTAACATCCTCCCCTGCAAAATCTCCAGTTCATCTGGAGTAGTACAAGGCTCTGCAAGCAGAAGGCATTTTGGACCCTGCTCTCCGTGGCTACTTGCCTGGCAGTGGCTCAAGTTTGGACGGAGCTCCCAGCCACCTCAGTCTCCTTGCTGCTCACCAACACGGGGTGGCTGTGACCTTCACGACACTGCCAAACATGTCTGAAACCAGCCAGCAGGTTTAGAGGGGGCACAGGGAAAGCAAGGAGATGTGTGTACCTGCACAGAGTGGTGGTGTGGCTGGAAGGGACAAGACAATTATCGAAGAAATCCAGCTGCAAGATTGCCCAGGGAGCACTGCAGGTGGGCTATGCACTCATGAGGGAAGAGGCCAAAACCCAACTGAGGCTGTGATGGATGTACTCTGAGGAAGTCCCTTTGCACAGTCCCTCTGTTCATGCACACAAGAACCAAGCAAAGCAGCTTCCTATACACCTGCACCCAGCTGCTGATAGCACCTGAGAAGGTGCCATATTGGCCCCAAGCCTGACCTGCATTAAGGTATTCATTAGTTTCTTTTTTGTGAGGATCTTCTGGTGTTTCATGAAGGCTAAGCTCACACTTGAACCTCTCCTTCTCCTCTCCCTGCCTCCCTTAGTTAAATTTGAAGTGACCGAGTACCTCTGAGAAATCAACAGCTGGTGGAGGGAGACCACTAGGGAACACTACAGCCTGGGGAACAGGGAGACTGCACACTGGACAGGCTGAAAACAAGACAAGCAGCACAGTCTCATGAAAAACCATGAGAAGGCATTAACAAGTAACACAGCACCATGAGAAAACACGAACCATTAAAACTGACAGACCAAGTGAAGGACAACGTGAAGGGCCCCAAATGAAAAAATATTACAAGCAAGAGGTAACATTTGGCCTGCTGCTTACTGGGAAATTTTAGTTTAAAAAGACTAGTGGAGACACTGCCTAAAAAGTTCAACACGAAGATCTGCAGGCAACTGGTGCAAAGCACAGATGTTTTGGGGTGCTGCAGGTCCTCATAACATGAATAATACCAATGGTGGCAGCAGGGCTTGCTGCCCGGACTTAAAGGTGAGACAACCAACTGAAGAGCTCTGGGTGACAGCAAGCCCACCAGACCCCACAGTCTACCTCTTCAGTACCCAATTGTGCACATGAAATACTGTTTTTTGTTCTGTAGCTACACTAAAGGAGTTACATACCTTCTTCCTACAGATGTATACAGTGGCAGTCAGCCCCTGGCTCTTGGTGGTACCTGAGGTCTCCAGTCCCCTGTTGAACAGTCTGTGAATGGTAATTAAACAAAGCAAGGCTATGAGCTCAACAGCAGCTATCCTGGGCTTTCACCTCCCCTGGAAAATTGTGGTGGTTTGGAAGTCAGAAATTACAGAAAACATCTGTGCTGGCCCCAGCACAAGCCTCCCCTCAGCCTTCCCCTGAGCTGCTCAGCAGCATGACGGTAAATTGTCCCACTGGACTTTCCAGGCCTCCACAGCCCCATGAGGTATGGGCACTGAAGCTGTCCATGGTCATGATCTTGCCAGCAACGTACAGAGGGGATCATCTCCTCGCAGCTGACTGTACTTCCCTACATCCCCCATACAGGGATTAAGGAGCTGCTGCATAACTCATTGGCCTTGGTCATTACACACCATCTCTGGGCTATCTCTAGCACTGTTGTTTTCCAAATCATGGATATAGATGGGCCACAGGTCTTCTGGGAACCTCTTGGACATTGTCCTTTGGATAACATTTTCCAACAACTGTTACTATGCAGACACTACTGAGATATCTACGTTCAAGCTATAAGCACTGCACCAAATTTACCACTACTTTTTCTCCTAATGTCACATTTTACTTAAGCAGAAGCCTGGAGTCTACTCAGCATCAGAAAAATCAGTGCATGGTTGAGCACCTTTTTCTGGCCTTATCACAGAATGGCTTGGGTTGGAAGGGACCTTAAAGTCCAGCCAGTTCCACCCCTCTGACATGGGCAGAGCTGCCACCCACCAGGTCAGGCTTCCCAGGGCCCCATCAAACATGGCCTTGGGCACCTCCAAGGATGGTCTTGGGAACAACTCCTTCCCCTTCCCCTTCCCCTTCCCCTTCCCCTTCCCCTTCCCCTTCCCCTTCCCCTTCCCCTTCCCCTTCCCCTTCCCCTTCCCCTTCCCCTTCCCCTTCCCCTTCCCCTTCCCCTTCCCCTTCCCCTTC
>JAPSGF010000044.1:5381448-5521704 GCA_035772895.1 Perdix hodgsoniae
GGGGGAAGAGACTAAATATATTACAGCCATTACCTCTGTCAAAAAGTGACAATTTTAAAACATTTTAGCTTTTCACTGGGAAAGCCGGCAGCACAAAAGAAAGTGCTATAATTTTATTGTAAATGCTTTTTAAATATGGGTCACTTGGCCATCACCAATGGAAAGGCTGGAAAAGTTCAAAGCTTGAGAACAGTTCAGGCAGATAGCAGAATTTTTTGTTTAAGCCTTGTCTTTAAAATATGCTAATTGGGGCAAAAATACAGCAGTGAGAAGCATGCAAAATAAGATCTTGTTCCTGGTGGTTTTGTTTTCCCTATAGCTCTGTTCATGCTTTTCCCATCTACTTATAAGCGTGTTTTACAACTCGGATGGGAATTATTCCACCCCAACAGGGTGTTATGGACATTTGGGGACTGAGAAAACTGGAGAGAACATGGGCAGCCACCGCTCTTCACAGGAACTAAAAAATAAACAAACACTTGTTTTCTCAAACGGCTGTAGAAGCATGACATTCAGCACTGTGATTTACTGGGCAAAGGCATCTCTTGAGCATAAAATAACCCCTAATCCTTAGAATTCCAGTAGCTCAGGCTTGGATTCTGAAAGACACCCTTAGGTTTGCTGGATTTCGCATGGCAGAAACTTGTATTTTTAAGTTCCCAGAATTAGGAATTAGCCTTTTTGGATAGAGCAGGACTAATGCCCACACCCAGCATCCGTTAGCAGCTCTAAAAGGTAAAAGAAAGCTTACAGATGCCCTGAAGCACGTGGATTCAGGCTGCTTTTGTTTGAATTTGTAATGGGTTTATCAGACCTAGAGAAAGGGGCAATCTCAGCAGGGTTTATTTTACACAGCATCGCCTTCCTCTCCCTTTCAGACATCTGGAGAGAACTTGTACGCCTTTTCTCTCTTATCTATACCTCCATTAATTACAATTTCACTTTGCTTCTTGCATCTCAGAACACGTGCAAATCTTGGCTTACAGTGAGGCAAGTTGTTAAACAGGCTTCCTTCTCCAAAGGATCTGTTTAAGCAAAAGCCCCTGAAATCCTGCACAGACATGCAGTATCAGCATTATGATGAACCATCCATGTCACAGCAGCTCCCAGAGGCCCATATCCCACTGCACAAGCGCTCTCCAAATTTGCCAGAGAGCAAGCAAGCATCCTGCTCTGGAAGAGTGCATTATGCAGCAAAGGGGAAGCAGGAAGGAATGCTCACCACCCATCTTCTGGCAACCAATTTAGCAGCTAAATGTAACCAGCTGGTCTCCCCAGGCTCCCTCTGTAGTCAAGGGAGGGAAAGCAAAGCTCCTGCAGAGGGTCATTCAGTGCACCCAAATTAGCCTAACTCTGAATTGTCCTCTCTCTCATCCGTGACTGCAGAAGGAGTTTGAAGAGGCTGCCCGGGGGTAATTTAGCCAGCTAAGTTGGGTGGTCTGAATAATTCCTTCCCCACCAACCTCTAAAAGGCTGCCTAGGTACCCCACAGAGATCGGCATGCTGGTGAAGGGGCATCAGTGCCTGCACTCATGCCTGCTCTAGAGAAAGCTGAGGTGCTCCCTTAGTGCTGCTGGATGCTGAAGTTCCCAGCTGGGCTGGGGAGTGGGCCTGAGCTACGTGATAACAGGTGCTGCTGATGGACCGGCTGTGGCGATGGTCTGCTTCCCGCCTCCCTAGTCAACCTGCTGGCCTTAGACCTAGGCAGACCATGTAAACATCCCACCGCAGAGGTGGGAATAGCTGCAGCCCTTGGAAGCACCTCATGGTGGAGTCAAAAGCAAATACCAGTGCTGTAGAGACACTGCTGCCCATACCTTTCTCCTGGCTGCAGGCAGAAGGGGGCAGCGCGGCTTGTGGGGCCACTGGACAGGGCATGACCCCCCTTGGGTTGCTGCCTGCCATCACAGCGAGACCCCAGGCTGCCCCCACCCACTGCCTGGCACCACGCAGGGTCCCGGCCTGCTGGGCCTTGCACCGGAGCCAGTCTGTGATCCTAAGTTCAGCCAGCTGAGCATAGGCTGCCAAGCCAGAAGGACATCTCTTCCTCCCAACAGGCCCACTCTGAGATGCACCCTTGCACCATCACTAAATCATCATTTTTACACGTTTGTCCAGAGAAGAATCCAGCCTGGGCCGCTGGCTGTTTAGCTTGCTGCTCATCAAAGACCTGTAAAGTCTGGCTTTCAGCTGTTTGAACAGTCTCTTTACAGATGGCCTGATTAAGGCGCAGGGCTTTATTAGCTGTTCTGCAGCAATATGGTGAAGGACAATGTTGTGGAATGCTCCTTCAGGAGATTTGGGCTCTCATCTCCTTTCCTTTTCGGACCGGGATGCTTGGCAACCAACTGCTATGACAGCATGCTTCACTGTATTGTACTCTTAAAGACTCCTCAGACCACAGATTTTTCAGACTATTAGAGGAAAATTGGTGCTTGAAGAACAATAAGAGAACCGTACTACTGCCCAGTTGCTGTCCCCACACCTTTTTCTGGGGAAAGAGTCCACATGCAAGGGCTGAAAAACCTATTTTGGCCACACATGTATATAGAAATGTGTATTCAAAACATCCAAAGTTCTGGTAATTTTCTCACAACATTTTTGAAAAGACTCTAGGCATCCCCTTTTTCCTGAAAACCACGTTTGGGGCATATAAAATTTCAGTTAGTGGCAGGAATACCTGCCAGGAAGTTTTCATTAACATTTCAACGAATAAGGCTGAGTTGTTTTGCAAAAGAACAAAGCATTCTGACAAATTTCAGCAATTTCCTATCATCTTTTGTTTCATAACTCTATTTAAGAGGAAACAAAGAAAAGCAAAACTTCCAAATCATTGGTGAGCCTTAATGAGAACCGTGTTATTTCTGAGTGTTGGCGCCAAGAAAAAGATGGAAGAGCAAGCTTTTGTGCCTGGGCTGGCCTGTGAAGGGCTTCTTGAGAATGGAGGGTACCTACACTGCTGAAACCCACTGGCTAAATCCTTTACAGTCACCACCAGAGAATCAAATGACATTTTATTCACGAGTTCCTTTTCTGCTCACAGTTACTACTTGACCTTAAGGACAAAGAAAGGTCCCAGACTTGACTTTGGTGGCTTTTGTAACGTTAGGTTCACTCATGTTCAAGAAACATTTGGAGTGTTAAGAAACATTTAGATGTTGTACTGAGGGACATGGTTTAGTGGGAAATACTGGTGATAGGTGGATGGTTGAACTGGATGATCTTGGAGGTCTTTTCCAACCTTGGTGATTCTATGATTCTCACCCAACTACACTCATGCATTCGAGAGGAAAAATGCAAACATGAGTTTATATAATCAAATATAATTTTCCTCATATTGCTCTGAGCAACCTGATTGAGCAGTAGGTGTCTCTGCTCACTGCACAGAAGTTGGACTAGGCCTTTAAAGCTCCCTTCCAACTCAAACGAGTCTATGACTCTAATGACACAGAATAGTTAATATCATGCGAACTTCAGTGCATTACTCAAACCCCTGTATAGGGACTCTGAAGAACTACTGCTGGAAGAGCAGCAAGCTTGTGATCTGCTCTAGGCACTGACATGCTGCAGCAGATTGCTATGGGCGCTACTAGAAAGGACTTGAGACATTCATCCCAATGCAACCCTACAGCCTAGCAACTGGATGGAACCTCAAGAGAGGGAGTTCCCAAGTCTCTAAGTACCACTGAACTTCGACAGTTCCTGCTCTTGGGCTCTGCACCCACTACAATGATGGGCTGGGAGCCAGACTGCAGGGCTATGGCAGCAGAGTTTCGGAAGTGCATTGAGGGAACAAGAGGGAAAATAGGGCAGGTGCAAAAGGACAGTCCAACACCTTCAACTCCATGGAACAGGATCCAATTTAGAGATACAGCTCATATGCTGTATCTCATATGCTCATACAGAGGCATACTCACCACAGGCAGCCGAAATTGCATGGTTTGGCTGCAGCATGCAGGCAGAACATATTCAGTACTTGGTCATCATGTTTTCTTCTTAATGAGAAACCTGATACAAGCATGTGTTTTTCAAGACAAACTGAACAGAGGAACTGCTTAGTGCATCTACTGCTGCGCTGTTCAAAATGCCAGGAGCCAGATAACAAAAGCCTCTTGCTGTATCATTTACAGCAAGGTCCCTGGAACAGGTACTATTTCTCTTTTCAGCTATTTGCATAAGCATATACTACAACACATTGCAATAAACTGAGATTTAGCTTGTTTTCTTGCTCTGTACTTATCCCTCTATGGCCTGTACAAAATCTTATTACTAGAATAACTCCTCCAGCCCCATGAACCAACAGCTGACACCACAAAAGGACTGAAATCTCCATTAAAAGACATAGTTAAGTTTCACACTTTAACAAAAGGTCACAAACACTTTGCACCTGCAGTGCACTTAATGTTTGTCTGAGGGTTTGAGCTGAGAGGAGGCAGGGGATGACGCAAACCCAGAACTTCATACTTGAGACCAAGCTCAGATGCCACTAAGCATGCTTTCTGCTCATGGACAATTCCCTGTTTTGGATTCTAGGTATGCAGACATGATTACAGTGTTAGAAATGCCATACCAGGTTCTACTTTAGCTACTGCTTCCTCCTTAAAATATGAGGGAACTGCAGCTGGCTTCCTTTTCCCTATGGAAAATGTGACACTCCATGGGGATACAGCAGACAACATAACCCAAGTCAAGTCCTGGGGAACCCCCTGTGGAAGCTCCTCATATGGGAAAACAAAACCTGGTTTTGGCTTCATACAAACTCCTTCCTTCAAGAGGCCTTTGAAAACTACCTTCATTAGTGCAGGGTACCAGCATCAAGTTGAAGGAAACAAAAACTGGAAAACCTTCATCAGCTTCCAGGAGGTTCTCAAGAATATGTGTACATTTCTGAGCGAAATGAAGGAATTACAATCTGAAATACAGATTATTCTTCAGAAAATTCCTATCACGAGAAACATGTCGACAACAAAACCAAGCACAAAGAGGCAACAAGAGAGCAGCACAACTACAACTTTAATCTTTATCTTTGAAGAGTACAGAGTTGAAAATTACACTTTCTTCTCCTTCCCACCTTTCCATTCTCTACCCATCATTTCCTAATCTTCCCCTAGAAAGGGAACTATTTCTTTGTTAGTAGATTGACTTCCCTTCAAGTGAAGCACGCCCATTAGGCCCCAATTCCATAAAACACTCACACATACACTTCTCTTCACTCTGCTCCTATTCACTGCAACATTTAAGTGCATATACTTGAATGCTGTTTTGAATAGGGATGTTTTTATTTAACCAGAGTGAGGGGGTGGTGGTGCAGTGGTAATACTTGTGTGGTCTTAGCATGGAGGGGGAGGACAGACAACATACATCATCTTGTTCCCAATTTAAAGGCAGTTTTAGCAGCAGTCAGTGACTGATACATGGGTAAAATCTTAAGCAGCAGCTTAACCACAGACGTGTGTAGTGGTAAGAAATCCCGCGACATGTAAAAGGGGAAGCTCTGAAGTCACTGCTGAATGCCAGCTAAAGCAGCTTTGCAAGGTCAGTCCGACTTCTAAGTTTCCCTTCTGATGCTCCTAATGCCATTAAGCAAATTTGCTTCTTTAATTAGAATTATACAAAGGCAAAGAGAGGTCAGGAAGACAATACAAAAATGTATAAAGAACGGGAAAACCTACAGACTTTGGAAAACAGGATTCTGGAAAATCAAAATGTTTACATTTTATTTTCTGTTGTAGGCTTTCACTTTTTTATCCCTTCAAAATACATTTAGTCTTAAATTAATAAAGAGCAAACGAATACACGTTCTTTAAACAGACATCATAAAAATGCAGACATTACACCACAGGATCCATCATTTAAATATCCCAATAACTGAACAGTTAAAGTGACACTGGCTAACGTGAGGATAAAATACTCTGATAAAAAGATGCCGTGGCTCTAAGGAAAATGCGGATTAGAGAATCAAGAGCGAAGCAGGTGATGCTTTAGTCTGAATCTGAACTGTCTTGCTTATTGGTATGGTACTGGCTGGCTGCTTCTTCCAAAGGAGCCATTGTGCCATCCGGCCGCACTCCCATTGGCTTTATAAGCTCATCTCTGTAAGAGATTGAAAAAAAGAATATGCATTAGCATATGTACACATATCAATTCACATGCGTATAATACAATCGCATACAGTATATGCTTTAGTACATAATAAGCCTTTAAAAAGGAAGTTATTTCTGCTGAAGCCTTCTGTTTTGAAGGAAAAGGAACAAAAAGCCTTCCAAAATAGGTGGGAGGGGAAGAGCAGGACAGATAAAGACCTCATTCATGTAGGCCAAACCTCCTTAGCCAATTAAAGGCACCATGAAAAGTCAGGGCCTAATAGGCTCAAGGCAAGGAGCAGGTTCGCCATTTCAAATACACAAACTACCTTTTCTTCTGAGAGTTCCCGGCCAGCCATTCCCACCTAGAATTTCAACCTGCCATTCTGGCCAATAAATGCACATGCAATTAAAATAAAAGATCTGATGCACATTGCTCTTGCTGCAGGAAATAACTCGGCGAAGAGAGCAGACTGCCTACACCACTACACTGCTACCAGGGGTGTGTAAGTACTTGTTGATTCATTTTAAAAAGCTGACTGATTCTAATACTACTGCTTTTGTTTGCGGCAGTTTAATTACAGGATTGACAGCCATTTTAATCTCTTCAAAGCTCTAAAGGCCTCTCAAAGCTAATCCAATTATATCTACTCCACAAGCTACAGCCTCATCTAAGAGATGATTAATTATTGATTAAGCCAATCAAAAAGTATTAGCAAAGATTTATTTAATCCTTACTTTTTATCACCTCATTTATATGTGGATTATGGCAAAACCTGTGAGGGCATAGATAACGTTTTGATTTTCTCCCAGAGGAAAAAAAAAAGGGGGGGGGAGGAGAATACCTCAAAATATTCAGGAGTCACCTTTAATAAAGCAGCGGAGGTTTGATGTCAATTCACCCCTCACTTAAAAGGCAGGCCAGTAAAACTCAGGCGATTTAACACAGTGTATGCCTTTCCCCTGTTCCCCCCGGGCCACAGACAGTAAAACCACAGCACTCAGTGGGGAGGACAAAAGCATTTCACTGGCTCTCTGCTGGTCTGCACTACTACCTTGGCTGAAAAGAAGGGACAGAAATTGGTTGCACACAGCTGGCAACCTAGCCTTAACACAAGAATAGAAACAGCAGGAAGGGGAACATCTGAATTACATGGCATGCATAAGCTAGATACAGTACAGCAAAGCAGTAGTTGAAATCTCCAAGAGTCCTTTTTGCTCAGGAAAAGGAATCCAACTATTTGCACAGATGTGGCCATCAGATACTGCAGCACTAAGCTCACAAATCCCACTGCCTGCAGCACCTCAACTCATGAGAAACTGCTCCTGGAAGAACCCGTCTGGTTTGGCCAGCCATGAGCAAGGGAAGGACATCCGTTAGGACCATACCCAAATCCATCTCTAAACAGACATCTAAACAGAGCTGGCGTGCTGTACTTCAGGACTGAGAACCTCAAGTAGTACAGGCTATAGCATGCAGATTCTACCCAAATCACTTTTCGTGCCCCCTAAGCTGAGGGGATCCTAAATTTCAGTTTTAAAAACCACAATGCTTAGGTCACAACATTCAGCACTGCCACCAGTAGTCATGGAACCACGTCATTTATTAGCCATTTACCATTTGCTGTTGGTAATGGCCAGCAAAGGATCAAAGGTGCACTTCAGAAAGATGAATATTCCTGGTCAGAAGAGTATTCCACTAAAAGACACAAAGATGGGCTTAAGGATGAAAACCACTTGGAGAACGTGGGCCAGTTTTGCATAATCCCACAGCAGCTTTGATGTAACTTTCTAGTGGTAATGCTGATAAGCAAAGTGAAAGCTGCAGAGCAAGTACCCACACAAATGACACAGTGTAAAGGGGTGAACGCCTAACTTTGTTCTTGTCTGCAATGTTTTTGCTGTAGAACACACACTGACTAAACTAGCTTTCTGATCACAATAAGCTTAGGGACTGGTGGTTACAAACTGTGAGGTAACTTCACAAACCTCAGATAAATACAAGCAAGTTTTCTCACCTCTTAATCCTCTATCTCCCCTGATAACGATACTTCTATCTGTAAGCACTGTCAAGAAGTCTTACCTCACCTCTTGTCAACTATGAAGACATAGAGCCCTTTCTCTGTACCTCACCTTCACAGTTCACTTTCACATTATGTTACAAATGCTTCACAACATAATACAAACTTTTTTCTCCCCTAAGAATTGTCTGTAGAGATGCTGAATACCAGACGCATCGGTTGAGACAAATCTTTATGTGCAGTTGTTGGCTTACTGGGGTTTTTTTTTGGTGTCAGTTTTGAAGATAAGCACGTGGAGTTTTACATGACAGCGTAATGTAGAAGTCTGAAACATGCAGTGCACTTGTGCATTCTTCATGATACTGAAAAGCCTGCATCTCTCAGCTCACTGTACTCATTTCAGAGCGCACCATTATGAACTGTACCGCTCTGCATTTGAGTTCTGATCCTCCTCTCTGGGCTCAGTATGAGCTGGGCTGAGCTCACATTTCATGAAACAACAAGGATGTTTATCAATTACCTTTCTCTGCCTGCACAAACTTCCTGCTTTGCAAAAGTCCTTCAACAGGATGAAAGACGGTTGTTAAAGTTTGCTATTCTTTTTTCAGTACAGTATTCCTTTTACAGTATTAGTAGGCTGAATTCCATACACACTTTCTCAGACAAGGAAGGAAAACAACTATATGAGGAGATACACTGGGCCACCACAAGAAGAGATAGGGATTAATTGCTCAGTGCAGAAAGCAGGGACCAACCAATTTTTTTTCTTAACCGCGAGCTAGACCTAAAGTAGTGTAAAACATGACATTTTTTCCCTGGCTAAGATTTGACTGCAGGCTCTGAACACTGCACAAGACTACATGAGCTGACCCTCACCTGGTACAAATCACCTCAGCTCTACCAACCTCAGCAGCTTCCCCTTTAGCACTGGCTGCTTAGAGATCTCAGCTCAACATGGAGCAGCTGAGGATCTGTTTGCTGTTTGAGGTGAAATACAAGCAGCAAGTAATCCCATAAAACTGCCACATACACTCTCCGAAGTAATTTCATTACTTAGACACTTCAGTAAGGCAGAAGAGAGATCACCTCACCCCAGTAGGTGGCAGCATGAATACTTCCACATCCACGAAGTCCTATCCAAGAACATAACAGGCATATTTATACATTTGAACATCCTTACGTGACCTCCGATACACTCAAATAACCCTTCCTGCAAGATTCATTTTTCTAATGCAAACAAAGCATTCTATTCAAGTATACTTAGAAACACACCATAATTAAACAGTTGGTAAAATGCATTCTCTTCTTCCACTTGCAGATCTCCCAAGAGTCCCTTCAAATATATCTATACAAGGTCTAGCTCCCTGCTTGCCATTTAGCTTGATAACGACTCAAAAATCATTCCCTTGTTTTGCAGGGTAACTCTTTCTTGTCTGCTCTGTGTACTATAGGGCAGTATTGACACATGGAATTAATGATGGTGTCTGTAAATGAAATAGCCATCACATAAACACCAGCCTGCTCCTTTGATAAAATGGCATGGTAGGGACCTATTCACCTCCTTATAATTGAGTACCACATAATAGTTCCGATCCTTTCATGTAACATTATTTTGTTCTATGATTAGGATGGGGAAGAAAAAAAAAAATCTATGTAACGTTGCTTTCTTCATTCATCCTATGATTAATTTTGTGTTTTTTAATGAGCATGGTTGCTTATTTAGGCAGGTTCTCTTACTTGTTTTGTTGACTCTTGTTGAATGTACAACAAAACCCAAGCTGTGATAATTGGGGACCATTTCATCAGCAAAAGGATTCTTGCTATTAATACAAGGTTGGCTTGGAAAAAGCATCCTGACATTTTAAATTAGTCAATTAATATACAATTCTACCTACCATTTATAATAGAAAAAAATGTTAGCATATTTCTTCTAACATTTTAATTAACAGAGACTATTTCCAATAGTCTATGATATAAACAGACAGCATGCCGTACAACAATGACTTAAGTTGGCTATCTTTGATGTTTTGAAAAGGAAATAAATAATAGAGGTTGAGTTAAATCTGTTCACCGACTTGGAGATGTGCACCACATGTAGAAGACGCACTGATTTACAGCTACCCAACAATTCTCAGCAAGCCACCATCTATTCTTACCACAGGCAAAGCCCATGAAGTTACTTTATGGTCAAGTTCAGGCATTTGGTGACCTACCTAAGTAACACCTACACCTTCCAAGTGCTGCAGCAAAAAAATATTAATGAGGGTGAAAATCTTGATAATTTATACATACCTAATACTTTCAAAAAGTAACTGCATCCAGCCAAATCTGAGCAAACACTTAGTCTCCATATAAGCTTCTGTAGAACCCGAACCAGTATTAGTTTGGGAAGAGTAAATGTGTTCACAAGCAATTTTCAGCTTTTCTCCGTACGTGTTTATATAACTAGGTGATTATTTGTAATTTAGCCTTATTGAGGGTCAATTACTTCAGGAACAGCCCTAAGTACCAGCAACCTAACAGAAAACAAAAGTTGCAGCCCTGAAGATCTTGCAGTCCCAGTACTATAGAAGCAACTGCAGGCGGATGTAATGAGACATAAAAGCCTAAGGTGAAAGCAAAGCTATGGCCAAGAAAGTAAGGAGCAACACCAGGCACCAGCTGCTTGTCAGTTTTTAGCAGGCAACACAGCAGGTGTCTCCAGCCCTCCAAACTGAAAAGGCTCTTAGGCTACAGTAATGCCATTTGGACTTTCTGTGCAACTGCTACAGCGACAGCAACTGACTTGTCTTCAGTTTTTCCTCTCTCCATCTTCCCTTTAAAGAAAAAAAAGCTGTAGAATGTTTAGACATTTTATTACGCTATTCCTAATGCTCAGCATCTTAATTCTCTTCTCATGTAGCAGCCATTTGGTTTTACATAATAGTTTAACTAGAATTACACATGCATTCTGTTTTCTTCTCTTTATTAAGACGACTGTAAACTCATGACACTTGCTTTCCATACAAATAACCTGGATAAAGTATTCAAGTATTCAATTATTTCACTGAATCATTCATCTCCAGTTTCTTCCCTGCTCACACTCCTGTTTATACTTCAGTCTCTGCCAGCTAATAGGAAATCCAGAACCACCCACAGCATTTGCTGTTTCCACAATCCTTAGCAGACAGTTAAAACCTTTAGTTGGCTGGAACTTTTCTCAAGATAACTTTTAATTTGAATATTCACTGACTCTACAACATGCAAACGTTTCTATCTTCAGGTTCATCCCCTTGTTTGAAAAATGATTCACTTACAAGTTTACCTAAATCTACAGCTCACATACCATACCAATTTATTTTATGGCATTACCATATCCATCTAGAACAAATGATAAAGCCTCCTTTTAACCCGATCTACATTTACTCCAAGTCCCTATGAACTCTTAATTGTATCTTTCCTTTTAATTGCTCTAATAGATAACTCATTTCTTCTGCCAACAGCTGTAGCAAGACATAAATATTTACCATCAGGTCCTGCTTGGGGTAAACAAGTATACTTGTCTTGTGATTCTCCTCATACATCAAAATGAGAAATTCTTTTAATTATTCATCAGCCTACCCATTTGGCAAGCAGGTTCCACCAACACCTGACTCTGTCCAATCCTTTCTAAAGAGGGTTTCCTCTGAGGTCCTATAAAATATCACTCTTTCCTTTGAAGTATCAAGCATTCTTCTCTGCAGTGAAATCAGCCCTAATTCTGCAGGGTAGATTATAGAACTACTTGAAGCTGTAAACCTTAGTAAAGAGCAAAGAACTGGGTTGTAAAGTGTCTCCATCAAATGCAGCTAAAATACAATACCTGGAAAGTTTATCAAACATGTTGACAAGCTTCATAGCTTCATATTCTTTTTGTTCTTCTGTCATTTCATCCATTGGATTAGGCATGGGTTCTTCCAAGTGACCAGTGATAAGGTTAATGCTGGAGGTGGAAAGATAAAACAGTTTACATTTCTACAGAAAAATGTATGTAAAATTGTCTTCTTAAGAGGTGGAAAGAGCAACTCTCAGACACCACTGAGACTAATGCTGTCTGTACTGCATGGGAAAGCTCTTACTACCAATAGCCAACCAACACATTGATTTGTAGTCTTTTCCTGTGATTTACAATATAGCTTCCTGTTGATGCACTGTATAATTCCTTGTTCACTACTCTAGTACTGCACATCCCACTAGTACTTGTTATGCTCTAAACCATACAGTAGTTTAAGAGCAAGGTAATAACACTGATAATGACAATGTCATTAGTAATAATGACACACAGGGGGAGCAAATAACAGATATATGACTGCAACTAATTTTCTACAGGCTTGATTTTAAGAACACAGACCAAAAAGAAAATTTTCTTACTCAGGAAGAAGCGCTGAATTAGGTTTCCTTCTCATGATCATTTTTGCTCAACACAAATTACTATTACACTGAGAATTTACAACCTTGGTTATTTTCACTGTTAAACCAAGTGAATGGTGATGCAGAGATGGGGAGTAACAAAAACAGAGAATGAGTTTTAAAGCACATTTTCAGGAAAAAGTTTCTTTGCAAATAGCTTGACCACAAACAAAAACAACACAGAAAACCAAATGCAACTGACATTTGGTCCCGAACATTCCATTTAAGTGCTAGCTTTTAACTAAACAGACATCATAGTTTTACTTCTATGCATACAACTGGATATGAATCATAGAACAGCCTGGGTTGAAAAGGACCACAAAGATCATTTAGTTTCAACCCCCCTGTTATGTGCAGGGTCAGCAACCACCAGACCAGCCTGCCCAGAGCCACATCCAGCCTGGCCTTGAATGCCTCCAGGGATGGGGCATCCACAGCCTCCTTGGGCAACCTGTTCCAGTGTGTCACCACCCTCTGTGTGAAAAACTACCTCCTAATATCTAACCTAAACCTCCCCTGTCTCAGTTTAAAACCATTCCCCCTTGTCCTATCGCTATGCACCTTGTAAACAGCCGTTCCCCCTCCTGTTTATAAGCTCTCTTCTGAAAGACTGGAGACAAAAGAGGAAGAAAATACCATAAAGCGTAGAAACAAATCTGCTCTGCAAAACTTTTCTGCCCTGATTTGTTACTCTGAAAGAGTATCATCTCTTATACCCTCCTTTATTCTCATTTAACAAGTTTAGATTTTAAGGTAGCATTTAGATAGACAACACAGGTATTCTGAACCTCTAACACTGTGTTCTTAGGCCTCCACAAACATTTTGAATTGTTCTTATTTCTTTTTGACAAGCATTTCATTCTTACGTAGCTCCATCTACTGAAATTAAATCATTATCAGAGAGGGTATTTTTACTTTGGAGCCACCCAACTGCATTCTGGATACTGAGTGAGACTGGTTCTTCAGTAATTTGACCAAGAGGAGACAGTAGTCCATATAAGCACATGTAATTCAACAGCTGGCCATTTTGTAAAAGAGGAAACAAAAAATTATGTCAAAACATCTTGACTGCAAGAGGAAATGCAGAATTGAAACCAATCCCATACTTTGGCTTTGCAGACTTGTATTCTTCAGTATCTGTATCTTCATCATCCGAGTACCAATGATCTCCTCTTCCCCCTGCTAACAGGCCCCTGGCTGCCAATAATCCTGCCGCGTTACCGTAGCCTGTATATTTTAACAAGCTGTCAACTGTAAAGAGTGATACAAAGGATTATTCAGCTTAGAATCAGCTACAAAACAAGAAGCATATAGCTTTACCAAAATCAAAAGAGTTACAGCGAGACACAAACATTACAGCACGACTTTATGTAAAAGGGAGAAGAAAAGAAAAGTATACCTCTCTCTTTACAAAGAACAAAAAGAAATTCTGCTGCAATTTGCTTTACTCCCAGGTCAACATGTGTCATAAGGCGCACAAGCTTGTTTCTCACTGTTGTGCCAACTTCTGGACGACTCGATACATCTCTTAATGGAGGCAGTACCTAGCAGCATTAAAAATAGAGAACAGCAACATAGAATGCGTGGAAATACTTAGCCAATCCTTGCAGAAACACTGTAAAGAGAACAAGAAAATACCACAGCTCTGCTGCTTTAAAGAAAGGACTAATATCAAACCAGTTGTGTTTACATGGACTAGTAATTGACTCTTGCTTCATCAGACATTCAGCCCTTCTGGTCTTCCATCCTTGGCAAATGCATACTGAACCTCAAGCACACATCTGAGAAAGGACAGCTGTTAGCAGTTTAAGAGCTTAAATGCCTAAAATAGTTGGTTACAGGCAACAGCAACCTTATTTTGTTAGATTCTACTGTTTTGTTCCAATTTCTGGCAAAAGCATTAGTAACAGCTTAATGAAACCCACCTTAATATGATGCATTATTTGTACAGAACAGTAAGTATACTTACAGTGAAAAAGCAGGAAAGTCATACTGCAAGTTCTAACAAAAATTTCAGAAACTGTCTCCACATGTAAAAAAAGGAAATTCATCCTTCTCCCAGATAACATTCCTCTGAAAGCTGAAGCTCGCTTTCAAAAAGATTTTGGAGAAAACACTTCTTCAGCATATCCTAAAATGCACTGTTTTCTCATTATATATCATTAGTATTGTTAACTTTAACCCTCCAGAAAGCCAGAAGGTGCCTGAAATGTTAGGTTGCCCAACCAAACTTCAGCCTCTGTGTGCATTCAAACTCAAACCCCAGATTATGATGATTATTTTGCACACACAGGACATGACACGACCTGCAAACAAATCTAAGCCATAACACCAATTATTTGGTAGTTTGAAGACTCCTGAAAGAACTACGATCACCCACAATTTACTAACTCAAAAAACCAAGCCTGTCACTAACTGTCATTAAGAATTGCAGGTTCTTTGTTTTCTAGGTGTTTAACACAAAACATTGTGTTCTGTGCAAGTTTCCTGCACAGTTATTGAAATCAGACTCACTGGGACCTGATACTGACATGCTATGTATTGACTACTTTGAGAAGGAGAGGGCCTGTTGTTTTTATTTTCAATCTAGGCACTCACATAATTAGCAAACACTTTGTCCCTGCTTACTTTCCCCAAAGGGGAAAGTACCATGACTGCCATTTCCCAAAGTGCTGTAAGAATGAATTCATGTTTTCAGAATAGCTGAATGCTAATATTGTGATGAGTGCCACAGGACAGTCCATGAGGAAATTAATCATTCTGTCTTCAGATGAGAATTTGAATAGTGCACACTAAATAAAGCCTAAGGCCAACACTCAAATCCTTCAAAATATCAAACATCCGGTCATGTAGTTAGCAGCACCCATCCGTTTCCTGCACTATGAGGCAGTGTTCCTGTGGGAAGAGACAGCAACCAGTTGCATCCTGACACCTAGATGCTGAGATGCAGTAAAAACATGCAGACAGCCTCACTTTATAACTGTGGAATATTTGGCTCCACAATTTTTTTTTTAAAAGAAATTTAAAAGATGAGAAAGAGCATTCCAGGAAAGAGCTGCTGCAAACAAAATATTTAAACAAAAATGGGTTTCAGAACACTGTCTGGTGAAAGAAGTGGACAATATATGCAAGGCATGCTCACTGCCATTCCAGATTCCATTTATGAATTCAGGCACAGCTTTGATCTGGGAGTGGCATTTAAGATGCAAACCGAAAAGCATCGCAGGTTAGGAAAAACAAATCCCTCAGCTGGTCTCAGCTGTCCCTTCCTTACTCCTGTTTTAAGTTTCCTCTCTTCAACTTCAGGAAAAGCAGCAAAGAAAACCCCCAAACCCACCACATTCAGCCATTATGTGATCATTTCATCTTTAACCACAGTGCAGGAATCATTTTTCCCTAAAAAGAATCTCTCAGGGTCCGCACTGTATTCAAAAGCTCTTTTAAGAGACCTTTACGTGATGAAGGACAACGTTTTACTCCAATGGAACAGCAGATCCATGCTTGGTTCATACATTTGAGTTCCCAAGACTCCTGCCTGCTGAAGTCAGATTAAAGCTCAAGCAGAAGTGACCAAAATGCCTGCAGTCTCAGTGGCTTCCATACAGCTTTTGTTCACTGCACTGACATACTCCTGACCAGCTGGATGTAAGGGGTCAGACATTATTGGTCTTTTTTCCAACCACAGTGCCCTACCTAACATAGGTTTACAATACTTTACAATATCTCCAGTACTATTTAACAGCTCACAACATTTACATGGAATTTAGGTTATATTATCTACTGATTTACACGACTTTGAAAAAATATTTCTACAGCTGACAGTTGTGAGAGACATAATGGAAAAAACAAATATCAGAGAGAGAACTTCTGGGTGATTTAATAGGAAACCATCTGTGCTTTGAAGGTATCAGTGCCCTGTACTGATGTACATACTTTAGAATATTTGTTATTAGTTCCATATTTGAATTTAGATGACTAATTTACATACCTGAGCTTTGATAAACTTCCTGATATTCCTATGAGTTCGGCAGCATTCTGTTAATAAACTGAGAACTGGAGTCAGACCTTCTCTATAGCTGCTTCCCTAAAGTAAAAACAAATAAAAAATATTTTTAACATGCATTTCAAATCCTATGAACTCTACAATAAAGCCCTGTGACAATCAAATCATGCACTTTACACATATAAACAAAGAGCCAAATGCTCATGGTCTGAAAAACCATAAGCATGCTTCAGGTATTTGTTCTTGAAATGTTTCACAACCTAGAATCAAACAAGGACATCCATGTTTTTCCTAATGCTGCCTGAAAAGATTCTTACAAACATTACAGACATCCGCTTTTTAATTTAATGAAAGAAGCCACATTTGACAAAGACCTTCACAGACCATACCTTGTCAATTCTCTTCTCCATGAAATCCAATAAAATCTGGATTGCTCTCATATTCATACCATTGTATTTTATATCTGTTTCCTCCTGGGATGACGGACTAATAAGGACATCCAAGCAAGAAACGGGAATATTGCTTAAGAGGTTGATTGCATTGCTGAAACAGATTGTTAGAATTTGTTATTTATTTGGAAGAAAGAAGCAAAAGCAGTACAACTTACCGTTACTGTTTGTTCAACTGCAACAACAACAAGACCCTGCAACTGAAGCAATGCTTTATTTTCTTTTCTCTGCATTTTAAAGAAGATGGCACACATTATGCCTGAGTGCTAGCTCAAAAAAGCAGTAGTGCAGCCGTGCAGCATTACCTCTACACCCCACAGAACCACATCCCCAGGATAAGGCACAGCCACCAGCACTACTTTCCAGCAGCTGAGCTGGCAGGACAGCAGGGGGAACTCTCACATTGACTTGCAGGCTCAGAGCTTTTTCCTCCTTGAAACTTAAAAGATTTTACAATCTGGCCATATCCTACCATTATGCTGACAGAAGTATGCCACAGAAAACTACTTCTCCCTTCGTATATCAGTGCAGCGTGGTGGTAATTTCTCAGGTTCCCTGGAATGTTTTCACTTTTCCTCAGCTTGTAATATGTAGGAAATACAGGGGGCTTTAACACTTCAAAAAGCTCAGGCTTACTTACCAAGCAGCTCACATGCAGTAACTGGCAGCTTCTGCAATCCCCAAAGCGGAGTACAATGCAGAACTTACTTTGCAAGGAACTCTTCTCTGTTACATATCCTTTGAGTTTGCTATCTATCCTGTTCTCACTACACAGACCAGAATTTGTACTCTCTCTGAAGCAGACTAAATGACACAGATGCAGCAAAGCACAGAACTGTCATTATTTAGTGTCCAACTGCAATTTTAAACGGGTGTATTTAAAAATACTACAGAATGATGTGGTTTTAGTTAAGCAGGTCTGAAAGCCATCAAAAAACCTATGGGTTAACAATGTTTCAAAGAGTGTCCGAGAATTCCAAGAGTGGAGAAACTTCAGTTAATGCTTTAGATCACATTTACATAGAAGCTGCACTCTGTTTTTATGTTATTCATACAATTCTAACAAAGGCCTAACGTGTCAGAAAGCAAAACAGTAATGACATGAGAGGATTTCTAACAAATGTGCTGCTTGGAGTCTGATCAGGCTGGGTGGCTGCTCCACACTGTTGTTATCTCCCTTCTGTTCCTCTAATAACTGAAATTCAGACAACTTGCTCTTTTGGAAAAAATTATTCCTGTTTAAGATGCAGAAGTTGCTCCTCTCCAATATTTCCAGAATAGTTAGAAGCAAAGCAGACTGAAATTCAACAAATATTTGGTAGCTTTCATCCTTTCATCAAATTTCTCTTTTTAACCAGCTCCTTATTAAACAACCAAGTTCTCAAACACCTACAAAATTAATTTTCTGGATCACTGTGTCTAAGCTATTCTTTTCAATAAATGAAGCCCAGCTTTCTGATCTTTGTCACTTCACTGACAGTTTTATTTGTGGTAGAGGAGTGTATGAAATTCTCCAGCTACCAGGAAGTCAGTGACTATGCACAGATCTGCACAATAGTGTTTGCATTCCTACTCCAGGGGGTAGAAATACTGCGTATATTACTCTCCCCTTTTTGGCTTCCCAGAGATCATTAATCACTGGGACATGACATCCACCCACTCATGCTCCCAGCCCCCTCCTGATATGCAAATTCAGAAGCAAAGGCCTATTT
Organism: Perdix hodgsoniae; assembly: GCA_035772895.1. Lineage (NCBI taxonomy): Eukaryota > Metazoa > Chordata > Aves > Galliformes > Phasianidae > Perdix > Perdix hodgsoniae. The sequence goes on from JAPSGF010000044.1 coordinate 5,400,145, forward strand.
AGAGCTGCAGAATGCCTTGATTAAAGCCTTGTTAGTGGGCAAGAACGGCACTCGCTCTAATACGTGGTGCTGTAAGCTGTTCAGATTCAAACGTTAAGTAATGACATGACAGAACCACAATAATGACAACAATAGCAGGTACTAAATTAGTTAAGGGACTTTTTGTAGGTAGCTTCTGCTTATTTCTTAGGAAAATAAGTCAAACCAACAATCAGTAAAACACAGTTAAGGGCATGTATTCAATACCAGATACTCGTATAAAATAAATCCTCAGCTTGGACACTGAGCACAAGAACTCATACAACACACTATCACAGGCCCTCCAAACATCTCCAAACATCTTACATTCTGCAGGTTTGCAGACTTATAGAAGTGAACAGGAATTCCAGGTAATATGCCTCCTGATACTCTTTGAATGCATTCTGCATTCAAGTCTGTTTATATTTCATTCTATTTCTGATGACATTTTAACAACTGCGTTACTGCTGGCTGGGATGCAGACTGGGAAGTTGAACTCTTTCTGACTCTCACCTCAGTGCAGCAGTAAGGACCCTACAGTCAGAGCCCAACCTATTTAGCAGCCCAACAGACCCAGCCTGCTTTCCCATGCTAGCTATAGACAGCTAACGCAAGTTTGCCCATGTATTACAGAAACTTCAATCTGAAATGAAAGACTTCCTTGGCTTATTACAACAGGGGATTGAAGTGAGATACCCAACCCTCTGAGATCTGCAGGGTCATAACTTCTGACTGTGCCTCTTCTGTTCCAGAACTGTCCTGTGATGAATGCTGGGGGTAGAAAAGCGTCCTAAATTATTCAGCTTCCACTGCAGCATGTAGCATTCCAAAGCCAAATTCAGGCTCTGCAGATGGGCTGAAATATTTGTATCACAAAGTTCCAAATGTGTGCTGTGCTACTCTAACACATTAAAAAAACAACAAACAACCTTGAGAGTGTCATAAATCAAGATCAAATACTACAGGCAGCAGTGCTACACTTGCACTTTTTCTTCTATCAACCTGAGCTGAACAAAGTAGCTAGAGTTGGCTAACAGAGGGAGAAAGTTGTATCTCCAGCACAGCAAGAAAAGGCCAATGCAGTGGTGTGCTAGATTTTATGGAGAGACAACAGAAGGAATAAGGCAGTGATTCATCCTCCCTCTTCTGCTTCTCCTCCTCAGAACTGGGGGGAATTCTTGCCTTGATCTGGCACCTCCATAAGGAGGGATGCTCCATGTAAGCAGCATATCTACAAAACATATTCCTGCTGGCTGAAAAAAAGAAAAAAAAAATCACCCTAATACTACATTTTCTCCATCGCTGCTTACCTCTATCTATAAAGCCCTCTTTGGTCCTGAGCTGCAAGTGTCTGCAAGGGGTAAACACACAAGGACTTTCATAATACGCATCCTTTTGCGGCAGCACCAGATAATTAAGTTTTACAAGGGTGATATTTTACATGGTAATTAGGCCAGTCTTCCACTCCTGGACAAGGAAATATGGCACATTTTCACAAGAAGACCATCTACTGTACGATAATTCATCGAAATATCAGGCAATCGTTGTGAACTTTACAAGCTGAAGTGATAAAGACCTCTATCTTCCAGTAGCTGTGGAACTTACACAGATCTGTTCAATGTTCCCATTGGTGGGAATCTTAGACCCGTCAGTGTTTGCTTAAGGAGGATGAGAGAGCAAAAAAACCACCATGAGCAGCAGCACAGAGAAAACACCGACTGCCTTTTAGGACATATTCAGCACTAACTCTAATCATGACAACTACTGCAGCAGTCTCCTAAATTGTCCCAAATCAGCCTGTAAAAACAGAATAGCTCTGATGTGGGATTTCAGTGCTTGCCTACTAAGACTGTTGATCTCTAAGAACTTTCCGAGATTTTAGTAAAGCTCATTTAACTCTTTCAAGACTGCTGGGTGTGAAAAGCTGTACCCTTCTTGCTGGAGACTGCAGGTTCATAAAAGGATCATCAAAAGATCTTGCACTTAGATAAACTGATGTCTCAGACAAAGAAAACTGCACAACAGGTTTTTATCGCCCAAGCTATCGTGACGTAGTGTCTGATGCTCCTGTATTTGCACAGCTCTTTGAACAACTCCATTTAATTAAAAACAAAAACGCCATGGCAAAAGACTATTAGTGCTGAACAGAGAAGAATCACCAGACGTCAATAAGAACACTGAGTTTCAACTGAGTTATTGGAGGTAAATATAAAGAAAGAAATTGGGCATGGGACTGAGGAGAAACACACCCAGAACTGCAAAATGACTTACTTGGAACAAATAGTTAAGAAGAAATTGATATTGTGCTACTTGTACTCCTGAACTACTAGAGATAAAAGTATCAATGTGTTACTTCCACTACGTATCAAAATTGCATAAATTACATAAAAAACCTCACGATTTTCCATCAACTTCTATGCAAAACAAGAGTTGCATTCCACTATAAAATTACAGTTTTCACTGGTTCTCAGATTACCACTTCAGATATCAGTGAAAGCGACTTATTTATTTCGTAATAATAACACAAGTAGATTGTCTCTGCAATTTTACCAACCTGTGCAACTCTTCAGTTTTGTCTTCAGTGGGGCCCGTGGTTAATAAGCAGTACCGAAGGATGGCAGCCATGTAACGAAATTGATGAGATTCATTCTATATAAATATAAATTATGAAGATATTTTTTCATTTTGAAGATTGCAAGTGAGGTTTTCAGGTCACTAGAATAATAAAAATTAAAAATGGAAAATACCTATTAGATCACAACATCCATCCCTATCAATAAAAGGACTTCACCTTAGAGTTCACTTGGACGCTTAAATGCAGTGTGTTTTCATATGCTGGCCTTTTAATAAATGAAGGCTTTGAAAAGGCAAGGGGACCTTCTTCCAGCCAAACAGTCCCTGCTAATAGAAAACCCCGTTAGAACTATTTGCCCAATTCCATACAATTATTCCTAATATAACACTCCTATCTTCTCTTCTGTTTACATCCAGGACTGATGTCTCTTCATCAGTTTAGATTACATACGTTCTTTGCTCGTCTCATTCTCACTCAGTCCTTTTGCTGCCAACAGTTTCATTCTCCCACCCAATGTGTTTCCTTTCTTAGTTCACTTGCTTCTGTTCCCTTGACATTTTTCTACATTTCCTTAATAACTTCTCTACGCTCAGTGACCTTATTTGCCCTACTTTTGCTCTCTTCAAACAGCACTTCCTTCCAGTCTTTGACCACAGTGCAGTCGCACAGAAGTGTGCCAGTAAACGTAATCACAAAACTGTGTCTATCATTGTCTCGTCCTTTTTATTAGCTCTTCTTGGCATCCATCATATGTTCTTTGTGTATTTGGCTTCACACAAAGCACCCCAACGCATCACATGTGATATCAGCATCCAAATCTGCCAACTGTACCACCTGCAGCTCTTGTCTGGCTTTGCTACTTTGAAATCAACTCCAGTCATTAAACACTGGTGTTTCAGATGGTTCTCGTCTTCTTAGGATGAGTTTCATTTCGCTTTCTACCCACACACATCTCCTTTTATTTTTCCAGGCTGCCTGTTTCTCAACTTTTCAAATTCTGCCTTCCCCTTAATTAACATCTTGTTTACTTTTCTTACAGATCATTAATATTTCCACAGGCATAATTGCTAAGCAGAACATCACCTAATATCTTGTTAAGAGTTTACAACTATCAAAGAGTTCTTTAATTTAAGGGTTGCTTGCTTTTAGGAACCTTTAATGAGAACTCATTATATAAACTCCATTTCAAAACAAAGGAAGTTTCTTCTGTCCCAGAATGACTTCAGCTCTCATCCAATAAGCCAACTAAATAAAAAAGGATATTAATAGCAAAACGTCTTGAAATCTGAAGGGAATTTTCCTGATAGTTGCTTGTGTGGGTTTTTCAAGGAGGAAAAAATGTGTGGGAGAAAGCCTCCCTTACACCAAAGGCAGGTGCCCAATGAAACCTCACCAGGTAGCACCACAACTGCCTACTTGCTCCCATCCATCCTTCTGCTGTAAGCTCAGTTTTTAACCTTAGAAATCTTGAGCAAGTATACTAACTTTGAGATTGAGATTTCAAGAGATTAATTCTCAAGAGGCCAGCATGTAATATTGGCTCATTTTCCAGAGAAAAGTTCCTCACTTTCTTCACACTTCCCCAAAATTTGAAGCATTAGCCTCTCTGATTTTTTTCACCCAATCAATTAATCTTAAATGTAAGGATTTAGCTTCTTATTTGGTGTCCCTAAGATATAATCTTAATATTACTATACGGTTTTACATTTTGGAATGTAATAATTAGCACTGTTAGTTGTTCAGTACAGTGCACTAAAATGAACACTTACTTGCCTATTACTTGTCTACTTTAAGCATTGCTACCTTCTACTTAGCTTCATACACCACAGATTTACCACACCCAATAGAAAGTTAACAGAACTGTTTTAGAGACAAGATGATGTGGACTAAGGACACCCTTCAATCTATTTAAATCTATTATTCTAATATAGGCCAAAGTTTTATAAATTTCAGTATACAACACAAAAAAAGCATATCTGTCTGTGAAAAAAAAAATAGACCTGCTGTTGCCAAAGAAAATAGAGAAATCCTATGAATAAGATAACAAAGAAAGTGTGTCTGGTTCTCATACATGACTTAATCTTAAAAGATCATGTTTAAATCCAAAACTGAAGCTGTGATGATGGGAGAAAAAGACATTCAAAACAGTATCTGCTTGTTTTTTCAGTTATGTGTGGCTGGAAATTACAGTGGATGGGCTTATCCTCTAGCCCAGAAAAAAAAAACAAATAAAACTAGTGAAACTCCTCAGCTCTAATTGTCACTGTCCACAATCTCAAGAGATGCAGCCAGCTGGTAGAGCTACATTAGAGTTTTTCCTAGCCAACTAATTACTGCTGAACAGTTTATTTTCTTTCAGAGGTCTCGGACTCTCATTAAACAGTCCTCCCTGACACATTCTACTGTATTTTGCATTTTTTTGTTTGAAAACATACACTTCTAATTATTTCATTATATCATCCAAGCTACTCCCCCATTAAAGAGAAAACACATTGAAAAGACTTTTTTTTTTTGCCTAAGAAGGAATAAGAGCAAAAGTTATTTTTGCATTACAAGCAATAAGCATTAGAGACTCAACACCTCTTAAAACCCCAAGAATGGCTTGAGCTGGAAGGGACCTTAAAGCCAGTCCCAAGCCCCCTACGTGGGCAGGGTTGCCACCCACCCAGGCTGCCCAGGGCCCCACTCAACCTGGCCTTGGATGCCTCCAGAGATGGGGCACCCACAGCTTCTCTGGGAAGCTGTGCCAGTGCGTCACTGTCCTTTATGTTAAGCATTTCTACCTAACAACTAATCTAAATCTTCCTTCTCTTAGTTTAAAACTGTTTCCCATTGTCCTATCACTGCAGCTCCTGGTTTTTTTTTTTTTTTTTTTGCCTCCTCATCCTTCCTGTAGACTGCCTTTAAGGAGGGAAAGGCCACAATGAAATCTCTCCAGAGCCTTCTCATCTCCAGGCTAAACAAGCCCAGCCCCCTCAGCCTTTCTTCATAGCAGAGGCCCACCAACTCTCCAATCACTTCTGATCAATGTATGACAGAATTAGCATTCACATAGTCAGAGGAATTTTCTCAGACTGGTTTTTCATATAGGAAAGCTACGACACCAATAAAAATATCAGTAGTACCTCAGCTGCTGTACTGAAAAAATGCAATCTAAGTTCTATTAGAATGACAGTAGCAAAAATAAAAAATGTAAATCCTTGCTCTGGAGTTAGGACAAAAACTGTGGCTTACGTTGGTTCTTGCAGGCTGAGCAAAACCCATTTAAAGAACAATCACTTCAACTAAACCTTACCTTGCTGTGGACATTCCAACTGTCAAGCGTTACATTAAAAAGAGCCTTCAGTGCCTCAATGGCACAATTTGTCTCTTGCAAAGATAAAGGCGGCCTGTCGCAGTCTTCCGCTGCTTTATATTCTCCTGTCCATCTTACATTCAGGGAAGTTTCCAAAGCCTGAGTCAAAACCTGCACTCCTTGTAGTTCCTGCCGCAACTGTGATCTAATATCTGTGTGCAGAAGTGACAAGAGGAAGAGAAGACGCAAATCAAAGCATTTAATGTCACCAACCAGCTGTTGGTCCTTGCATTTTTTCAGAAGATTGCAGAGCATGGCTGCAAGATTCAGTTCCAAACTGAGCTTCTGTGCAACGGCACTATTAAAAATTATGTTACAGAGGCATTTTAAAGCTTCTACTATAACAGGAAATTCAGACACTTGCTCCAAAGGATCTTCCACGGTATCCAGCTTTGCTAGTCTCACGAGGATCTGCATGTTCCTCTTTGTGGTTACAGGCACTAGAACCTTCTTGTCCCTGGACAGAATCCGCAGCGCTTCCAGACAGGCAGTTTGACATGAGGTTTTTGTGTCTTTTTCCAGGATGTTCAGAATTCCCTCACATAGTTTCTAAGCAAAGACAAAAACAAACAAAAAGCTAATCAGTTTCATTTAAACATTGCTAGCAACAGGTAAACAACTTCTGCTAAGCTCCTAGCTTTGAGTTTTCAGCTAACTTGATTTGGGAAAATAGGTATTCCATGCTAGCTTTTCAAAACAAACCATTATGAAGGACTTCCAAAGATCACCAGCAGCAGTCTTCCTCACAGCCTCATCCAAACACACCAATGTTAGCAAAAGTGTTAAGCCCAAATGGTAGCACAGATGCTACCAACCATTGCCAGTTGTACAGTTTTTTCAGTTTCAGATCTGAAAACCTGAGAAGTGAGAACAAAAAGGCTAGGGAGAAGTGAAAGGTTTTAAAAACATATTGAAGTAGAATAGCCACACCTCCAGGACCTGCAAAACTGTAAGTGGAGGTTGTTTCAGTCAGGAGACTGGGGGAAATGAAACCAAAATTAAGTAACTGCCCCACATACAAGTATTAGTACTTCATTTGTACCATTTCAACATGATCTACCAACTTCTCCCATATTAATCATGACTATCTCTGACTGACACAGGAGCATAACAGGAAACTTTTTATTGGAATGCTTAGGCTATCTCACTAAAGCAGTAAAACCACTGCTTTGTCAACAAAACTTGCCCTTCAGGTTGAAATATTCACTGATACTTGACACAAGTGGGACTGTAGGAGTAAACAGAAAAATGCAGAAAAAAATACTTCCCAAAATCTCCAGGCTAGAACAACAGTAACTGAATTAAACGAGAATCAACTTTCATATGACAGAAAGAAGCAGTGAGAAAATCAATCAGAAGAGAGACAAGACAGGACAGAAGAGACTGCTGGATGACAGATGACTCCATAGGGTTTTTTTTGCTTTAAGTTCACTACAGTAACACTATGAGTGAGTATAGTTATGAACAAGCCCTCATATAAGCCTCATAGGACACAGTTCCTCCCTGCTTCTTACCTTCCAGGTTTGTGTCTTGACCACTGCCTTAAAAACTCCCAATGAAGCAGAGAAGCAACTGCCCCAAACAGCTCTGCTGCAGAAGCCATCTCAGGACCCAAAACTTGCACAATGGCTTCAAGCAACATATGTTTGTATGAAAATGACATAAATGCCTATAGGAGCAGTAGTATTTGTTAAAAAAAGAAAAGAAAAAAAATAGTGCTAAGGGAATAGTCTCTGAAATGACACCTCACTGCCAGAAGAAAGGTGGGGAGCACAGCACCCTGACACAAAGATCAAAGCAAAAGTTCCACTTGTGACAAGCAGAGCCTCATTACCACGATCACTATAACTAAAGCCAAAATAAAGAAGAAAGGTTGTCTAGAGCAAATCTAGAACAGATGCTCCAGAAGAATAAGGGATAAAAAAGCCCAACAGATCTCCAAGAGCGTTAAAAAGATATTCTGTAAACAATATCAGTACAATTGGAAGTGTGCTTGTCCCGGGGTGAAGCCCACCCAAAAGCATTTCCCAGCCAAACAAGGCCTTGACTCCATCCTGGCAGCTCTGACTGGCTCTAGCCAGTAGGAGTTGGAAACGAGGGGTGAGCTCCACCTCTTGCTCAAGCAACTTGACAATTCTTGGTCAGAGCTTTACAGAACCTGCAGCTGACCACCCTATGGCAGCATAGGTTTGTACCATGTGAATTTCACATAGAACAGGATGCTAAGCTAACTCTGTTCCCAGAGCTGTACAGCCCTCTGACGTGAGCACAGTCTGTGAGACCGAATGTTTCTAAAGGGGGCATCTTTTAGGTGTTTTAAGAAAGAGAAGTAGAAACACTGAAGAAACAAGAAGTGACCAGCCTAGACTCCCAGTCGGATTACCTGGACACGGCTTCATTTCTTACAAGGACTTCGCTTTATTGTTAAGAGAATTTTCCACACAATTAACTTTACTGCAAGCTGAAGCAGCAGTCACAAAGTGTGTTTGATGTGATATACAACAGGACTGAACACACAGTTCAGAGCACTCTAGACAGGAAAAGGCCAGTTTATCCTGTCCCCAGCCTAAGCCCATTTCTATTAGGCTAAATAAATGCAGTACTACAAACTCACCTGAATTTTCACTACTAATGCTAATGTAAAATGACTGAAGGTTTCTGATGGGACTTCAAACAGGAATCAGCTCACAAACGAGGTGATCCAAATCAATAGCCTTCGAAATAAAGGGAACTTCTAGTTGCTCTTGTTAGTTACGTTGTGCCCACCTGCTGCTAGGGAAGCATCACCAGAAAACGTGAGCAGTGCTGAGGGAGAGATCCCAAAGGGAACCAAACTCCCACCAACTCACCATGGGAGATGGAAGCCTTACCTCCCTCCATAGATTTGAAGGCTACCCTTGCAATTTAAGTAAAGGTTACAAAAACTATCACCTTATGACTTCAAATCTTTGTGAAACTCAGCAGTAGAAGATTCTTACAACCTATGATTAATTTCAATTATGAGATTAATTGTAACAAAGATAGATACTGAACTGAAAACAAAAGCGATGCTCTGATATTTAGCAACCAACATAAACCTGGGGGAAAACAAAAAGAATCTGTATGTTTGTATGTTACTTCATTCCCTACAGCTTCCTGAAGCTTTGGCTGTATGAAAGATTCCACGATGAGCGAGGATAGAGGTTCTTTTTATAAGCATGACTCTTATGCATACTACATTAATAACTAAACCATGCCACACTTTGGAACAAATATATATACACACATATATAATTTAAGATCTAAGACTTGTGGAATAGAAATCTTAAGAATTCTCCAGAGTTAGACTCTAGCAAGCTACCAAGAGTAATTTTAAAGGAACCAGCATACAGCTTCTTGCTTGCACTGCTTCTGGTATCAGAACGTGACTCTGCTGGTTCACCCTAAATGCCAATTGGAGATCTGGAAAACTTAGAGGATCTGAAGCTGGTTGAAGAATTATTCATAGAAATTTCTGAAGCAAGGGAACAAAACTCACTCTGTCACTGAATTGCCTTGGTGACAACCAAAACCAAAAGCCACATACCACAGTTTCTGCTTTCTTGATGGTGTAAAGGCTGGGCAGATATGAGAAACAGAAAAGGAGGGAGCGTGATCATCCTTTTCATTTTCTTCAGATGGTGCTTTCCCCCTTCCCTCACCTCTTGCATATTAGCATTGCATAATCTAATGGGCATAGATGTTATTTACTTGGTTTAAAATGAAAGCAAGTGAAAGAATTCAAGCAGTGAAGCACCCCCTTCCCATAATGTATTACAACTGTCCATGTTCCAGGGGTTTGCTGCTATCCACTAAACTACAAGTTTAACTTTTGCTACTTATAACCATATTTTCAACTCCCAGAACGTATTTGCAACTTTCACAAGTCGTGTTTTACACATCTACACAAAAACAAGGTAGTTTTTAGTCTTTTCAAACTTTTTTTTTTTACAGTTATAGAATACATTAACTTCTCTAAAACCGAAGAGTTCTCAGCTTTTGGGCTAATGGTAAGGTGAAGAAAGCAATACATAGAGCTCCTTTCATCCATGCTGCAGCATAAGTAATATTTACATAATGTAGAATTTTACTGTGCGTTGAACCACAAAGCCCAGAAACAGCAATTTGTCATCTGGTCCTGACAAGCAAGGTATTCATCCATTCTGCTCCTTTCTCCTGACAGCATAAACACCTGATGTTGAGAAGTAATGTGGTCCCACATAAAAGGCAACACCCTGAGATGCAGGAGACCTGCATTTTCTTCCTTGCTCAGCCACAGACCTATTACGTGGCGTTGGCCAAAGTAGTATCATTGCTTTACTTCAAACCATTTCTGCTTACAGGCTAATAATATTTTCTAAAGCAATCTCTGTTCAGCAGAGGTACTTCTTATTGGGTGCTTATATTTTCCTGGCTCAATCTCATTTGGCAACAATAGATGTTAATGAATATTTGAGTACTTCACAATTTTGCTCTTTGGTCCAATGGTGCCTGGATGTGAGGTCCTTTTTCATCTCCTCTTTGTCTTTGAAGCAGACATCTATAAAGCACACTTGACCTATGGCCACTTTTCTTAGCTCACATACCACTGAACTTGGATGCCACTATGGCAGACAAATTTACTGTAGCTTTTCAGCATCAATAATGCGTTAATGAGAAAATTAAACAATTTTCCTCTGCTTCTTCCCCTCTGGCAAATCATTCTCTTCTCTCACACGTCTTTGGATTAGAGCAGAAACAAAGCAACATGGTTTCCAATCAGGAAGTACCCAAATCCAAGCAAACAGTACTGCTTTATTGAATAAATAATTTAGATACAGATTATTCAATCCTAGAGAAGCTGCAATTCAAAGGTGAACAAGAACTCTGCTAAACACCACAGAAACGTAATGCTCTCATTCCTTCTTTTCTACACTTTTATTCTGGAGCCTACCATAGATTCTTGTAAGTACCAGAAGAGTTATGCTTATCACTCACACTTAAAGCAAGGAAAGAAACCAAATGTTTTTTCTTTCCATTTTCCATTTCCTTAGTAGCAGTGCATATTCCTAACAGAACTGCCAGAAGAGTCCATCACAAATCCTACAGCAGCAGAACACAGAAAGTGTGCCTGATTTCATAACGTCTTTGCTTATTTTCAGGTCAAGTGTTCTTAGGGCTTCTCTGTGTAGTCCAAGGTATAAACACAACCATCTCGACAGAACAGAAGCAATACTACATGCAAAGCAACATGAGCACAGCAGACTTATTTTATTCCTTATTTTTTAACCGTACTTGTGAGGTTGAGCTTAAAAACAAAACGTTAGTTTTTTAAGAACTGGACACAGTATGGAATTAGTCCTCCTCACCCTTCTTTTAGAGCTGAGAAATAAATGTAACAGACACTATAGTGAGTGTATGCTTATTGCCTCAGCACTGGTGAACCAGAAGCTGCAATGTCTTTGGCTTTGACAAAAATTATGAGGTCACAGCACACGATGTTCCAATTTTCCTATATAAACGGCATGTGGCACCAAGTCATGCTTCCCTTCTCCTGCACTGGCTGGCATCATTCTAATTCACCTTCATCTTCTGACCCATGGTTTTCATAATTTTCAAATCTCAGTTTAAGTTCTCTCTGAAGTTCAACAGAAGCACATAATTCAACCTGCTTCTGCAGTTATTTGGTGACAAAGATGTTCCCAAGTAAATGCATCTACTCAATCGGTCACATAGCTCTGCTATTGCTAGCTTCACTTGTACTGCTACCTGTTCCTCAGACTGATCTTCCACGTTGCTATAAGCATGAAGATTCACAGCAGCATAAAAACGCAGATAAAAAATGTTAGCAGGTATTATGACAAACTGGATGTGAGTTTTCACAGCTGCAGGCCTGTGCAGCTCTCCTTGTTATTCAGAAGCTTTCTTTAAAACAGAAGTGCTTCCAGCATAACACAAAATTATTTTATGGGGTTTTTTTGTTAAATTTTCACTAGACTACCAAAAAAAAAAAAGGTGTTGTAGAGAAATGATGCTTTTGGCAAATCAGAGCTAAGATTTCAGGATCAGAGAGGCATAACAAGGAACTGCTTAGTAAGAAGTTGGCTGATCATTTCTGCTAACAGAAGCAGCATTAAAATAATAAGCTAATCATTTTATTTTGCCATTGTATTTCATTCAGTCATCCAAGGCATTAAGAAAGTAAGCTTAAGTACATTTGAAATGGTTCCACGTTTCATTTTCTCAGGAAGCCAGGACAATATCATCTACTGCTTAAATCCAAATGTGTTGAATAAAGAGAGATCTAGATGACCTCCTCTGAGAAGGCCATATCCAATTTTTGCCTGGCCTTTGCCGATAAGACTCCTGTGGGGGAGAGTGTACACTTATACTCCTTGGGGATTCAGTCAGCTTCACTTCGAAATCTCATTGTTCAGCCTGTGCTGACAGCAGGAGGTTGGCCTCTTTGCCTGAAGTTGCAGGTCTGAGCATCTGAGCCCAGGCTGGGTGGCACTCCTTAAGTAAGATCAGGAGTGTACACTATAAATGGAGCTGGCAAGAACACCAAATCAGGTGTGTTCCTTCCATCTGTCACAGAGAGGTGAGGTGAAATTTGACAAAGATGCACTCATACAGCCCTGCTTTTCTCCCTCTCAAAAAGGGGCAGGAAAAGCCCTGTACAGCCTCTGTAATCCAGTGGTTAAAGAAGGGTTTTAAAGGAGAGATGAGTTTCACTGGCTTAACATAAAATGTAAGACAAGTTCAAAAGAGAAGAATGCTGAGTGGGACTGGGCAGGACCAGAAGGAATTGGAGAAAATCCTTATCACTAATAAAGGATACTTTATAACTTTTCCCTTACAGACTAGTGCTCCCTTAAGAGATATCAGAGAAGTCAGAACAACAGGTAATGCTGAGATACTACAGCGCACCCACAGAAGAACCTAAGCTTAATATTTTTATAGGACTCTTACCAGCAGACTTTAAAAGCTTGCACTGAAGTTAGTGGAAGCAAAGCAGCTCCATGTCTTTGTGCCTGCAGGATCCTTCAGACCTCCCAGAAGTGTCACAGTGCCAACAGCACTGTCTATCAACAATATTACATACGACAGCATCTTGCTACATCAACATACTTTACTGCTTCCATCCTTCCCAAGTTCAAATGCAGTACAGCCCACAGCCTTAAGGAATCTCTCAACATCATGAATTTAAGCAGCAGGGAGAGTCCCACAACACATTTGTGGATTTAGCATCATCAATTCTGACACCTTTAAAGCATTCAGCAGTGTGAGGAGGAAACTGTTCTGGAAATTTTTGTCCACTAGCTTTAGTTTCAGATCTATTACGCTCAAACTCAACCTGAGCAATAAGTTACAGACACATTGAGATATTCTGACTTGAGATTTGCATGTCACAAGGCTGACCCAACACGGGAAGCTGGAGACAGAGCAACGGGAGAAGAGCTGTCAAATTGATTATCAGCACTTCCATTCTGTTTTTGTAATGTGAAAAGTGAGTGCTTCAAGTAACACCAGTGGTGAAGCAGACAAAATGCGAGAGGAAATACATAAATCATAAATGCCCTATAATTTTAGGTAAGAATATAGCTCATGAATAATGCTCTTACATTTGGCTGCTGCTTGCTTTTTCTTTTTCCCCTCTCAAACTCAGCATCTTCAGACAATTTAAAAGCCAGCCTTGCTTACCACCTTGGACAGATTAACTTTGTTCCATCACCCAGTGAAACCATGCTTAGCTCCTTCCAGCTGCATGCCCCAGTTAACCAGGAAGTCAGTGCTGCCAGAAGTTTCCAAGCCACAACATTGATTCTCTTGCCACTGTAGGTCTGCAAAGAGCACAAGAAAGCTATTCCTCCACAAGCAGGATTTGGGTCTGTCAAGGTAGAAATGGCAGAGAACAAAGCCAATCCTATTTACTCCGCTATTTAAACGGAGAGTGGTTCTAAAGAAAACATTCCTTTTTGTATGAGGCCAAGCAGCAGTCACCCAGGATGCCTGCTGTACCAGACACACACCAGGCCTGAGACCCCTCCTCAGGTTACCAGAAACATACCTGCAGGAGCTCATAGCACAGGCCAACACAGAGGCACACATCACTAAACAAAACACAACCAGGACAAGCTACAGCTGCGTGATGAGGTAGAGGGGAAAAAAAAAATAAAATCAAGCATGCACTGCACCACTGTTTACCTTTTACTTGTACTCTCGCACTACCCAGAAAGATTTACAACATCTGTTAGGCTTGCCAGAGTGAATAACTAAAAGAAAATTTAATCTGATGCACGAATAAACCAAACGCAGAAAAAGTCTGCTACCAAGCATGTACTGCTACTTTTGCTACTTAGTAAATTTCTGTCTGTATTTTCCCTAATACCTGAACTTCAAGTCTGATACACGACTTCAACATGGATTGTGACCCTCCTTCTAAACTCTCCTCTGCTGCAGTTATTTTAATAAGTAATGTTAAATGATATCTTAATTCCTATTGTTCTCTCATTACCACTTTCTCAACCTGGACACACTCCTCTTCAATGCAAAAATAAGGTGGAAGGGATGATGAGGAATGAAGATAAACACATTAAGAGAGCCAGATCAAGATCCTACCTGCGTTCCACAGATTAAAAAGTAAAGTCACCCACATTACTAAAGGTCAGCTTTAGAACCATACTGTTTTCCAGTGGCATCTCTTCAAAGGTCTCTGCTGTGATTTAGCCCAGCAGGTAGCTTAATACCACACAGCCATTCACTCACTCACTCACACCCCCAGGTGGGATGAGTGAGAGATCAAGAAACAAAATAGAACTCATGGGTTGAGATAGAAGCCATTTACTAAACCAGAAAATGGAAACAGAAATGCAATGATTATACAGCTGCAATGCACCTAACTCACCACCCACCAACCAACAACCAACAACAACACAACTGCCTGCCCACCAGCAACACAGTGCCTCACCACCGGCCAACCAACCTCCAGCAGCCCCCAAGCACCAGCCACGTCCCCAGCCAACTCACCACAGCTTTACAGCCTTCCCCTTAAAGCTCCAGGGTGTGGAACAATCGCCTGCCTAATTCAGGCCGCCTGCCCTGACTCTGCCCCACTGAATGGGGCACCCAACTACCAAAGCACTGGTGTCCTATTAACTCTATTTCAGCTGGAACCAGATGTATGTTTGTTTGTTTTTTAATCATCTACTTCTTAGAGGATGATGAGAGTGGATTCAAGAACAACACCATCTCAACTATGCAGCTTTTAATTACCATGCATGTACAAGCAAAAGCTGCCTTAATCCTATGTGACCAATGCACCTCGTTAAAGGTACTTTTAATTAAGAAAGTAACAGCACAGAAACAAACTTAGGCAAAAAAAAAACCACCATTGTTTTGTACAGAACTGTTGAGCCCAATTACTATCTTGAATATTCCTTGATGACCTCTGTTGAGCCTTTAATTAATGTCAAAGAAAGAACAATTTGACCCCAAAATGTGCAAGAATTTAGCCAATTTAAGTTAAAACTCTATCAAGTGCTTTCAAAATACTTCTTATCAAGCTAGAAACCCTAACCAACTACAGCAACAGGCTTAGGGCACTGAATAAAACATCACTGGCGTTTATGTCCACCTCTACAGCACTCAGCTTACAAACACGTAGGCTTGATAGTTTTGTCATACTGGCTCTTGCTTAACTATAGCATTCAATATTGATCGAAACTTCCAAAAGTAGAGGTGTTGCCCATAAAAATCCTGCCATAACTTTGCATTTAACACGGGCCTAAATCCAAACCAAGACAGTGAGACACACCAACAGTGGAAAAAAAAAATAAATCTCATTAAGTCTGTAACAGCTGTTCTCTAAAATACAGAAAGGAAAGCATGAAAGGACACCTTCCAGGAGCTCCCAGGTTTGTGAAACAAACCTATTCTACAGGAATACTGTGGGGAAGACTTCTACGCAACATTTGTTCTTGTTTAATGTGATTTAAGAGAGACAACAGCAGCATATAGCATAGCTCAGTACTGCTTTTGAGCTGAACTACACACTTGAAGGCCCTTTTATTTTTTTTTTAAGTTTGAGTTCATTCTTGGGCACAAGTCATTTGTGTCATAAAGAACCATAAGCTAGGATTGCTGCATGCAATGCTCATGGTTTGTCATTACATATTATGTCAGAAAGATAACAGGGGGTGGCAGTCAAGGGCAGCTGAAGCCTTAAACACAAAGATGCAAATAAATCTCATGGGAGCTGTTAGGCCCTGACACACCTGCACAGCTGCAAGCTACAAAACAAACATTTCTCATCTGGGCAGCCTCACACACTCAGAATGTGCTCTGATGATGACAGCTTCCCTTGGAGGAACACCATTCTGCAGCGCTGTCTCCCTTACAGTTTCACAGCTCTACACTTATCCCGTTATCTCAACACTTACTACCCTATCCTACTATATAATGTAGGCAGGAATTACTGGGATACTACTACCTACTGAAAGGAGAGAAAACAAAAACGTCTTGCAAAATTTTTGTATATTTTTCTTCCACCAAACGTGGACTCTAAGAAATCACTTATGGGCTTCTCCGTTACTACTTCATTTGAGACAGAGATGACTGCTGGAGTTTCAGTTTCCCCTTACTGTACTTCTAAGCAGAGCACGAATGGATTCGACAGCCTATTTTACTTACCTTTCTTTTATCTTCATCTGCTGGATCAAATCTGAAAACAGCTCGATTCTGTTTAAAAAAGAAATTACACTTGTTATGCACGAGCATCAGCTGTCAAATTACAAAACTTTAAAGGTCTGGTTAAAACCAGTCTCAGCTAAAGAGAGCAGTCACATCAACATGCTTTTCCCACTCCAACCAAGAGCAAAGGCTTCACAAGTGTCTCCAACCAACAGCATCAGTTACCTCAATGCTGGTGCAGAACAGCAGTAATACGAGTTAATGACATTAAAGAACTTCTAAGCTAAAGGTGGCAGGAATCATTGAATGACTTGGCTTGGAAGGGACCCCAAGGATCATCAAGCTCCAACCCCCCTGCCACAGGCAGGGCCACCAACCTCCCCATTTAATACCAGACCAGGCTGCCCAGGGCCCCATCCAACCTGACCTTGAACACCTGCAGGGATGGGGCATCCACAGCCTCTCTGGGCAGCCTGTTCCAGCACCTCACCGCTCTCTCTGTAAAGAACTTCCCCCTGATATCCAACCTAAATCTTCCCTCCTTAAGCTTAAAACCATTCCCCCCTGTCCTATCGCAATCTACCCAAGTAAAAAGTTGATCATTATCCTTTTTTATAGTCCTCTTTTAAATACTGGAAGGCTACAAAGAGATCTTTCTGCAGCCCTCTCTTCTCCAGTCTGAATAAGCCCAGCTCCCTCTGCTTGTCTTTGCAGGAGAGGTGCTCCAGCCCTAAATAAGTTCCTTTTTGGCACAGGACTCCCAACACCACCAGCAAACCACAGAAGTTCAGGAAGATGCCAACCAGGGGCAGATAACAGGGACTGACGAGCAGTTAACCAAGAGAAGACTAAGTAGAGAGGAATAATAAGAGAAGGAACAGACATTAGGAATAATAATTGCAAATGGGCCAGAGCTGCTGTCCTATTGAGTTCTCTTGGCTTTTTCATAGCCCCCTGTACCTTAAAACTACATTTACCACTCTTCTTCAGTGAAAGCATAGTTTATTGCTTAAAGAGACTAAGAAACAGAAGGAAGACCTGAAAGCTGAAGTACAATGCCCAATCTTTGCTGCCCTCCCCCCAGCAATTTATCTTAGCCATTAACATTGTACAGAAATAGACGTAGGAAGTGTTACAGCAAAACTCTGAACAAGAAACACATTAAGTGAAACATCATGCTGAGATCCACTTCAAAAGAAGCACTGAGCCACACACAACTCCAGAAACCTGTTTGAAAAGCCAGAAATCCCTGAGCAGAAAGCATGCCGGCTCTTACTGTCCTTGAGAATTCCACCTAAACTCACAAACTCATTTGGGGAAGCTCCCGTGAAGGCACAGCACACAGTGCCGCAAGCACAAGAAGCGATGCGTGCACACGGATGCTTTCTAAGAGCACTTAACACAGGGTCACTTCAGGGAATAAACACAGGACATCGCAGCTTCCCTAAACTGAGCCTTTTGCAGTGCCTCAGAAGCCTAAGAGCTAGAGCAGACGAGCCCAGCGAACCCCAGAGATAACAGCCCATCAGAGGCAGCACCCTTTGGACGCTGCCGTGTCCACCTTTGGACTTCACCCAGAACCACAACGACCTAAGTCAGATTCTCCCCCTCACCTCAGCAGTGGGAATGAGAGAATCTCAGAGCAGCTCGGATTGGAAGAGAGCTCGAGGACCACCAAGCTCCAACCCCGTGCCGCACGCAGGGCACATCCAACAAAAATCCGTACCGTCCGTTCCCGTAACGAAGCCCTGAATTCCAGCAGACGCCCAGCTGGACGCGACGGCGTTCGGATCCCACCCAGAGCCAAACCCCGGCCGGCAGCCGGCAGGCCGACAGGCACAGCCGCGCCCGAGGGCGGCTCAGTCACGGACCGGACCGTGGGAGCGCGGCGCAGGGCAGAGGCGCTCCGCGGCTGCCCCGAGCCGCTGCCGAGGGCGACGTGCCGGCCGCAGCCCCTCGAGGGGGGCAGGCCGCAGGGCAGCCCTCGTGCCGCGCGCACGGCGGACAAGCAGAGCCTGGCAGCGGCTCCGCCGGGCAGAGCTCTGGGCGTGGCTCCCTTCTCCTCCACCCTTCTGATCCAACCTCAGCCCGTTACCTCCTCGTTGTACCGCAGCAGGGCCCGCTCCGCGGCCTCGGCGCCCCCGCCGTGCCCCTGCACGGCCTCCAGCACCGCGCCCAGCTCCATGGCCGCCGACACCGGCAGCCGCCGCGCCCGACCTCCTGCCCCGCGCCCCCTGACGACACGTGACGTAACGCGACGCGATGTGACGCGACGCGACGCGACGCTCCCCGTGGAAACAGTCCTGACTGGCAAGCAGTTCCCGAACGCTATTGGCCGCTAGGAGTGGGTGCCCGCAACCCAGCGCCCTCCTATTGGCTGTCTTCCTTTTCGCCTCTCCCGGCCTCCCGGAGAGGACTACGCCTCCCGGCGTGCTAAGCGAGGCGGCACTGCGGTGCGCGGAGGGCTATGTGCCGCGCGGCATGACGGGTGTTGTAGTCCGCTGCGGGCAGCCCCGACGGCGCCTGGCGAGAAGGGCGGCGGAGCGAGATAAGGAGTGTGGGTTGGAGACCCGCAGGCCGCCCGGCTGCCCAGCGGTACAACCGCAATGTAACACGTAGCTTCCTCGCTGGGCTTGTCCTCATCCTGCCTGCTTCTGTGCCATCTGCTTCTTTAGTGCTACGAAGCAAACAACCTGTCCCAGTGTGGGCAGCTGCCTTCCCTTAGTGTTTAGACACCAGCATTTCATGGTGCCTTTGCTGCACCTGCTCCACGCCCAGCGGAGGCTGCTCTGGTGCGTGATGGCTGCAGGGCAGCCTCTCTGCATGAGGGTGGAAGGGCCCCTTTGCCCACCTGCCCTGTGCAAAATGGCACCTGCTGCCAGTTTGAGCCCACAGGCTGAATGTCCTTGGGCCATTGCAGGGCAAAGTCTCTGTCTGGCCTGTGAAGTGGGGCTTCATCATAACATTTGGGAGCAAAACAAAATCCATGTGTCCCTTCTGTGAGACAGCACAGCTGCCTTCCCCAAACCACCTGTCTGTCCTCCCATGGAGGTTTGATATACTCTCTACAGGATGTTCATGTAGGTGTGAGAAGGCGGAAGGTGTGGGGTTGAGATCTCAGTGTCTCCTCACTGTTGGGTTTTGCTGTTGAGATCTGAGAGGGCAGAGAGGGCCAACACCACATGCTGAGAGAGAGTCTGCAGTGTCAGGTTCGCTACATCTCTACAGAGCACTACAAGACTCCAGGTTTAAGCTACAGTTAAGAAGATGGGACTTATTTCCATTCTCAAAGTGCCCCATTGTCAAAATCCACTGTTTGGACAGATGAAAGTAATATACTGAAGTTGCTACTGAAGGAGTAGCAAAATCACAGAATCACAGAATGGCCAGGGTTGGAAGAGACCTCAAGGATCATGAATCTCCAACCCCCCTCACATGGAGGGCCACCAACCTCCCCATTTAATACCAGACCAGGCTGCCCCATCCAACCTGGCCTTGAACAGCTCCAGGGACGGGGCATCCACAGCCTCTCTGGGCAGCCTGTTCCAGCACCTCACCACTCTGTAAAGAACTTCTCCCTGACATTCAACCTAAATCTCCCCTCTCTCAACTTAAAACCATTTCCCCTTGTCCTGCAGTTATCTACCCTTTCAAAGAGTTGATTCCCCTCCTGTCTGTAGGCTCCCTTTAGGTACTGAAAGGCTGCAGTGAAGTCACCCCACAGCCTTCTTTTCTCCAGGCTGAACAAGCCCAGCTCCCTCAGCCTGTGTTTGTAGGGGAGGTGCTCCAGTCTCCTGATCATCTTTGTGGCTCAAATCCAATTTGAAGTGTGCATCCATTTTTTTTTTTTTTGGAAGCAAGACCATGTGTATATTAATGCAGCTTCTGGAAGAAACTTAGTCAAAGTAATCCTTTGCTTGTTTGATTTACTGTTCTATTACAAAGCATGAGCCTGCTTAGATTTACTTCACAGCACAATAAAATGCTCATTTCATTTGCACACGGTCAATTGGAATCTTTTTACTTATTAAAAAAAAAAAAAAAGACCCAAAATAAAAAAATACAGGCTAAAAAACTGTTACTGAACCTTTAAAGGCACGTTGTTATTCATCATTGCTGCATTTTGGTTTCCATTTTAGGCAGCATATGAAGGATTAGGATTTCAGTGAAAGAGGGGGACGGAATAAATTGCATCCTCTACCAAAGGACTGCCAGACCTTTTCAGATGAGTGCATACCGTGAGCCCTTCCCATGTTAGTCAGCTTTATCTAAACCTTCCAAAGCAATGTCTGCCCCTGAATTTCATGGGTTTCAGGGTCAGTCACAACAGAATTGTGAGGCTGGGGAGGTCAGAGGCCATTTTTGTCAAAGGGTAGTGACCTTAGCAGCAAGAGGTAGCCTGACAAAAACAGGATTCATGCCTGTGAATGGAGTTCTCACTGCTCTTCCCCCGCTGAGTCTTTTTTCTATCTGGTAATGAAAAATCTTGAAGAATTGTAGTGGATTTTTATATGCATACATACATGTTTGTGTGTATATAGCTGTATAAATATACAGATACGTTACATGTGTTAGTTATGCTATATTTATGTTGTATTTATTACATATATTCTTATATTTTGGACTATGAAAAAATAAAATAATTCATAAACATGTTAGAAAATGTGAGAAAAGAGAAAAGTAGCAAAGAATAAAAGAAAAGCAAAGAAGAGAAACAAAGAAAAAGAGAATAAGAAAGAGGAAGGAAGTAAGAAAGGAAAGGAAAGGGAAGAAGGAAGGAAGATAAGAGAGGAGAGGAAAAGTAAAAGGAAAGAAAGGGAAAAGAAGGGAAGGGAAAGGACAAGAAGGAAAAAGAAAAGGATAAAAATAGAAAGAAAAAGGAAGAAAGCAGGAGAAAGAGATAACAAGTTTGAATATTTTGGCATGTGGTATGAAGACTAAAGAAAAATCTGTACCTTGCATATTTACTTCCTCTACATGTAAATATTTGGCTAGGCAAGAAACATCAGTTTTAGTTACCATGGTCAAGGGAAAGGCTTAATTAACAGTCTCCAGTCTCCAGAATCCAACTCAGGAGGTTTGGCACTTTGTACTAGGATGATTTAAGAGATTCCTACCCATAACCAACCATTCTACTCAGAGGTTATCATTTTCTCTTGAGCCACCACACTTCACAGCCTGTTATACAGCCCTGTGACCTGAAAGCTGTGTCGGTTTATACTAATATGATGGGCTCTGACCTGCAGTGGTCAAGGAGGGGGCCCACTTTCCCTTGCAGAGCTGCTGACACAGATGGTGATGGTGACCTTTGCAGAGCTGTGCTCGGTGATCTATATATTGCTCCACATGAATGTCCAGTTTAAATTTCAAAGCCCTCCTCAGGAAATTGTTCAAAGGTAGCTGAAAGCATATGTTCAGACTCCTGTGGCATCCAACATATATGTATATTTTTAAAGAAAGACTGTGGGGGTCCTTTTGCAAAAGATTTAAAAATCCAATCTCTGATTGATGGAAAAGGACAGTTCTATGTGTCTTTCTTGATTACAGAACTTTGTGATGCTGCTGTTGGTCAGAATTCCCTTTCCCAGCACTTTGCACATGTAGTTACAGTTCTCCACTCATAAATCCTGCATTATTTCTGGTACTGACACGTGTTCAGTATCCATCCTCCTTCCCGAACAACCTCCCTGACAACCTCCAATGCTCTTCAAGGCAAGGTAATTGAGTTCCAGCTTTTGAGTTCCTGCCCACAAAGGTCTCATCAATACATCCAGTCCTTGGAGAGAGCATGACAGGCTGTAGTCAGCAGTCCTTCAGGTAACTGGAGATTAATGGAGTGTTCCAACGATAAGAAATAAATGAAGGCATTCTGGTGGGTTTGTTGGATGCGAAGCAATGCAGAGATTTGGAATTCATTTAGGAAGATAAAGTGCATTTTTCCATTTTAGTGACTGCTTTTTCTATATTCATTTCTCACAGTCTTGATGAGGTAATTATTTCTTTGCTTGTTAATAATTAATAGGCCAGAATCAGTGCTTTGATGTAAGCACCTTCAATAAAAAAATGCAAAGTAGGACTTTGGTCTCAAACAGAATAAAACTCTAGCTGCTAAAGATAGGCAATTAAATCTTCCCAATGTGACTTACCTTCTTCATATGTGGACAGTTTTGCCTGAAGTTAGCTTGAATGAGATTAAATAGATGAGTTATCCTAGACACAATCTCTTCTGTCCTGCCCTCATTTAATGAAAGTGAAGACTGAATGTATACTGGGTAATAACACCAGGTTACATGAGGAGAATTTCAAAAGGTCTGTGACATCTAGGAAACAAGATTTTCATTGGTACCTAATGGTGGAGATAACCTCCTTCTATGTTTCTGAGAACCTCACCAAGACCTTGACTGAATGTTTAAGAGCCTGAACAGTTGCTAAACCTGGCCTGGAACACCCACTGTCCCTCAATTCTTGAAGATTTCCCATTCATTCCCATAGTTACTTTACAGCCCAAATGCTCACTAGCTTACTCTCTGGTTGAGTACACAATATCTGAGCATTTTGCCACTTTATTTGCTCATCTAAAGAAGATGAAATTTCCCATTTCCAGTATTCCAGTGGCAACATGTTTGTTGTAAATTACAAAAAAAAAAAAAATAATAATTAAAAAGATAGCATATCTTACCTGCTTGGTGGATATCCGGACTTAGGTGAGCAACAGTAACAGGATATAAACCAAACAATATAAAGTCATCAGCTGGCAAATGGAATGGAGTGGCCTGTAGCTGGAAGCACAGGTGGAGGACTGCTCACTTGCAGTTGGTTCTACATGTTCACAAGTTGTTTGCTGGATAAAGAAATCCATTGTCACTTGTAAGATTTTTTGAAGGTTTGCAGCTTCTGTATGTAAGTAAATTAAAATGGTATCTATTCAATTTCAAGAACTTTATTTGAGCATGAAAATCCCTCATATATCTTGCACAACTGTACAAACACTTATGTCCATTTTAGGCATAAATGTGGTTATTATCAGACTGAGTGCTATCAAAGATTTTATTTACAAAACAATTGCTAAAATGTCTGATGTCATATCTCCATTTATTTATTTCTTACCCATAGGGTAATAAGTCCACCACAGTTGCTTGGTGCATTTTATAATACAGAAGAAAAAGCTATGTTAATAAAATCTAACAAAAACTCACAAATAGCTACAAATCTGACAGAAAATGTCTAAGAAAAGTTCTCCCCAAAATACAATACATTTTTCCACACATACACAGTACAGAATAAGTTCAAAGGCACAGCTTTGAATTTTGCTTTTGTAGAAGTTATCACCACATGAAGGAATTGAGGGAATGTTTTCATATCTGTCAATAGGTAATCAAATGAATATTTGTGTTTGCATTGTCTTTTTTACATAATTGCTTCATATCATCACATTTAACATATGTGGCTCTGAATCCAATATCTTCCCAGTCCCCAAGTCCATTCTTAACGTTGTCATTACTGACCAGAGAAGTTAGATTTTTCTTCCAGATTGTGCAAACTTAACACAAATACATATACAACAATAGTCAAATTAAGGCAGTGTATAATTCAATGCTACATGTGTTTTCTTCTCTTTTGTAAAGTTACTGGATCAACAGAAAGGTGCATCAATATACAAAGTTAGGTTGTAAACTGAAATCTACACAACACGTCTTTTAAGGAGCCAGGTAGAAGAAGTGATGCAAACAAATGATGACTTGGCAGAGTTGTTTTTAAGAAATGCACTGAAAGCTTAAAAGAAGAACAGATGTCAGAGTTCTGCTGAGAGTGAATTTCCTGTCTTTAACACAAATCATAAATATATTCCGTTCCAGTACTTTGTTTGTAAGACTCATTAATGTTTGTCAATAAGAGGGGGGGGAATGGCTCACTGACATCGACATCACACAGGGTTGGCCCACATGCCAGAATTAGAAAAGGCACAGATTGGCCTAAAAAGATGGTCTAAAATAGCACAGAGATGCTTTTCGGCTACAGGAACATTCAGTCACACTGGTCTGCAATCTGCCCACAATATGAACTACATTTATCTTCCCAGGATCTTTTCCATCTTCACCTCCCTTCAGGAACGTCCACGTAAAGTCCCACATAATACCAAGTTTGTATAACTCTTTTAAGTACATGGGCTTCACTGATACCAGTCATTTTCATTTAGCCCAGCCTGTGGTGGCTTCCCCATTGATGTAGGCGAAGCCGGGAAAGTGTTGCATGTGCTCATATTCAGAATTTCTGCGTGTAGTCAAAGGGGTGTACATGTCACTAGAATTGCCGTATCTTGTGGAGTGCATGGGTGGGCTCGTGTAGCAGGAGTTTGCAGCTGGCACCTCTGGCCAGCGAGGAGTCACTGGTGTGGGATGCAGCCTTGGAGTACTGCTCATCAAACAGGGCTCCATTCTTGATGTTGGGCTGTTGAAAGGGTACTACAACAAAGGAGAAAAATGAAGAATTATTTATCACGTACTTAATTTTGAAGTAAGGGCTGGTGGTATCACATATCCTTGTTTAGCATAAACAAAATTGTATGATTGAGCAGCCCTCCAAAACCTTTACGGTACTGAAGGTAGAATATCATATAGAAGTGCCCAAAGTCAAACCAAAGTATAAGAGGGAGTCTTGCAAAGGAGTCACAACACTTCCCCTCCCTGGAAGTATTCGGGGCCAGGCTGGATGGGGCTTTGAGCAACCTGGTCTAGAGGGAGGTGTTCCTGCCTACAGCAGGGAGGATGGAACTACATGATCTTAAAGGTCCCTTCCAAGCCAAACCGTACAGTGATTCTCTGGTTTAAGTACTGAAGAGCTAGCTACTGGCAGGTATATCTGGCAGCAGAGAAATAAACTGAATTTGTCTTATATTCTTCTCACAACTGAGAAAATTGCTATTCAGTAAGAACAAAACAAAATAAAAAACAGCATTAATTGTTCTGAGTCCCGGTCATTCAAATAGCTTTTGAGGGAGGAGAGCAGAAGTATCTTTATTACTGGAAAGGTGCCTTCCTTTTCAAATGTTCACAAGCCACCCTGCCAGTTTCTGGAGAAGAATACTATGGTCTGGCCTCAGAGTGGGCAGCTAATTGGAGAACTTACAAAAAAGAGACGCAGAAAAAGAATCTCTCTGTTTCCCAGCTGTTCGCAGTGACAGTTGGAAACTAGAAACCAAAGTTTGACAAATGCCTCCCACTAAGGAGAAGATGTGCTGAGGATAAGGTTAAGCAAGAAAACAGAGAACAGCATTTGCTCCCTGTAGTCACAGGCTGCCCAACCAAGAGGAAGAAAACTGTGCTTATAAGTGTTTGCTTAATGTGTATTTATTTATTGCCTGTCTTAAAAGAGTGAATCATCTGTGTGCTCTGCTTAAGAAATAGCTTTCCCCGCTGTACGCTCATATTATCCATCTGCACTGCAAAGATGGTGAGGATCCCTGTTCCCTTTGACCAGCTGTGTATCTTCACATCTTCTACTGTTTACACCTGCTAGGCAATATGGTTTCTAGATGCCCCAGATGGACACAGTGAGCGTGGCAGAACTGGGGTGAAGGGATTCACATACACAGGGCCGTACCTTTTAGACAGAAAGTGTTGTAATTTTAAGTTTCATGATATTGGATTGTTTGAAACTGTGACATTTCCTTATTACGCTGTCACCAGAGTAGGACTGCCACCCTTCCCACATCTGACTCTTAGAAAACTTGCAAAATACATCCTAAAGCTTCGTACAGATGGGGACTGTAAAACTACTTCCCCATATTTTGGGTGGCTGTGGGAAGAGCTGCTGGAGCTGTTCAACAGAGGGAGATGGCAGTGATTCCCAGCGGGCCTCATTACATTACTCCACTGCCGGATGCGGGTGGCATTAATCAGTTGCATGTGTGGGTCCCCAAGGCAATTACAGCAATGTCTCCATGAGGAGTTTCTGCTGACTCCCTTCAGACCACAGCCAAGAAAGCAGCCCTGCCTTGGCAAATGTATTTGAACAGCTCAAAAGCCACATGCTGGCCACTCCTAATTAAGTAGGAGAAAGAGAAGACTATTTTTGACCAACATACTGCAGTTTGCCATTTAGCATATTCCACTGTGTCCTGCAGAGACAGACCAGTTAGCAGATGAGAGGGAAGAAATCAAAGTTGTACACTGCATTACTTAGCATATAGAGCACATCACCTGTGCAGTCAGCTAGAGGCTAGTAAATGGCAGCACCATACTGGAATGTCAAAACTACAACTAGAACTGCTAATACAGCTATCAGAATAAGCTGTACTGGCAACACTGTCCACGGGTCTGTAGAAGATCATCTAAATTTCCATCTTCAACACTGAGAGAGAGGCTTTTTAGTAGAAAAATTTGACAGAGCTTAGGCACCAACTGCAGAAAGCTTTATATCCCCCTCCAGAAGAGTCAGTTTTCAGACTTCTTGGGGTTTTAGAACCTTCTGCACAAGATAAGACTTGGCAGTATCCAGCAATAATGAAACACAAGCTTTGTGGTTTTTTACACAAGGAGATTTGAATTTAGGATCATGGTTCCCTTTTTAACTCAATATGATAAAGACAGGACTCTGTCAAGAGACAACCAACCTGCAAATATTCTGAGTAAACATAAGAGGTTCCAGAAAAAGTTGAATAATTTTCGTATTTTATCTCCTGGAAGAACAGTCAATGGATTTAGAATGCAGCCATGAACAGGCAATATGTTGAAGTCATTGTCACGCTTGTGCCTGCTGACCACCTTCATCTGAACATCTTGGCGAGCAAAACTTCTGCCATAACAAATTCAGAGAGAACAACTTGTCGCGTGATTTGCTATAGCTTCAGTGTCCGATTCGTCTCACCTAACTTTGGCTGTCAAAAAGTCAGGCATCTAATAACAGTGAGTCATCTGTCTTCTGTCTGCAGCCTCCAGGAGAGTTTTATCAAACCTTCATTTGTGAAGCCTAAATATCGAGAACAACAAAGGCGATCCTTAAGAAGATGGCTCTTTCCTTCCTCCTGCAGCCCATTAGTTATTAGATTATACTGGTGTATGAGGTTGACCTGCGCTAAATAGAAGTCCCTTTTTCGTAACTGTTGACTCCATATGCTGTTCTTCCTGGCAGATCTCATATGCTGGGAAATGTTCAACTGTGTACAAAATGTTTTGAGATGGTAGATGTTAGGAGCCAAGGAGCCAAGACCAGGATCTATTACCGGGGGGTGGGGAGAGGAGGGGAACAAAAAAAAGCCACAACAAAACACACCATACAAAATAATACATTTATTCTTTTCTGAATGTCATCTGTGGAGGTGCAAGATGTGGGCCAAGCTAGAAACATACTGCTTTGACTTCAGTAGTGTTTTACTTGAAAACAATTGCACTGATCTTTGCTTTTCTTACCCACGGATCTATACCTCAAATCACTGAATTTCTGTATTAAGTAGTATATTTAGAAAGAGATTAATCTGTACTTATTCCAAAGTGCTTAAATGGTTCTCCCATCTCTTCCCAATGTGATGACTGATTTGCTCTGTTAACCATAACAGAATGCTTTGCTCTCCTGACTTGGTGCAGTTTTCCCTTGATGTTGTGGCTTTCAGAATAGAGGAATTACTTGCTTTCATACCCCCTTAAACATGCTCCAGCTTCAGCTGGGGCTTACGTTTACTGCTTATATTTACTGGGGCTTGTATTTGCTTATGTTTTGCAGACTGCGAAACTTCAATATATCTGCAAAACAAACAAAATGGATGGCGAGGATGCACTGGATCTCCTAGTTGTACATGGCTTTATGTGGGGAAGCAACCTAATGTCTTCTAGGTAGTTTGGACATACAAAAACTGTGCTGTTTTGGGATTGAAACCTTGGCTCCCAGAATGAACTTCAGGATGCACTGTAAGGAAAGATAATCCTCTTCCTATTTGCAGTCAAGAGACCATGCTGAGGCTTCTAGAAGGCAGAGCTAATGGCTGTGCATAAGGGGACAGGATACAGTGCTCTGCTTTTCTCCCTCATCAGGCTCACCCAATGCAGCTGTGTTTATGAATGTGTCATGAATGTAAAAGGAATAATTGCTTGAAAATAACATGGACTCTAAATATCTAGTATTTTACAATAAATTCTGTTATGACTGAATGCAAGACGGAAAGTTTTGTAATGGTAGGTCAGCTAATCGCAAATGAGTCAGTGACTTCTTTTTCCCTACAGTGAAGAGACTATTGAAAGACAATATTTTTAAAGTACTCATTGGCCCCTGCCTGACTATTAACTCACCCAATGAAGCATCTATTCAGCCTTGTTGGAGTGTCCAAAGCATCGCCATCTGGGCGGATGCCTGCCCATGCTGCCTGAATCACCTTTCACACTCTACATCCGGTTTAATGAAGAGTGCTTAAGCATGCTGAACTCAAAACACTGGGGCCTAGTGATCTTTGCCAGATATAAAAGCGACATTTGTTGGAGGGCTCTTGACAGGAAATTACCATTTTCTGGGCTAACTCGCACTTGCTGCAACTGCTGCCTCAGACCTAGACAAGAAGCCATTTAAGTCTGGGACGCTTTAAGAAGATTATTGTTAAGGCCTTGCCCAAGAATGAAAAATTAATTCAGTGTCTTTTATTATTATTTTAGAAAATACTACGTTAAATATGTCCTACCAAGAAGTGAAGATTGAACTCCTAAAGTGTGGGGATCGAGAATAATCTCCTTATTCATATCCTCAGCTCACTGACTGATTATACATAGAGGTGAAAGGTGTCTCTGTCCAAACAGCAAAATATTTTCCTTATGAATGTGGCTCTGACTTTACAGTGCATTTGCTCACGTTTTTGCAGAATGCTGTAAGTTGCTATTCTGTGTCAGCCGCTACTTTAAGATTTGCAAATAACTCATACCAGGAATGATAGCTTTGTGAAGGGCTAGCTATAAATTAACTTTATGAAGATCTGATAAAAAAATATCAGCATTGGAACTGTTGATCAGTTTGAGAACCCTGTATTCAACCCTTTGCTCCACAAAATGAAACTTAGTAAATCTCAGTGTGTCAAATAGGTGGGGTGAAGTTTTCAAGACACTCTAAATGACCTTGGTACTTTTGGGAGAGGCATTTGGAGCCTCATGAAAACCTCATTTATTATTATTTAAGAATTAAACATGTTGTATTCAATACATAATTACTTCAACCACATTTTAATAATCTCAAGACTGTTATGAAACTGTAGAGTTAGGAACAATAATTCTTATTGCATGGGTAGGATTCGGATAGATTTTTTTTCTTTCTGTCATTACTCGGACCGGATGACAGAATGGTTTAGTCGGGGAGGGTTCATCATTCTGATTGCATTGGTATAGTCATAAGCTTATACTGTTTATGTGCTGGATAGACAAGAACTTTTCCCTTTTCCCCCTCCACATGCCGTCCTTGTATAATTCCTATGTGCAGAGCACCCACCATGGGAGAGTCTATGCAGATGATAACTCCTGTAAAACAGATGGAGGAAGGAAGTGGGAGGAATGATGGAGATCTATAACATCTCTAATGGTAAGAGTAAATAAAGAGAGAATGAGTATTGCCTACTTCTCATCATTCCCCAAAATATAGGCAATCCAATGCAATTCTGAGATAGCAGGTTTAAAATTAATAGCAGATTACATGCTTCATACAGCCCATTGTTAAAAGTCTCTAAGTAAAAAAAAAAAAAAAAAGCTCAAAGAGTTTAATGAGTTTAATGTAGAATAAGTTGATAGAAAATACAACAGTCCAGCTGTCAATTCCTACTCAGGACATCCCTAAGTCAGATCTTACAAGCACAGCGTGGCTATGCTGGTAAAAGGACCACTCTCTACCTATCCTTTCACTAATCATTTTTTTCCTCTACACATTTGCTTCTGGCCATAGCTGGATATAGGACCTGGATGAATGGACCTACAATATGATTTACAATAGCCATGCGTTAGGGTACAAACATAGATACCGTATTTTTTGCTGTATATTGCACAGCATTTACAGTGATATACATTCATATGACAGGCATCTTTACATGTTACTGGGTATATTAAAATATAAAAACATCCTGCTGCAGAGTTCTCTCATTCATTCCTTTTTCTACTAAGAGTGTTATCCTTGTGAATTACAAAGAAAAATTACGGCAGCGCTAATGACTTTATGTCTAAGGAAGAGGTGGAATTATATGAATTGCAATATTTATGCATAGCTTGAAAGGATCAAATCCTGTTCAGTCAGGGTGAAATGTGCAGACAAAAGCTGCTATCAAAAGCCATCCAAATGCAGATTGTGGAAACAGATTAGATGGTGACATTGTGAAGGGGTTACCTCTGACGCGGGTACCTCTCTGCTACACTTGACAGAGGTTCATAGGAACACTGAGAGGCTTTTAGACAAACTCATCTATTTTTCTACCACAGTATCTGGTTCACCTAAAATAAGAGGCAAGTGAACTTAACAAAACATAAAGTCGGTGTAGTCCTGTTTATGTACACACATTACACAGCCTCCTAAATAATGACAGAGTTTACATTATGTGATTGTATTCACTTCAGCACTGTTGCTTAGTGAACTAGATAGTACCAAATCAATTCATAGATCATTTTTTTTTATTTGTGTGCCTGGCTCTTGGCCAATAAGCCAAGTCAAGAAATGAGCAATCAAGCCTGGAGTTACAAGGAAACAACTGTTCCAAGAACTAATCACAGATGCTGATGAAAGAAAAAAAAAAAATCGGATGAAGACCAAAGTTTGAACAGACTGTCCCTGTCAACAAAAAGACTCTTAGCCAGCAGTGGGAATTAGTCAGCCTGCATTGCCAGAAGGAGCCATTTTTAGGTTCCTGCTGGGTTAGTAGCTGAAGAAATTACTACATCAGAACATTTATTTCCCTCTAATGTTTTTATACAGGTCACCTCCACTGTTTTGCTTGCTTGTCCACCTGAGAGCCATTGATCTGTCTGAGAGCTACTTAATAATACCTGGATTTATCTTAAGGACACGCCACATTGCTCTGTGAGCCAAGGTAAGCACCACGACTGTTTCAGAGGTGAGAGATAACAATATCCTCATGAGCTTTCATCAGTCAGTTGTGGGAGGGGGTGATGCACAGTGCCTCAGCCGTATCAGCTTTATCAAATACCACTGTTTCATTTCCTTCAATACTACTGGATTCAAATTATCCAGGAGTCTCTCACTAACATGGACCAAATGCTTTTCAGGTAGGATAGGCTTGTCTTGGGACTGCCACTGCCACATATACTCTTCAGGAGCTGTATGTTGTACAAGATCTACTGCCATCTGACTTCTTCCCCAGCAGAGCCCCACTGTAAGGATTCCACTGACAAAAACAAAGCAGGTATCCTGAAATTTACACAATGCAATTATCATATAACTCTGTGTGTGAAGCTAGGATCAATATTCTGCATGTTGACAATTCCAGTTTAAAGGGTCACTCACCCCCTTCTCCCCTCCCTGATGTTCAGTACTCCCCACTTCCATCAAAATAAAGCTATTCCCTCCATCTCGTTTGCTCTAATTCCATTTGTTTTGGTGGTTGTCTGTAAATCTTACATGTGACATGATCCATCTTAAAGTTATATGAAAGGAACAAACAAAAAAGTCAAACAGAACTCTTTCTTTATGAATACTGCTTTGGGCTGGAAAATAGCCCTAAAATAAGTGACCTGATAAAACCTGCATTACATTGCACTCTTCCACTGAAAGAGTTTGGATAGACACGGTGTTCTTCCAAACCAAAGAAGTAATTTATAGCTGCAGCCTAAAAGCCACCTCTACTACATCTTGTCTGCTTCAACTCAGAGCCTTGTCTAGGACAAGGGCTCTCTCTGATTCCATGTTTGCAGAGGAGAACTTACCCCCCACACGGATTTTTTCTTGGGAATTAATCTGTTGACACTATCCTAAAGAGCTAAAGCTGAGACAGAGTTCTATATTTGAACTGAATGTAAATTATAACAAAGAATTCTTTTGAAGAGAGATGGTCAATGCCTCTGCTTCTAGACTGATTATATTACCACAGCAATACACATTTCATCTCTTTGGGTTTCAGTACAGTGGCAGCTGTTTACATATACACTGCAAATTTGGATTCCTGTATTTTAATTTTGCAAAATCATGAGTCCTACTGCAACCCCAGGTTCTACTTAAAAGGCCACTAGAAGAAATGTAGTTCCATAACACCCTTTTAGGCTTTGTGGGCAACAGCACTTTTCATTTATATACTTCTGGCTAAAAGTAACTAAGAAAGCATTTATTACCAGGGAAAGCATTTTAAAGAAGCTCAGTTAGTGAAAAAAAGTAAGATTGTTTAAGATTCCTTGAAAGTTTTTTTCAGTTTATATCTTTCAACAAAGAATGAACACATTTATAGGGTTTTGTTAACCTTATCCGGCTATGAGAGTGCATCTCAGTTTACAAGCAGCATGAGAAAGAGCATGTTAAATACAAGTAGAAATAATGTTGTTCTCAGATGTAATCATTAAAGAATAACTATTCTTCATGTGCATCCAGGACAATTCAAGGTCTAGTTGGAGAGGAAAAAATTATCAGACTTCTGCACTTGTAGAGCCAGCTTATTACAGAATGAAAAAAAAAATGTGATTTTAATGTATGTTATTATTTCTATATGGCATATTAACCAGGACATGAGAAAACAACAAATGTATTGATCTTGCTTTGCTTAATTTATTTCTTGCTTAACTTGTGCTGTCTGTATCAGTGTGGCAGACAGAAGGTATGCAAGAAACTCTTTGTAAGGATGATAACATTTCTAAACAATAAAAGCCTGATTCTCCACTTTACCTACAGATTCATTGTCTGAGAGGCCATTTCAGAACTACCACGTATATAGGTTTTCTCCAGCTGCTACACAAATGGGTGAGAAGTTGTAGAACTATTGCTTCCATCAACTAGAGAGCCATTGTTGAGCTGGTCCAAATGAGCATACTGGGTTTTCATGGGACAATCTTCCTAGCTGATCTCAAAAAGCTTTAAGAAGGAGATTAATACCATTATTCTTATCTTAAAGACAGGAAAAATACGGCATAAAGAAGGAATTACTTCTTGAGATCATCTGGTAGACCAATGTCAAAGACCAGAATGAGATGCATGTTTAATGTGTTTTAGTCCAAAGCTCTGCCAAATTCATATCTTTGCAACTGGTCTGTGGCTTTAGTTAAACATGGTGGTCCCTACTAGATTTACATAAATTTCTAGCAGATGAAGCATAAAAGGCTCTATGTGTGTGGAATACCCCAAAGACATCACCTCCTGCTTGTAGTTGCACCCTGTACATCTTCCAACAGAGGACAGACCTGTACACCAGTTGCATAGTATACCAAAGCCTTCCTATAGTGGCACTACTTTTGAACTGTTGCCAAATATCATCTTCATGCTTAATATATGCCGTTTCCCACTGGCTGTTTTGTGAACTGAAATAATTACTGACTTATTTCCTTAGCTTATGGTAGGAGACTGAAGTGCACACATTAAATAGAACCTCTTTGGAATGGTGCCCCAAAGTTATTCAAACTATATACAGAACTCATGGGTTTTTGCAAACTCCTAACCATATTTATTCTCAAGAGATACCAGAAGAATTCACTATGGTCTCTGCATCTTCTTTCAATCATATTAAAACATTTTTATTGTTAGGAATCAATTCCTGTTCACAATGCCTAAGAAACACACAATTAATTATACTAACTGTTGGTTTTGGATACTCCTTAACACATAAGCACTTCATATGATCCAGACTGCTTGATTTTGGAGTTTAGTACTCTAAGTTCATAAGTCTAAGTTATTTCTGATACAGGAATCTCCACCAGAATGAAAAAATGCCAAGAAAAGAAAAAAAAAGAAAAAAAAAAAAGAGTGATTATTAATGACTAGAAATAATTCAAAGAGTTTGAATGCTGATAAGAAATTTACAAGTACGACTTTACTTAAAATATTGTAGAAAGCATTTTCAAGAAATTATTCCAACTTACCTGTGAAGAGCTTCTGTGGTAAGCGGAGTAATGAAGTGGTCCAGAAATGGCAGTATCATGTGGTAAAGATGGATATTGACTCTGCATTGGATGGGGGTGCTGATTGCTATAGCTACCATAGTTGTAACTTCCTGTGTACCTAAAATTCAATTAAAAACACTATTTAGTAGGGATAATCCTTGTATTACCACTAATAATTCTTTAACTTCCATGTGACATACAGTAGCACTTTTTTGCATGATTTTTAAAATAACCTTTATATATATGTGTGTGTGTGTGTATTTCTGAGATCAGCTGGGAAGCAGCTGCCACTTAGCATGGTTAGGATGTTTCTGTGACAAGTTTTACGCTGCAGGTTCATTTATGCACTTTCTCCCTTTTATTATTATCCCATTGCCATGTTTCTAGTAAATTGCTAGGCTGAACTAGTGTGGTAATATTCGACTTAACGAACTGCACTGTGGAGTTCAGCCATCACTTTGCACTGCAGTCACAAGTTCCTTTTTTTGGGGAGCGAGAGAGATGTGTTCATTTGCATCTGAAGCATACAACAAACAGCTTTAGTGCAGCTGACTAGAGGACAGGATGGCATTTGAGGTTGGAGAACCTGCCCACTTTCTTTTATCATTTCAAATACTTGTCTTAGAACAGCCCAGGGTAAAGGAGAGACCAATTTACTTAGCTATAAGGAACTGCAGGGTCAGTGCTTGTAGATCACCATTATGTGCATCATTCATTAGCAGAAGATGAATTTACATTTTCTGCATCCTCTGCATCTTTGTGTAGCCATGTGAACATCTGATACAAATTCTGCACAGATGTTTAAAGGCCCTTAAAATATATGCTAGATCAAAACGAAATGGCAATAAACAACAACAACAAAAAATGGCAGCCAAGTCGTTGTGGGAGATAGAAGAAAGTTATTTGTATGGATTTTAGGTTTGTTTTTTTTTTTTTTTTTTCTGTAAAGTTCGATGTCATTGTTACACTGGGTAAAGTTTAAACACCTTTGTTATTCTTTTGATTTTATAATGGTGTTCTGCAGGTACCGTATCAAGTTTTAGACCAGACAAACCAAAAGGCATCACAATGAGAGCTGAGTACCCTCTCTAAAAATATTTTCTAGACATAAGCTCCCACGTCTATATTCACTGTTGAATATTTAGCTCTCACTCTTACATTCACTTGTATTTAGCTTTAAACAAGAGTGGTTTCCATAATCTGCCTCAGACAAGCTGATGTTCACAAGGTAGGACTTTGATAGGCTTTCTGTGGAGAGACAGGGCAGAGAGAAATGACTATATCATGGAGCTGTACCACATAACAGTAGGCAGACATCTTGTGTGTTAATTCCTTCAACACAATTGACTGGGAAGAAAAATCCACAACAGATATTTTTGGCAGTCTCATAAGCCTGACATTTCACAGTGCAGCTTTCTCTGGTTCAAGAGGAGATTCATCCAGCTGGTCTTTCCTATGGTCTAGAGGGCCCTTGGATTCCCATCTAAAGCCAAGTCCAGAAGATACTGACCTTGTCTTCTTCATTCAAAACTCATTGTGTTGTTTTTGTTTTTCTTTCTAAAATACACACTAAAATTCACTTGAATTTGGAGTGATAATGTTTCTTATCTTAATTGCTACCCTCTATTTTTGGTTTAGGAATCTTTTTCTTTCTCTATTCAACTTCAGGAGAGAGTGCCGAAGGATGTGAGGAGATTAATATAGTCCTTCAAGAGTGGTATTTTCTTGCCTATCTGAGAGTGCTTGGCTAAGAAACCCTACGTTTCTCTCAGAAGAAAGCGTGCCTGGAAATTAATAATAAAAAAAAAATTCTGCCAAGTACCATCTCTTACAGTCACTTCTGAACTTCATCAACAGTCACTGAGTAATGGAGACATTACACAGATAGGGTGTCTAAGGGGAAGTCCAGATAGAAAGTGGCAGCAACTCTAGAGTTTAGCAGATTTGGATATGATCCATAAAAAAATATTCAGTTGATCATTTGTACAGTACAGGGAATACTGGAATATCCTGTATTACTCCTGCAGTGGTATAGGTTGGGACCATTTGGAAAGAAACTGGCTTTACTGAAAATTGCCTGCAAGTTCTGGTAGCCAAACAGTTGAACATGAATCACTACCATGCCTTGGCAGTGAAGAGGACCAACTAACTACCTTACTGCATTAGCAGGAGCATAGACAGCAGGCCTAAAAATGATTATTCCCTTGTATTTAGCACTTAAGGGACCTCATCTGAAGTACTGAGTCCTGTTTTAGTTTCTCAACTACGAAAAGGACATTGACACATTGAAGTGAGACTAGTAGAGGCCATCAAGACAGATGGGGGACTGGAGCACATAATTTATAAGATAACTTGGTTTACCTAGTCTTAAGAAGAGAGGCAAAAGAATGATCTTCAACTCTCTATCAGGAGGGTTTAGTGCAGATTGAGCCAGACTCATCTAGAAGGTGTACAGTGATGGGGTGAGAAGCAGTGGACATAAAATAGAACAAGGAACATTCCAAATAGGTGTGAAGATTTTTTTTTCTGTTAATACAATAGATCTGTTTACTGTCCAGATATCATATATATGTGGAGAGTATATTTACATATATATGTAAATCACTGAAGATTTACTGGAGTGAGTTAGAGTGGTTATGAAAATTGTGTTTTCGTACAATTCCACAAATCTACACTAATATTGTTTGCTGTAAGGTTTTTTTGTTTTTATTTTTTTTTAAATAAATGAGAAGAGATCATTTAGCCCTTTCTTCTTGGCTGTTAATATGCAGCTGGCCTCAACTATTTGCATTTATTTTACAGGGAGAAGTTTTGATCATTGAATTTATATTATATCCTCTATAACCAGCCAAAAATACAGAAAAAAATATTTGTATAAATCAGTTCAGCAGTCTATACTTATCTTTCTTGGGAGCTAGGAGGGCTTTACATTGTTCCAAGTCCTCAGTTCTTAAAACATCTTCACTTTGAGGAATACCTCTGTAGGAATTGCTCTGATCTTTTAAGTATTCTCTTTCTATCTCAGGATGCTCTGGAGGCTTTATATTTCACAAAGGAGATGATCTTTAGTGTGCAAAAGTGGAAGTAACCCCAACAGAATGGCTATTAGAATACTCTCAGGTATGCTGCGTGGCTAAGAATCTGAATTTTCTGTGAAATTCACTTGCAACAGGGAAATGGTCAGCATACAGCCTATGCTCTCTGCCTGCCTCTCTGCATGGGTGTGAGGCTCAGCCTTTGAGTGAACAGCTGTTCACTCTATTTGTTTCTTCTCCAGAAACCTTGAAATCTCAGTGCAGACTTTGATCTCTCTCTTCTTCTTTCCAGGGCAGCCAACTGTTTGAATCTTGCATATAAGGTCTCCTGTATTCTTATTTTTTTTCTCCTCTCTGAAGATAAGTTTCTTTAAACAAGCTCTCTTTCAATCAGTATTTTCTAAAAGAACTGTGATGAGTCTTGGGCTTCAAAACACCATGGGCGAGGTCATGAATGGATTTCTGTGCAGATATTTATACAGAAATATGTTTCTACTAGCATGTTGCATTAGACTTCAAGCACAAAAACTGATTTGGAAAAACTTCATAGTACTACCACATAGAGAGTGAATAAGATCAGGAAATCTTTCTGATAGATGCCACATGAGCATTGATTGACAAAGAGGTCTTATTGCTATACTTACAAGTTCAGTTCCAGATGAGTACGCAGATAGCACTGAAATGTTCTGATACCACTAAAATCACCAAATTTTTTCTACACTCATATCCCATATAAAACCAAATGGCGAAAGAAGTCACATAACAGATGTCTTTGTTACCTTTCAGAAAAGCTAATACACTCAGATAAAACTGTTTCCCCAAATCATCTTCCAGAGGGGAGAGATTCCTTTAGTAACAATGAATTCTCATGTATATACGTGGACTTATAGCTATATTCACTTCTGTTCCATGGTCTCTTCCAATTCTTGTATCCTGTTAGCTCCCAAACCTCCCTGCTACTCTATTTCCAATTCCACCAAGCAATCACATTGCTCAATATCCAGGGTGTTTCCAGGAGGGTTATAGCAGTGACATTCAGACATAAATCCGAACCTTCTCACATCCACGATAGAAGGAGACAGCATCTAAATTAATCTACTACCATACTTACAAACAGTATGCAATCTTTCACACTTCTGCACTTCTGCAAATATAGTGAGTATGCAATTAGACTGAGAAAATCAGTGACATTTTTTGAACTTCTCGTTTTATGTCAGCATCTGGGCTCTTGCTAAACTTGCTGCATTCTTGAGGCCCTTTTCCACTGATTAATTTCTGATTGTTTATCTTTAGTTATGGATATCTGTGAGCTACACTTTTGCTCAAGTGAGGACGGCACAGAAGTGTTGTGAAAAGAGCAGAGGCTTTATCTGATTTTCTCAAGTTTTCCAAGATCAAATAACGTTAAAGAAATTTCTGCTGTAACTACTTTAATTGAGTGCCTTGAGCAAATTTTGGCAATGGAGATGAGATTAGGATATTATGTTGAAAATGTGTCTATTTTTCTATACTTCAGAAATTTTTTATTTGCAGGCCTAACAACTGTCACAGTATCATCTAATCACTGAGGTCAGAAGGGACCCCTGGAGATTGTGTAGTGTGTGCTCCATGCACAAGTATGCACAGCCAAGGACTGTGCCCATGTGAGTGCTCAATATCAGCAAGGATGGAGACTCCTTAGCCTCTTCATATGACTTGTTCTACTGTTTGATCACACTTGCAGTGAAACAAGTCATTTGTCGTATCTTTGTTTTGTTTTGTTTTGTTTAAGTTTAAACAGAATTTCTTCTACTTCAGTTTGTGCCCATTGTCTCTTGTGCTGTCACTGGATACCACTGAGAAGAATCTCTGTCTTCTTTTACATCCTTCACTGGGTGCTTATACACAGTCATAAGACTCTCCCAGATCCTCCTCTTCTTGAGGCTGAATCATGAGAACAGAGGGGAATAGAGAACAGAGAATAAAGAATGAGAATAGAGGGGAGCTGAGAACTGGATCTTGTGCTCCAGATGTGGTCTCAGATGTGCTGAGCATCTCTGAGACATGGTATGGGAGGTCAGTTGTTTGGACACGTATAGCCTTTGAGATAAAACATGGCATGCAAAAGAAGGAATCAGAGATAGGAAGAAAGCTACCAAAGCCTTCCCTTTTATCAAGTATTCACTAGGACTACTGAGTTTTGAAGTTTAATAAGGATTTAGTAAGATGATAAATCCAATCCTTAATAACCATACAGTAAAAATAACAGCCAAAGAATAATGATACCAGAATCTTTGCAATACAGACTTACTACATCAAGAAACGCATTTCACCACATTTTCAAAAAAAACATAAGCTTAGGCTCAAACAAAAAAACACACAAAACAAACAAGACACTCACCCATGTTCTTCTCTGTGGGGATAAACAGGTATCCGATGTGTGACAGACGATGATGGTACATGTGGACTTCTCATGCAGGGCAGCTGTTGGGAATTTTCAGCAGGAGACCCAGCAGCTGTTGTCACAGTGTAGGTGAGTGACCACGTATAGGATTGCATAGCCCCTACAAGCAAACAAACATTGAAGAAGGGCAGATAAGATAGGCCGTAGTTCATAGAGGAGTTATGGTTTGAAACAACTACTGGAAAGTAAACTATTAAGCACCAATACTGGAAATAGCATCCAGCAAAGTGAACAAAACAGTCATGTCTGATGCATAAATAAAAGCAGAAATTATCAGCTGGAGTGCACAAATATCCAGAGGTAAGAGACATATGTGGAACATTTCAAACTGTGAACTTTGAGGGTGGTGTTATAACTTGAGGCTATCAGCTCAGAAAAACTCGGGTAGGACTTAGCAATAGAGGAACAGATGTGCTAGCATTTTGTAAACATGATGCACCAACCCCTGGAGATCCCTGTCACATGCAGCGAGCTGCTGGCCTGTATAGCTCACATCTGACCAGGTCTGGAGAGAAACAACGTACAATTAAAACAATGAAGGATTGGAAGAAGATGAGTGTTACACAAGAAAACTTCTTGAACACTTTTGCAGTTTTTCTCCTAGTCTATCTAACTAGGTACCAGCCTTTGTAGCAGAAACACAGTGGTAGATCTCCAAATTATAAAAATTATATGGATAGATACAGCGTAGCCATTTTCTTCCTGTAAGTAACGTTTCTTCTGACAGGGACTGACTTATTTATTTTTTTTCACGTGTGGGAAGACCAAAGCAAAGAAGTGGATTTTCCATTTTGCTTGGAAGGTGCTGAGTTTTTTTAATCATCCAGATCCCTTCCAGGCAAGAACTCCAGACTC
This sequence comes from Perdix hodgsoniae, assembly GCA_035772895.1. Classification (NCBI taxonomy): domain Eukaryota; kingdom Metazoa; phylum Chordata; class Aves; order Galliformes; family Phasianidae; genus Perdix; species Perdix hodgsoniae. The sequence continues at coordinate 5,441,159 of JAPSGF010000044.1, forward strand.
CTGAGCCAGCTGCTGAAAAACCTTTGTCCTTTGCACACACCCCTTTCACTCAGGAGGCTGACAGATCCATTGTTCCAGTATAACACAGCTCTTGCTGGAGGTCATGACCATACTGGCTGAGATTACTCTGCAAATGAGGACCAGAACAGTGAATTTAACCCAATCCGAACACTAGTTTGGGGTGTCCAGGCACTCTTAATTCTTTTTCACCAGCTAAATGGAATTGCAGGAGGTGACTTGTTTATTCACTGTGGATTCTGGAACTTCCTGTGGTATGAAAGGGCCTAATTCCAAGAGGGAAATGTATCACCCAGGTCCATGTTCACTCCACGGTTTTAGGGAATGAAAAAACTATCTCAGGTGTGCACAGTTTTCTTCAGGTGCTTGTGATTTTATTTAGCAAAATCAGACAAATGATTTTTTGCAAAGGAAAGTACTTCATTCTGAGTCTATCAAAGACATTCTGAGCTTTATAAGGCAAGATGTGAACAGGGGCTGTTACAAAAGAGACAACCTTGTATGTGTTATGGCCAAGGATATATTTGCTAGGCCTATTTTCACATCTGCATTGTCCATCACTGATTTTTGACTTTTCAGACTTTCACCTCCCCCCATTAAGTACGATTGAGATCCCTGAGACTAAAGAGGAGGCATACTCAATAGAGCTAGCGCATCAGTGCTATGTGGCCTTCAGCAGTCATGGATCCTTGAGCTGAGGGAAAGTGTTTAAGGAAGTCTGCCTTTACTAGAAAATATAGCTTAAGAGGAAGCAGTCAAAGCTATTTCTACAGTCACAAAATGGTTTCATTTGAAAACAAAAGAAAAACTAATTTGAAAATTTCAACAACTTGTCTATGGATAATTTTAGTGAAATGTTTCAATTTCAAAAGGTCAACATATTTTCCTAGTGTTATTGTCCAAAATAAAATTTGAAACTTAGTTTCAAAACAGGATTAATCTCAAAATTAAAAAACACACACACAGGAAAAGGAAAGAAAAAAAAAAAAAAAAGAGAAAAGCAAGAAAAGAAGAAAAAAAAAAAGATAATCCAAAGAAAACCAAATACTTATTTTTAGGTAGAAATACCATTCTGTCCTCACTTTTTAAATTCACCACAAAAGTATTGCTTCAGATTGCCCTCTGAATCAAAGAACTCATGACCTTCCTAGCCCTAATGAGCAGCTGTAACACGACCAAAAGATCCTCCACATTTTACCATGTATAGTCAATTTGTTTGACCACAGCCATTATGAAAAATTCTCATGATCTTATCTCAATCTGAGGAAAATGAGTCAATTCAGGACAAGTTTTTCTTGTACTCCCTGTGGGAAGTCTGCTCCTTGGATGAAAGGATGTGGCTGCTCTTGGCATTCAAGTCCAATTGGAAGTTATCTCTGTTCAATTCTAAACTCAATGTTTAGAGTGTAACATAAATTGCGCCTGTCCAGACAATACAGAAACAAGGAATAGGTCTCACACTGGAAGAGTTATGAGTATCTTTTTAAAATTATCCTAACCACAGTTTGTCCCTGGTACTATCAGATAGTACTTGGACAGCTGTTATAGGAAATAGAATCATAGAATCACGACGTTGAAAAGGATCTCAAGATCATCTATTCCAAACATCCTCCTATCACCATTACTACCCACTAAGCTACTAAACCATATCTCATAGCACCTCATCCAGATGCCTCTTGAACACAAATACTCAATTTCATTTGGAGGTTGTGAATTAGAAGTGAATATATGTTGAGCTTTACATAGTAACAGAAAGCTATTCAAATAATCTTCTCAGGATAGTGTTGGAAATCTACTGTTGCCTTGATTCTCTTTGCCTTCAGAAGGAAAATTGAGTTTTCCTTCACTGTTTCCACACTGTTTTCAGAGTGACATAGTCACAAAGAGGAAGAGGACAGAAGATGGCAATAGGTTTTGAGATCTTGTGTATAGGTACATATGAGGTCAATCAGAATACTGCCAATATCATGGCAAGTAGATAAGAAGGAATGGGAGTAGTCACAGATTTTCCTAGTTAGCTTTCTAACATCCATCTATGTCCCAGGTCTATACAGTTGGTTTCCTCAGCTGGCCACAGAACTGAACTCCAGGAGGTGAAGTCTCTTTAAGATACAACTGAACCCAACTGAACCACATTCCGAAATAAGGAAAAACAATAGTGGTTGAGCAACATTTTGTTCTGCTTTTTGTTCTGAACATTCAGAGTTTGATTAAAATACGGAAGTTCATTTATTATCACTTCTTTTACTTTTTTCTTTTAAAGATAAACTTGATTTTGAGGATACTAACTAATAGGCTACGTGATATATATGAGAATCAGGTATAAATGGGACTTCTAACATTGACTATGGCCTGTTGTTAGTGATGCCTTCATGTATACCAGTGCCAAAAGAACCAAAAGTTGCTTCATTATGCTGCATTTTATTATTTGCTTTATGCAGAAGTAAACGATCACTCATGTACATGCAAGGTACTCACTGCACTGTGTATTACATCTGATAGCAAGCACTGATGTCAACCCCAAGTAATCAACAACCATGAGTTAAACCTCCACAAAACAAAGAATTCTTGATGTAGAAAACAACAGCAACAAAACCATTGGGAAGGAGAGGACTGCCTGTTGAAACTGCAGCTGTTAGAATTAAACTCTTACTTAGATATTCTCATATATTTGCTTGAGTTCAGGAGCTGGAACTTTGCAGAAACACAAATGTGTTTGAGTGTTGTACTCAAACACAAATGTGAGAGCTGTTAGCTCTGTGAAAGTTATCTCCTGAAATTTGGGTGGATCCCCAAACATAAATATCTAGCTCAGACCTGGAAAACAGTTACCTAAAATGACAATTGATAACATGAACACTTACTCAGACATGTATTTCATGAAACTAAACAGTAAACTGCATATATCAGTTTACTAATATGTTAGAAAGTAGCTACAATTCAGCATTCATTTCAGGCTGTCCAAATAAGACTGCATTAGCAAATGAGTAATCATGGCTTTCAAAGGAGTTCTGAGAGAGAATAGCACAGTCAGCCATATAGCTATCATTTTTATGACAATATTGCTGCAGTTTGAATAATCATTAATCTGGCCTTTGTGATTTAGAAAGGATAGAGACTAATGATCATTTTAAATGTCTAGTAACTTAACCCAAAGTTTTAAATAAAATGCAAGTAAGCCATGCTAGATGTTCTAACACAGAATGCTATATATAGAATTTACCTTTCTTTTGCTTAGTACCATGTAATAGCAAAGTTTAATTTGCTGTCTCTTGTGCTGGCCATTGAGTGAAGGCAAAAAGGTTAAAATACAAGTTCAATAGTTAACTTTTATTGCTAATGTCATAAGAAAAAAATAAAAGTTAATGATACTTTAAATTAGGGAAGTAAAGCTAGTGGTAGCCAATGGGACCAGTTCTTAACATGTACAAAGCATTTTCAGAGTTTTATATTTACCTCATGAAAGACGTTTAAGAAAATCAATAGAATGTCCTTTAAACATGTTTCTCCAGACCACAGCTTCCTGTCCCAAAATATTCTACATACTAGTTCCTAAAAATCTGTGTATGTAACATTTTGATTATATATATATATATGTATATATATAAAATTACATCTTCAGCACTGTCATTTTAAATTATAGCAATTTTCAGTGATTGAAACATGGCTGTATTACCTTACGTGAATGGATCTTGCATTCCACTGTGCAATGGTTAGCAAACTGAAAAGGTGATCAGTTCATCTACATAATCCATATAGGAAATGAAGGTATTGCTAATTGTCCAAATTAGGTCTGGGAAATATCCATACACTTGTATTTCATCTTAACCAGATGGCTGCTTGAATTGACAAATTTGGCTTGTTCTAGGCAAAAATGACTTTCACACTGGCAAAAATTAGACTGCACGAGATTGTAAGAATAAAATCCAATTCAATTGAAGCTTTTTGGACAACCTGAAAAATAAGAAGCTACCAAAAAAAACAGAGCTAAAATGATTAGAAATAGCTTTCTTGCCTAAGAAGTTCTGCTATGGGAATAATTACATCAAGTTCTACTGTCTGCATTACGGCAGTAAGTCCTTCAACCATTTTACCCAAGTAATTCTTTTTCTGGCTTCAGACTTCACATCAGCAGACCTTGGCCTTGCCAGGGCAAGCAAAAGAGAGAGAGAATAAAACAGACTATTAAAAAACAAGATGCAACATGAAAACAAAAAGGAATTACATTTGTAATGTCTGTGTGAGTCCATTCTATGATTCTATTCTATGATTACTGATGGGATTCAGGATGGATACGTACGATTCATGCAGTTCCTAGGCCTGCCTGGATCTGAAGCTGCATAAGGCATGAAAGGTGGAAGCTCATACAGGTGACATATAGACTACTGTTTAAATATAGAATAAACTTTGGGTTAATAGCTAAGATATCCATATAGTTACAGTCTCTGTAGCCTAAGCAAAAATGTCCCTCAACTTTCCACTCCTGTCAGTGCCACTGGAGAGCACACGGTTCCCAGCTTTTCAGTCTTTTACTTCTAAGGTAGAGTTCTGCATCCCTGTAATTTCTGGATACAATATCATGATGTTCTTATAGGACCATTATGTGTACAGTCCAAGTTACTTGCAAAATTGACATTTCAAGACTCAAACATATACACCACCTCCAGCACTGCCTGATCCAAAGCAGACCTGCTCACCTAACACTTTTCTGAGTCATACTGCTTTATTGTCTAACTGTTCTGGGGATGATATCATTTCTATTTCCCTCCTAAATGCAGTATAGTCTCCAACAATGAGAAAACCTTAAGTTTCAATGTAGGGATAGAAGTTCTTAAATTTCCTTTAACCACAACTATGCATTGTGCTTCCCTATGGTGAAAACAAGGAAAACATTTGTCAAAAAGATTTATTACTCATTTGGCCGCTGCCAAATTCTCCAGTGTGGTAAATCATCACTTTCTGACGTTCTTTCAAGAAAGTTTTGTAAGTTTTCTAGTACATCACAAGTGATAGCTTCCACATTCTGATTGCATACCCACTGCACCAAGGAACAATGAAGCTGGTATTTTACTGCCTAGAATGTCTTCTGAAAATCATTCACATTTCTGCCTTTCTGATTTTCATGAATTAAGAAAACATAGCCTTTAGATCATACAATAGATGGACCAACTTCTCCTTGTCTAACAGGTAACAACTGAGTTTTATGTTAGGGTACACAGGATGGTGGCCCATTTATACAGACCCAGGTGGGCGCATCACTTTTTTTACTGTTTTCTGGTAGTCTACCCACAAACTGAATAACTTTAAGAACGGATTTTTCAAACTGTGGGCCCACCACAATGCAACAAGCTCATGAGCTCTGAAAATAGAGAATGCAACTGAAAACAGTATGGAGCATGCTTCAGACTTGCAATTCCTAATTTTTAATGTTGAAAGTTACCAGTAATGTGTAAAAACATGTCCAAGAGAAACTTGTGCAGATATTTAAGAATGTTTGGGTCTCAGCTATGTCAAAAGATATCCAATTCTCATTTTTCCCACTGGACATACAGTGAGCATTAATTACTAATTAAGATGTTGAAAGCCTCAGCAGGCCTTAAAACAACTTGCATATTTCCTTGAGATATATAACACTTTATTATAGAGATTGATTCCCATTAATGTCATTGAACATGCTTAAAAGTATTCACAGAAGATTTCATGGCATTGCCAGAAATATGATAAATTTAACTGATTTAAAAACCATTTGGAAATGCAGCAACAGGCCTGTTCTCTTGAAGGCCTCAGCAACAGAATAGATTCTGATCTGAGGACTCCTGTTAGGGCTCCGGACTCCAAGCATCAGATCCATTTTCTGTTAAACTGCACACAAAATTCGGATATAAGAAAGTATAATCAATAGTTTAAGCGGATTTCTGCTTGAGAAGTCTTAGCATCTCTCAAAAACAGGCACACAGTGTACTCAAGTTCCAGTTCAGGTGATCGAATGCAAAAGCCATCTTCAAGCAGATCCAGCTGCCACAAACCTGCCTACCTGTTGTAGCTGCTATGCCACCGTACTCTGGGGACTGGTTGCTGACAGGTGAGGGGGCAGAGGGCACTTCCACTGAGGTGGCAGATTTAGCTGGGGAGAATGGCACTGGAGAGGGAGTTGGGGGAGCTGGTTCGCTCAGGATAATTTCTTCTCGTATTTCTGCTGCAGAGTGAGAGAAAAATCGCAGAACACGTTAAAAGTGAAGTCAAGAAACACTGAGAAACTAAAAAAATACTATGTGAGCAGTTAAGTTATTTGCATAGTTCACAAAATCCATAGCAGGACTCATATAAATCTTTGAAAGAAGCACTTTGGTAATATTCAGTGTTACCAATGTGAGTTTATTTTAATAAGATCTCTTATAGGAAAGTGCTGTTCTTTCTGATGTACATGTAAGAAATATGTGCATAGACTGTGTAGGGCTTTATTCCTGTAAGATACGGTGACAAAGTGATTTAACATTCCAAAATTAATGGAGGATGCAAGGAAGGAAGATCAGTGTGGATCAGGAGCATCCCTGAGCAGACAGACTAATGGCAGACTCTGTCTGCTTCTCTTCTGGCAAGTCAGTGCAAAGTAGAACAGGACTTGGAATTTGCTTCTGTACAGACAATCAGAATTAAAATGCATCAGCAATTCTAGCCTCTTTTTTTTTTTTTTTAAATTTACTTGGCTCAATTCTTCAGTCTCTCCCTTTTATTTAGGTTGGTACAAACTGAGTGATATAAATTTATATAGTGTGAAACTAGGGTGAGAGAGAATCAAGCCTGAGCCCACTGAAATGCAAAGGTGGCTTACGCAGATCAACTGAGGTAAAAGGTTCTCTATTTGAAAAACTGAGTTTGTGCTCAGGAATAGTATTTTAGACATCCAGAGTCAGACCATGAAGCAGGTCTCTTTCAGAATGCATTAACTCCAGGAGGCCCCTTGACAAATGACAGATTTCAAATCATGATGGAACCAAAAAACAGCATTACACTCACTCCCAGATAGGACTCACAGGGTTAGGTGAGGATAAAGAAAACAGTGAATCTAGTGGAGTAAAACAACAAATAATGAATAAAAGAACAAACTCACCTGTGCTTCCTTCTCCTTTCATTGCCCTCATTAGCTCATTAGCTCTCTCTTGACAATGGAGTGATTCTAGCAGGTACAATACGTAGTCATCAAACATCAAGTGAATAAGGTGAAAAGACCCTGGTAATAAAACGAACAAACAGAAAAGCCATTGACTGTCTCAATACACTCATTAAACCAGTGATTAGGGCAGTCAACACAAAAGGCACTGAGTAGAACTGCCTCAATATAGCACTACCACTGCAGTATGTCGGTTACTGAAGGTAAAAGAGGTCAAAGTAAATCCAGGGACCAGCATACTGTCCACTCTTGCACTTACACAGGCATATACGACCAACTGTTGTGGTTAAAGAGGCTGCCTACCTGAGAACTGGGACCTGATAGCGAGTTTTCTCTTCCTGCATTAGAATTGAACAGTTTAGACAGTTACACTGCAAATGAAATTATCTACGGTATCAGATACAAATTTCGGTCAGAAGTATATTCCTAAACTGACTGCCTTAGTGATATTCAGGTAAAAAACAAAACAAAGCAAAAAAACTGAAGCACCTGTGTCATTGGACAATGAAATGAGAGACTAATCCATAGAAAGGTAGGAACAGCCTTCCAGATCTCCTGGTGGTATACCTCCAGTGCATTGCCTGGACACAGAGACATCACCAGCAATTCTACATATCTTAAAGGAAAGCCTTTTGCCTCAGCTTTGCTTCCTCTTACTTCTCCTACCACATTATCTTTACCTAATTACCAGTTTGAATCATATCAACAGTATAAAATTTGGCCTGTTTTCTGTGCTAGTGTCTCTTCTGTGATTCTCCTTAACTGCCACAACAGGAATGTGAAAAAAAGGTACTAAAAAGAAAAAGTACAGACAAAACAAAATGTTGGTATGGAGTCAAAGAACAACTTGAAAATTAATAGTAAAAAGAGATTATGTTGATAGCACTCTGCCACAGATCCTCAAGTGAGAGCTGAGTACAGATGGAGAACTTGTTAATGTTTTCAGGAGGAGCTACTGGGAGATGCTAGGTATACTAGAGTTATAGAAATAAAAAATTTTTAGCACGCTGTAAGGAGTTCTATCCTCAGGGATTTATAGAAAACCTTAATCTTTAAGTTCCTCAATTACAAATGATAGAGCTGAGGATAAATTAGTTGACAAATCTCTGATGCAGTTGGCAATGAACGTAGCTACATGCCTCTGTGGAAATGGAAGTATGAATATTATTACACAAGGCACTGGTGAAAGCTCACTTGGAATACTGCACATAACTCTAGTCACCAGTGTTCAAGAAAAATCAGTACAAGCTTAAACTGGTATGGAGATTACCAGAAGGATGTGGGAAATGGACAATAGATTCTGAATTATTAAAAATGCTTGTCTGGCTCCATTTTACAGAAGGGAAGAGAATTGCTTTCCATAATGTATAAAGAAAAACAGTTGTCAGGGGTGGTGAAGAAATGTCCGCCCTAGAGCATACATAGCCACAAAAATAGATGTGTTAGAAGAGACCATAGATGCATTTCAACAGAAAATTAAAGAAGCAAAGCATGAGAGAGTTGGGACACTGTGTAGTTTCCTCCTGAAAGGAATCACAGTCATTTTGAGAGGAAGGCTGACAAGTATCAAGATGGGGTTTGGTCAGTTTATGCAGTAGACTCCACGCCATACAATGCCTGTAATAGGTGCAGACAGGGCTTGATCACACAGTGCTTTTTTGAAAAGCTCCTAGGTTTATTTAGACTTGTATGGAGTATCTAAAACATGCTCATGTTAGAGGTCAGATAACTCTAACACATGCAAATGCAGCCAGTTTAAATTAGCACTGCTCCAGCAGCCTGTGATTTAAACCAGAGAAAAACCACAAGCTGAAAAACAGAGATTGCTTACCAACAGTCAAAAAAAAAAGGACCTGATCCTCCAGATGTGTTCTTTTTGGAATTCCATTAACACCCACTGAGGAAAATACTTCCATGGGAAAAAAAAAAACAACAAACAAGATGCAACAAATTTCAAATTCAATTAGGTATTATAATGATTGATTTATTCTTTGGAGTTAGCTTTATCTTGGGACACTAGATTTTAACATGATGAAGCGTAAGTACCTCTAGTCCAGCTTCTGCACTGAAATATACTGTTGAAGGCAGAAGAAGTGGTTTGAAAGGCCCTATATACTTATACAGCTCTCACTGGCAATTCAGCTTTCAAAGCAACTCTGAGTACATTCTTTTCCTTTGTGACCTGATGGTCTTTGTGTTTCTTTCTCTTACTCCATGCCTGCATGGCTTCTGCCATCACTGATACAAGCAGAGCGCACACAGGGAGGAGAACTTGAGCCTTTGTGTTCTCTTCTACAAGCAGAGAAAAAAGGCATACATGATTGCAACATCTTCGCTAAAGAAGGAAATCTTTGGCTCTTCCTGAACCTGAAGCATTCTGTTTTTTGTTTCCACATCTGTGCAGTCAAAATGGCAGCATGTTACCCCAGCTTTGCAAGGATAAATAATGGAGATCCTCACCTAATTACTTCAGAAGTTCTGTTTTAGGATCTTTTGAATTAAAAGTCTTGTTGAATACCTATGTAACCTATCAGTATTATGAAGACAGTGGACCTGATTGATCACCTTGTTACTGATCCAGAGCTCCTCCTGTGGAAAACCAGATGATTAAGAAGATCCAAGTCTTACTGATTTCAGCGCAGCTCCTGCTTGTGAGATTTTCCAACATAAGAAAACCAGGCCTCAGTGCTGCCAAACCTCATGTGGTGGCAAAAGGCTCAGGGTACTTAGTCACCAAACTCTTTGCTCTCTTTCATTTAAAGAAGAAATAAAAAAAAAAGTTGCTTATAGTTTCATAAAAACGTTTGCAAGTGTGAACCCTAAGCACTCAAATGCTAGCAGGCAAATGACAAGAATGCGAGATTTGCTACTTAAAAAAATAGTCTTTGTTTTTGGGGGGTCTAATGCTCTGTTTTGAAGACTTGGGGCTGGCACTACTGAATGCAGCATTTAAAAACATCCCAGCACCCTTGTCATTCTTTTGAATTTCTCTCTTCCTCCCCTATTATTTCTCCCACTGTGTATTTTTAAACTCTGTATAGAGTTTTTGAGCCCAGAATTCGCGTGAAAGGCACCAGACAAACAAGTTGTTGATACTGAATGAATGCAATATTTTTACATTTTCAAATGATTCAAAAGTAATGTAAGCTACAGACTGAAACCAGTATCAGGGCATGTATTTCAGCAACACAGTGAATAGCTATTCAGCACAATGTACAGTAATTTATTCTGTGTTTCCAATCTACTGTTTTTCACATTAAACTGTTTAGCTCTTTCAAGTATATCTTTAAGCGGTGAAAAGGATTCAGCTGTGGCTGGTAAACCTTAGACTGCTTTAGGAAGAGGGAAGATGTTATTCAAGAGACTGCAATTATAATAATAAATAGTATTTCGCTGTAATTTTCAGATTAAGTTAACTGAAATCATGGCAATGATTACTCAGCTAACATACAGTAAATATCATCTGCCATTAACAGATATGGCAATTATGTGTAAGTAGCAAAAAAAAAAACAACAGTGAGATGTTAAGATTTGGAAAAAATCGTGGCACATGGAGCTGCCATTACTAATTAGTTATGTTAAAACACTGGATGCATTACCCAAACATCACCACCAACTGTGCCTTTGATATGCATAGACAGGAAGGAGGGAGGAAGGCTGGGAAGGAGAAAAAGGGAGTGGGAAAGACAGGAGCTTTAACTTGGCAAGGGTTGTTTCAACCTGCCCATGTCACCACACGTAAAAGCTTTGCAGAATCAAATCTCTCTGCTGGCCAGTCCAGTGCCAGACACTGCAACTTTCTCTAATCAAATTTCCATATAATCTATTTCACAGACAGAAACATGGTATCCTGCATATATAAAGATCTCAGCACCTAACACTTGATGTTAAAACCTCCCTCTTATTTATCTGAATAACACCATGAGCATCTAAGTGGAAAAAATCAGTTCACTGAATCTTTTGTAGTAAAATAGTAAATATAGTAAATTTACAATAACATAAAAATGCAAAACTTTTTATCTAAGTTAAGAGCAAAGGTATACAAATATAAATCTTTAAGAGTGCCAATGTCTATTGTTTCTCTCCACAGAACTCACCTAAATACATATATGATATTGTAAAAGGCTAGAAGGAACTTTATTAAGCACAGAAGAGTTACTGACTTCTAGCTTTCATCTGTTTACATTACACGGCTTTTTTTTCCTCTTGGAATTTGCTTGACTCTAAGCCACGAACAGTGTGTCCAATGGCATTGCTGTGAAAGTTTAACGGCATCAGTACAAATTACTATAATTTTGTGTCTGCAGCTAAATAACGTTTGGTTCATTTTTGAAGTAATAAGGTAGGAATAGCCCAGGCTTTTCCCTGATAGGATGAGGGTATGATTTAGGTCTGCTTTCCTCCCTGAAAACCCAAAGGCTCAGAGCTCCTCCTTCCTCCACTGGAGCTGGATCTGAGCAGGTCCCACTTCAAATAAGGGTTAGAACTGGAATGGGGCCAATGCTTGCCATCTCACTCCCAGAAGAGAACTCCACGTAGCAGGCTGCAGACCACTGTGGTTCAACAAATTTTTAAGTAGTCTGTATGTAAGTAAAACAATTTCAACAGAAAACACGAGAAAATCCTTCCAGTGGGCAACTCCTCTAGTCCTCTGGCTAGAAATCTAACTCTGCTAAGGCAGGTAACTGGCCTAAGCAGTGAAAGATGGCAGGTGCAAAAGAATTAATGACTTTTTAAATCCTGTTTTTGCTACCAAATTAAAAGCTGTTATTGGTCTAGTTCTAATTATAAAATTATAGAATCACAGAATCATCAAAGTTGAAAAAGGCCACTAAAATCATCTAGACCAACCATTGACCCATCACCACCATGCCCACTGACCATGCCCCTCAGCATCGCATAACACAGACCACCCATGAAAAACACATCATTTATGACTGTTTTTTTCCTGACTGCAGCTATATATAAAATAAATAATAAATAATAAATTCATAAATTCATGTTTGAAGATGTGCATCCATATAAAGGGAATCATGAGTTTGTATGCAGTTACATGCACTGAGTTATAAAGACAAAAGTAAACAAATGATAAGACTGAGCGGTTTAAGTTCTCATAAATTAGAAATTCAAGACTCAAATTTGTAAGAGAGAGAGCAGGTAAGTTATTTTGGCAGATCTAATAGTGTCATGGGTCCCAAACTTGAACAAGTGAATAATTGTCAATCTCCACATTTTCTTGAAACATAACAAGTTCATAAACGTTTATATTACTAATCACAGTTGAGAATCACTTCCAGACAACAACAGTCAACCAATATAAGGTGTTTTCTTCATTTGCTGGCTGCTGGTGTATTTCACAGGTTTGGGTTTATGCCCACAGAGAGGTGTGTGGTAACACAAAGTGCTGGAGCACAAAATTCAGCATTCCTTCATACAAAGGGATTTTTGAATACTGAGGGAATGTATACTGTGTTAAGCAGTATTAGCTATTTTATGCCCACAACAAAAGAAAAGCTGCAATAACTGAAGGAGAAAATGAGTCCTAGAGGAGGTTGAAAATAGATATGATCAGGATACTGGTGCTGAGAACAGATGGAAACTGTGATTGTCTTGGGAATGCTCACTAACCTGACGTTGAATAGCGACTCACTAATAGCTGCTGGAAAAATCCTTTACAAGGGAAAAGCTGATGAAAGAAGTTTCATATTAAATTATAAATTCCACTCTGAGTTCCTATTTCTGATGGTATCTGAATGTCGTCTAACGGCAGAAAATACTTAAAACACAGGTAGCAGAAAACTTTGCAGTTGTTCAATACACTGCCTTTATAAGTTCACTCATATTAATCTTCTATGAATGCATCCCGGCAAATATGCACATAAAAAAAAACATCCTTAATTCAAACTCTAGTTGCAAATAACCGCAAATGTTCACAATCATAACACAACAGTCCATTTTCAACCACTGATCTTAAACTGATTTTGTAACTGATGCTGTTTCTATCCCAGGATAGAAATCTCCTTTTGAAACCATGTGGAAAAACAGCATGCATTTTCACTCCTAAACAACATGTTGTTTAGTAGATAGAACTCACCTTTCTATCCTGATTGTGTTCTGGTACAATGAAAGGCAATCTGTATAGGACACAGAAATAGGTCCACTCTGCAAGGTCTAAATTAAAAAGCTATGTACTTTAAAAGCAAAGCTAGCAAAATGGCTCACTGGCAAGCTTTTTGTCTGCTTGGGCACAAAATCGCTTGTCTTAGCATAGCATGGTCACAGCAGTTTAGGTAACCTGGCTGACTGCACAGAAGTGCATTAGGGAATGCTCCAATGATTGACTCCTCCAGCTGACCTATGACTGATAACTCTACTACAACTACAGGCTACAACTAACAGAAATAATAATGTTTTCCACTCCTCTGGCTAGATCTTGAAGGAAAACATCCATATGAGTTTGCAGCCTTTACTCTTTCTTTCTTTTTCTTTTTTCTTTTTTTTTTTTTTTGTAGAAGAGCCCTGGACACATGACAACTACCAGCCACGTAGTCTTTTTTGGTCTGTGTCATGCAATTAATACAACAAAATGAAAGTACCAAAGCTGGGTGCACTGTGCAAAGTCATGTCCCGAATCACTCGAGTGCCAAAACAGGACCACATCAGGAGGAACTGCTGAGCTACTTTCTTCAAAGAGCCTGGTCTCTTGGCAGCTACCTGCAAGAAAACAGATACATCTAACATGGAGAAATTTTCATTTCCACCATCTGTTACAGATGAATAATGTATATATCTAGCTTCCATTTTTAAAACTGAAAAACTACTTGCCATTAAAATAAACACTAAAATTTCAAAAAACAAACAAACAAAAAAAAACATACACAGAAAGCCAACTTGCAACTATATACAAACACTGGAAAGAGAAAAGCAGAAGTATCATTCAACTCTAAGAGTGACTTTCCTTTACAAATGAGAAAAGAACTGCCCAAAAAAGCGCCAGTCTTCATTTTAACCTAATCACTTGCATGATCATTCCTAGACAAGGAAACAATGTGTAATCAGGAGTGTAATCAGGATCTATGCTGAAAATGTATATTAGTACTTCAATTACAGTTTTTGTTCCTTCATGTTTTTATTGTTGTGAATATGAATAGACATTTTACTAGCAAAAATACTCCCCAGAAAGAACACTTCAGCTATCAACTCCATGAAACTTATTTGACAGGGTCATATGTTGGTTAACAAATTAGGTTCATTCTATTACCTAATGAAACTCCTTCTTGAAATTCTTCATGAAAACCATGGTCTGCATTTAAAATTGCATTTTAATAATCCAAGAAGAGTACTCCAAAGCAATCAAAATATTTCAAGTAATCTGGGGAAGTGCCTGTAGGTTTTTTGTATCAATTGTTTTTTTTCAGCAGAGAGAAAGGAAGCATATTAGCACATGTATTTTTACTTACTATCTCTAAAAATGAAATCTGGAATGAAGAGTTGACATTGCAAAAGAACATCCTAATACAAAACACAGTTGATGTCAGAAGTTAGTTTGTTCATAATACATTTACATACTCTACTTAACGTAATGATGATGCATAATCACTTTTGAAAATATTCTTTAATGATTTTTTTAGTATATTTTTGCATCCAGTCAAAATAAAGTGCAAGCCTTGGTTATCTCAAATCAACTGAAAAAACAATATAAATTTGTAACACAGACATTCCTCATTACACTTGAGTGCATATAAATGTATTAGTTGGCGTAAATATCTCTCTTAATAAAATCTTAAAAGGACAAACCAGATTACCATTTTCATTTGCACTACATAGTTAGAACAACTCTGAACTCATCTCTCCATACTTTTGAAATATTAATTTGACTGAAAATCTTAGCCCTGATCCATTCTTGAATATTTTTTGAGTTGGGCACACAAGAGCAGAGTGAACCAGTATTCTGAATGTGAGCAGTTCTCATGCCGTGCGTGAAAAGTGGTGACATTTTATCCACTGCTGCTTTACTTCTGCTTACCGCACCACTTCACTTTCTCTTTTTCTGTTTTTGATCTATGACCTGAACAGAACTTAAAAAGCACGCAGGTGACTCAAGTCCTCATTCCTTACCAACCTTTACAACACATCTGTCCACCATGGAATCCAGCCACTCAATGTATGACTCAATGGGGGACTGCTCCTCCAGAAGGTGATCAAACTCCTGATATACTGGCAGAAAAAGAAAAAAATAGCCCACTTCAGTGCTTGAATTCTATTTAGAGCAAAATAGAAACAAAATAGAAAATGCTGCCAATAACATGAACCACTTGCTATGTTTTTTGTTTTTTTTTTTTATAATAGATTGCTCGGCCATAACAAATACAACTTCCTTGGTGCTGACCCAGTAATTTTTCCTGGTCTCCATCTCGCTTCTTCTGAAAATGATAGAGTCATTGGAAGTGGCATTTAGGTGTGAGCAAATCAGGACCCATTATTTAAAGTTCTCCTTTTGATTTAACCTTCAGCTGTCTGTGGTGCCCGGAAATGAAACATTTATGGTGTTTGCTACGAAGAGTGTGAAGCTAGGCCTTGACCCTGGTGATGAAAAAAGGTCATGCATGAAATTGATTTAGAAACGCGTAAAGAATCTTTAAGCATCAAGTAGATGAGTATTGTCGATAGTGCTCTCATCTGTATAATGCTTTAGTTGCAAAAACATTATTTAACTGCTGCAAATCATCTATTTGCAATGCCAGATGCACACAAAGAAGTTCCACAAACTTCTACTTCTTCAAAACAAATTGCTACCAGTGTACAAATACTATGAAGAAGAGTTTCAAAAAGCAACACTAATAGTTTTTAACCTTTCCCAAGTTAGTGAATTCATACTTTAGTACAGATAGTAAAAAACAATCAAGTAATTAAGCCGCAGCACTTAAAACTGCAAGTCTCCAGTTTATTAACGAGAATCAATGACTAAAAGGCAAAGAATCATGAGCTGTGACACCTTAAGAAAATTTCTTCAACCCAGCTAAAATAAAAAGCCCAGTAAATCAAGAAGAAGGATACTTTTTACCTGCTGTGTCACAGGATGATCTCAATGTGCCATGCATTTCCATTTATGCTTAATTGCAAATAAGAAGGGGGAAGAATTTCCCACCATAGGAAGCAGATAGTGGGGGAGGTAGAGGAGACAAAGTTTAGAGGTGATAGCTGGAGAAGTGAGCCAGAGAGACTGTCTGAGATTAAAGCAAAGAAGGAGCTCATTGGCCTAAATGGAGCAATAGCATCCTATGATGAATCAGCAAGATAAACAGGAAAGCTTTTGCACTGCACCTGATTCAAACTTAGTTTAACTTACACTTGCAAAGGCTGGATGGTCAGAAACTTTAGTCATAGAAGAAGGGAAATAATGATGTTTGGGCTGCCTTTGTCTTGTTTTGTTGTTTTACTGAATGGGCAGCCTCTCTTTATTCATGTAAGATCTCAGAGAAATCCAAATGTTGTCTTCTTATCTGAGTATTTGGCTGGACAGAAACTGCCAATAGATGCAATAATTCACATGCTGTTGAAAGAGGGGAGCAACAGTAGAAAAATAAATCAGTTGCCTGCTTTGGCAATGCAGGAGCATTGCAACTGTGGAGCATTGCAACCATGTACCATGAGCTATCTGGGAAAAGTAACTGCTTAGCCTTCAGTGACTGTTAAAAATATGGGATCTGAGAACAGTGAGAATAAAGAAGAAACCAAATCAAAGGCAGCGACTGTACCTGAGCAAGAAAGAGCTTCTCATCTACCCAATGATTTTAGTGCTTCTCTCTAACTTTACTTATAGACTTATAAACCTTTTTTGTTATTATTATTTTTTTCCCCTGAGAGATAGTAGCTGAAAATTGTACTTTCTTGGTTCTAAATGCCAAGAACATGAAAGCAGGCCTTACTACATGTGATGAGTCACAGAAAGTGTAACCTTTGAAATGCTCTTTGGCCAAGTAGAACATATATCAACAATGAGGGAAAAAGTTCTAAGATTTAGAATGAGCTTTCTATATATTTGACATCCCTGTGGAATCCCACCACATGTTGAATGTGTATATTGGATTATCATGTCTGTGAGCTTCTGTTTTTGCTTATTGAAATATGTGGACCTACAATATGAAAAAATGTATGTTCAAATCCATCTGCATTGAAGAAAATTCTATTTGATTTGATGATACTTAAATTTGTATTTAAATATTCAGCATACATATAAAAATATTTCCTAAACAGTGAGAATTTTCTGAATGAGAGCCAAAACTATTGCTGCTCCTAGGGATTATAACTTTGAGAATTCATTACTTTTTGGTCAGTGGGTGGATGCTGGGTAGATACATAACAGATGGCAGAAAGATGTAGCAAGCTTCTATACTCCGGTCTCACTATTCTCTACTTCCCCTGTTGCTATGTTGAATTTCAGACCCTTAAGAGTGGAAGAGCACTGTGTAAGGAGGTGAATCAAGGGTTAAGAAGGACAGGTAAGAGTACAAAGCACATCTCACTGAAAAGGTAGCAGATGATGTAAGACCCATTCCTAAAAAGGAGAGAAGACTTTTACCATAGTGTTACCATAGTGAGACAAGATGGGAGTGAGAAAAGAGCCAGTGTTAACTTTGCAGGGCGCATTGTACATGTGAGTGTATCACCCTTCCTCTTTCTAGCCACACACTGAAAGAATTACCCCACTAACAAATGTACCCATGCAGGGCTCTGCCACAAATAGTATCCAGGTGGATCTCCATTAAAGCTGGTCCTGGATGAGACATGATTGATCATGAGGAGTGAGATCAATACAACGGATGGGTTTGAAGGGAACCAAAGTTATGAATGATGCTAAAGACAAAAATAGTCAATACCAGTGCCTTGGAGGAACAAACTCAGCGTGTGCTCAGGGTTAAACCTAAGCTTACAGTCACATTTGCTTGACAAGACAAATCAAATTTTCTAAGTGCAAAATAAGATCTTTGACTATGAAACCAATTTGCCAGCATCTCCAAAGTCACATTTCAGTTCGTGCCTTTCTCTACACTACAAAGAATCTAAATTAGCCAATTAACTTGCTTAATACAGCACATTTATTTATTCATAAAAGTTCAGGGTAAATGCTTCAGCCCATCAAATTCCTTTGTTTAAGAAAATTGCGTGTAAAATGAAGATATTTACAAATAAAATTTACAAAGGGCTCAAATACACAGCCATTTGGGGGCAAAAGCATTCAAAAGACAATTCCCCCACAATTTTACAGCAGGGTGGACTGACTTCATTAGCTCCAATGGCTAATGCATAGATTTACTTTGCTCATGTCCATGGCAAAAAAAACCATCCCTCAATTTTGGTGCATGTTCTGTACCACTGGCTGTTCTAGATAATAGAAAGTCTGTAATGAAGGAGTCCCCAGATCTACACCTTAAAATATAAGACCTTAAAAAAGATTTGCCTGCTGTTTTGAGAAATGTCTCCTTATTTATCTTAAGCAAATGAATAGCTGCAAAAACATTATTTTCACTGAGGGTTTTTTTTTCCAACAAGAAACCAAGGTTCACCTGGCTTTATTTGAGGGTTCATCTCTTACATTGTATGATGAGTTTTCTGTGCTCCTCCCGTGAGTCCTCCATAGTATAGAGGGTTTGTTTGGTAATGCTATTCAGATCCACGTTCCTCCAGTCCTCTAGCATTTGAAAAGTGATGTCTGCACTGTGGATCACCGTTCTTGATGCCTGTAATCCAATCCAATCTATTCATTAGTTCATGGTTTATTTAGTTAAAAAATAACCTTTATCCCCTTTTCCGCTTCCTTAGCTAGGCTCACTAAATTGATTCTTCTCATTCAATCCTACCCACCAAACTGATATCTTATGGAAGTTACAGGGCCCTCTTACCACAGTGAACTTTGAAATCAGTTTGCCTTGTTCAATTAACAGCAAATATTTTGCTCTCGCTCACCACAAACCCAAAATCTGGACTCTCCGAATTAAAACAGCTCCATTGGTTTTCCAGTTTGCTTGAGGTCAAAATCAAAAGCAACAGCAAAAATGAAGCCAAAATCAAAAGAACCTTACAAGGGTTTGAAACCACCCTCTCCCACACTATGAAGACTCCCATTCTTCCCTCAGCTGCAAGAAAAAGCTGAAGATCATTTTCCACTCTATAATATCTTCCTCATGGCTGGTTGATGTAAGGTTCTGCTGGTGATAATGGCAAGAATAGGGTGATAGAAAAGGAAGCAACAAAATTTCAACCTAATAAGACACACATCAGATCTCTGTAAGTGAAGCAGAGATGACAGCCCACACTAAGGTTACCAGATTCCCCAAGGAAATTATACATTTGAATAATCCTTCAATGTCAAGAGACTGTTGGATCCCAAGCCTGATGCAGAAGGTTCTGGTCTCTGTATATTGATTTCCTCTGAACCTCTACAAACCTCTAAAGCTCAGTGACCTTCCACTTTGGGAAAGGTAGAACTAGCATTTTTATCTCCACCACTGAAATAATGGAGGGAAGAAATCTACAAAAATGTCCTTCCAGAAGCATTTGCCACCCCAACAAGTTTCTTCCTGTGGGCTTCCTGACTCTCAGGCTTATGCTGGGGTGCTGGATATACCTTTCAAATGTAAAGCTTTAAAACTAATAAGGAAAGCAAACTGTCTGCTTCAATATATATATGTGAAAACTCAATTAATTCAGTGCATCCTTCCCTATTTTGTACTACATAGGGAATGGCCTCATTAATTTTTGATAGGTAATTGTCACCTAAAGTAGCTGGTGAAAGCAAACACTTTGGGGTGATTTTCTTACATTCCCTTGATGTGGCTGTAAAAATATTTTCATTTAAAACCCAAAACAAAGGGTTCAACCCTTTTGTTTTTTACTAATTTACTTTTGATTTACAATATGCAATTAAACTTGGAAGTTTTTGTCAGACATATATAATTTTTTCTGAATTTGTAATAGTCCTGATTCAAGCCTCACTGAAACCAGTGGATCCTCTCTTGCTTACTTTATGGTAATGAACTAACTCTTCAAATCATATCCTAAATTTGTTTCAGAAAAGTTTTCTGCCTAATTTAATGATCAGTGGCTTCCAGCTCTCTAGCAAAGTACTTTTGTTGATTAGTTCTTGATTTTGAAAAGATGGTCATAGTAAATGTTGGAAAGAAACTGCTAACATGATCTCTTCCTCTTTGAATAAAGTCCAGTTTGTCAATTTAATGAATTATTTTACTAGTCAGTAAAAATGGCATTCAGCAAACTCAGGTAACTGAAATATTTACTTGGCAGAGATGATTTAGTGATGTCTGTCGCCGGAGTATTTGTGAGAATCTTCTGGACACTGTAGGAAAAAGGAGATATATACTTACATACTGTGCTAAATAAACAAAATCCTTTATTTCTGAAAATTCTGAATTAAAATCAGCACTGAAAAAACATATCCAATTTTTTTCATTCAATTGTGGCAAGACACTGTTTGCATGAATAGCACAGTTTTAAGTTAGTTTAAGCCTTGACCTATAACCTTAAATCTGGATACTCAATCAATTTTACAGAGGCATATTACAAGTGATGATTTATGGATGCTGTGAATAACGAGAGGACAAGAGAAATGTAGAGGACAATGGAAGAGCTTTGCTTGTTTAGCATAGCAAATTTTCTCTTGATACACAAAAGAGCTGAAAACCATAAAGACAGAACTATTTAACAGGAAGAAAAATGTTGATGCGAGAACAAGTGGGCAAAACATAACGACAGCAACATTTTATCAGGAAATTAGAAAAGTTTCCTAAGTCTTAATGCAAACAGGTTTTGAAGGAGCCTTCAGACTGGAAGGAGCTAAAATCTGTTTCAGGTAAAATTTGATTCAAGTTTCTAAAAGTGATTACATGACACACTAACATGCTATGGAATAAGAAGGCCTAGGAGGTACCTGCCATCTCTCTTTATATCTTTCCAAGAGGATTTGGACCTTGTATTAAGATACTTCTACTCAGAAACTGGAATTTTAAAATGTTTTATTGACCATATTTTGTCTGAATTATATGAGTTAAGAACTGCAAATACAACCAAGACTTGCAGTTTCTCAATTCAGTAATTCCTTTGATCATAACTTTTTATTAGGAGGAAAAAAATTGCAGAAATGACAAAGGCTAGGATGTATGTGCCAGGATGGACTCAATTTTTTTCTTATAAAATCTCAAAAGACCTGCAGAGCTACCCAAAGAGGCCTTAGATGTAGTCACAGAGTAGGAGTTCCCTCTGCGCTGTACACAGAGGCGGTTAAAGAGCATTGTTCAAAAATGAGTAGAAAGTGCATCGTCTGTCTCTTTCTCTTTCCCAGCAGAATTGGAAAATTGTTGCAGATCCTTGATATTTTTGAACAGAGAGAGACGTGATAAAGCATGTTCCCAGCTCTGACTTTCTATAACTTTTAAAATCAATTGTAAACAATACACAAAAACCTAAAATGCGTTATTCTAACTCGCATCCTAGAGTGTTCGCTGTAAAATATAATTCTAATTTTCCGTGCTGATCAAAATAGTTAATCCTTTTCCTAAATTAGTTTTTTTTTTTTTCTTTCTTTTTCTTTTTTTTTTTTTTCTTTCCCCTTTAACTTTGTGGTGTGGAATTTAGGGCTCATGAAAGGCAAAGAATTGAGAGCCGTGAAATAAAGCAGGCTTTATCAATAGGTGATGTGCACTGCAGGCATCTACAAAGCACGTCTGAATAGAGCTAGTGCCCTTTCCTGTGGCGACAGGGTAATTTGATCTCCTTCATTTTTAACTCTGGCACTTTTTTGAGCAAGGGCCTCAAGCTGCATTCAAATTGTGCTACCCTAAAGGTTTGTTTAATAATTTTCTTTGCCTAATATCATCCCTAATGTTTGCTTACTATCAACAAAATTAATTTCTTATCAGAACTCACAAGAAAGGAAAAGTAATTTTTCTCACTTCGAGCAGTGCCTCATTTCACTAACTGAAATTGGTTCTCACGAGCAAGTGGAGCTTGGAAGTGAATGCAAGATTAACAATGCTGTCAGTATTTAATTCTTTAAAGAACTCAAGGTTCACTTCCAATTAATTTGTAAACATTAACATTACACATTTCCCAGATTACTAGGAGAGATTTGGCAATACTTACATTCAAATTTGATATTTCGTAGGTTTTCTGGCAAGTCATGGAGAGCTACTTTTAGCCACTCATCCAGTTGCTTTGCAAACTTTCTAATCACCTGTGTCAAACTTAGAAGAGAAATCACTACATCAGAACATATACTCTGTGTTTTCTATAAGAATTGTCAGCATGTGAATGGATCAGTTATTTACACCTCACTATTATGCAGAGCTGCTGAACAAGTTTTGGAAACAAGGAAAACTTCTGAAACCTTTCCAGAAAAATGTAACACCGTAGAGAATGAAAGTCTCTGTACTGCACTGTATTGATTCTTATAAATCATTTTTTTTTTTAGCTTAGGGTAAAATCATAAAATATAAAAACATAAAATCACATTTATTTAAAGAAGACAACAATAGATCAAGCCTGGGATTTCAGGTTATTTGTCCCTAAATTTATACAAATAGACACAAACACACGTACGTGAAGCAATAACAAACTGTGCTCCAGACTGAAGCCATTGAGGGGGTGGCTGTGACTTTCTAGACCGTATGTGGGGTCAAAGCAAAACCTTCCTGCTTAGCTCTGAGCAAGACAAGAACTTTCCTAGATGAATGAGATTTCCCTCTTCTTCCTTAGCCCTTTCCTAGATGGCCCCATCATTTCCTCCTAAATTTGGAAGGCCCTTCTTGTAAATTGCTCAGTAAAAATGACAATTTCCAGGAAAAGTTCAGGGTATGATGTAGGGGAGACCTGCACTTGGTGCTGCCAGACTGAGCTGCACTGCCTCTAGCACTCAAGATACATACACGCTCTAACACTCAAGATACATAGACAGGGGAAGGATGCAAGGACTTCATTCTGCCAGGCAGCCATTCTGTTTGTACTCCAACACACACTGTACAGAGGATAGAGGTGGTAAAATAACTGTTGCCATAGATCTGATCTGCTTTGCAGAGACACCTAGGATTGCGGATGGATGGCATCTGTTGCATCCTCTAAAAAGTGGGTTTTTTTTTTTCTGTACAGCCGACTTTCATTCCCAGGAAGTTCCTCAGAGGATTCTGGCTGAGTCAGCAAGATTTCCTTCAGGAGCTTCCATTGCAGTGAGACCCTTCTTCACCCCCTCCAGTGCAGGCTATGGCTTAATAGCCACAATCTGGCCCTTTATATGCATTACAAAAGTCCATATTCACACTCAAGTCTCTCCTTATTTGCTATGAAAGAACTAAGCAGCTTGAGAAAAGGACTGCTGTTCTGTTTAATCCTTCCAATGAAATAGATTTTTTTGGGGGGGGGGGGGGGGGGGGGGGGGGAGAAGGCAAAGCCTGCAAAAATGTACATATCTTATCAAGGAAATCCCATGCTTATAACAGGCTTCTTATGGAAAAAATACTTCGTCTGTACTTCAGCAGCCATACACTGCAAACAGCACTCACCAATTTTGGAGCATAGAATGACATCTCAAAAACATTTGCTGTAATTAGAGCTGCATTAAGATCCTGAAGGCCAAATATACAATGCCAATAATAAACTCTTAAAGGAATAAATGTAACAAATTATTTAACCTCAGGAAAGCATCAAACAATACTAAAGGTGAATAAATATTTAGAAAAAGAATGTTTCCTGATGTTTATATTAGGAAAATCAAAGGGAGGAGTAGGTTGACTACACTCAGTGATTACACTTTTTGCTCTGAAATGTTGATCTCTCTTCTGTTTTCTCTATATGACTAAGATTTCTTGGACTCAGATGCACTCCAGGTAGGAAGAGAAAAGATGAGCTCTACCTTGTGGATTGGCAAAGAAAACTGAGCTCTGAAACAAAGGAGTCAAATACTTGTTAATATTAATGAAGCGATCCTAAAATAAGTGTGCATCTGTTCATCACAGTATAACATTTAAATTAATCCAGGTTGTCTGAGGCTTCTCAAGTACGATATTCATATTTTCTGCTCTTGGCAAGCAGAATAACAGTTGGGTTCCATGAGTGTAAACACAGACAAATGCTTAGGTTACAGTGCCTGAATATGCAAGGGAGTGTTTACAAACAGAGCAGCCAGGCCAGCTTTTGTCACTGTTATTCAGAGTACTGTTACGTTGCTACACCAGATTAGCAGAGAAGTGTCTGAAACTGTCAGAAAATGGAGGAATGTGTCATTGTGCAGCCTGCAGATTTCTGATATTCCCTGAAAGGTGGGACATGACTATCGGCTTGATGTTAATAAACCAAGAAGAAGGTTTTATCCTTTTTATCACACAAAAAAGTCACATTTCTCACAACACAAGTGTTGTTAAAATCAATATGTTTTTTTCAGAAACGTATCAGCATTCAGCTGCTTTGAATTGGCATGTGATTTAAACTCGGGTGGAAACATGCAGCTTTCTGAGAACCATTTGCAAAGAGAAGATATATAATAAAGACAGCTGAGATATGTAGAAATGGCCAATGCAGTCAGTTATACTGACCTGTCGGGTAGTGCTTGCAGTACTGTTGGCATCAAAACTCCAGAAATTGCTTTGTATAAAATCGAGTCACAAACTCCGACTATATTTACTACAGTTGAAGAACCCAGTACAGGCAGCATATGAGGAGGCATCCCTTGCCAAAAGTGCAGAAGAAAACTTTGAACCTGCAATCGTGAGAAGGAGAAGGGACATGTAGGCCACAAATACATTTTTCTTTAAATGATCCTATTCGGATAGCATTTATTTCAGTCTCACAGCTGGATTTATGATATACAACACAGATGAGGTATTTTCCTTAACTAGACAGGCTTATACTTAACCAGGTGCTGAACGGGATAATGAACCAAAGGGCAAGGAGGCATTTCGAGTTGGAGACAGGGTACCTTTTTGTTCCTACAGCTGAGAGGCCCATGGGTACTACAGTATTTTCACATTCCATCACATGAGTATCCTTGGCTTCCACATATCAAACCTTTTTCTCTCTGCCCCTGCATACAAAGTAATGAAACTAGGGCTTGGTGTGGGGAGGGACAGGAGGACAGCACACAGTGATGGGGGCCAATATACCATTTTCTGCATTAATTTTGAAAAGAAACACTTTGGAGATCTTAATAACTGTTACAGTGACTAAAGAAAAGCAGCAATTATTTCTTCTTCATCTCCTCTTCTACAAAGGAAAGTGGAGAAAGAATAGAGAAGGGCAAAAAAGAAAACAGGGAGGAAGTTTCAGACGCAAAAAAAGATGCATCTGAAAACAGTCATTTAGGAAATAAAGGTGTTACTAAATGAACGATATGGTCAGTTCTGCAGGGGTCAGAACACCAGCATTTCTATGTGATAACCTTTTAACACACAACCTGTAACTGCAACCAGGTGAGATAAATAACATTTGTTATTTATATCTTGTTACTGTTCAGCCCCTTCTCCACCACTGATCCTGACAGATTCCCTAGAAAAAGACATCATTCTTCTCTGAAGAAAGCATTCAGAGACTGACCAAGCAAACCCTTCTGAATACGTGTTCTCACTGAGTCAGTGGGCTTGGAGCGAAAGGGCCGAGGGGTTTGGTTTTCTCTAATCCGTACGTCAGATTTAAATATTTTTTTATGCTTCTGGGTTCCCACTTTAACATGGTTAGGAGAAGATCTGAGAGACACATTGGAAAATGTGAAAAGAAGTAAAATAATGCTGAAGAAACAATTTTCTTGTAAGGAAGAACCTAGACTGGTGCAATGGCTTAAGAGAGCCTCAGCTTTAACTCAGAGGAATTTGAGAACTAGAGCAAGACAGAAAAAAGGAAGGAATTCTCTGCTTTAGTTCAGAATGCAGGGTCAAAAGACCCATTTCCTTTGACTTTTTCCAAATTATATTTGAATGAGGCCCTCAGCATTTCTATAGTCAGATTTGCTTTCCTAGAAAAGAAGATTTCTCCACATGTGATATAAAACTCTTTGCAGTTCAGTAATCTTTGATATTTGTAGCCATTCACCTCTAATTATAGGACTTGTATGCATGCACTGCCAGAAAGCCCTCAGGTTCAGTTTGATATCCTAATGAATCATATCAACTATTGGGCGGTGCGTGTGTTCCTACCTATACTACCAAACAACTGAGGAGACTTTAGGTAGAGGTTTACTGGGATGTTTGGGAGGCTCTATGCCTCCCAGCTCCATGCTCGTTGTTAACAGACTAGCAGAGAACATTGTTTTGGCTGTGGCACCTGCCCTGGGTTTGTGCTGAACACTCAGAGGAATTCCTTCAAACAGAGCTCAGTTCAGTTCAAAGTTCAAAGCTCAGTTCCTAACTCAAAGGTTAGGAAAGTGGTGATGGATACACTTGTTGAGATGTAAGAACTGGACTGTCAACATCTTGTAATGTATTGCCACCTTAATCCTGATGGAGAATCAAAACCATTCCCACTGCTTTCATTCCTCTAACTCACATAGTGGTATAAGAGAGATTTAATGCTATCAATGACATAATATTTAATATGTATAGCTATTCTTCATTATTCATGAAAAGGATTAGCCAGTACAAAACCATACGTTTGTAACATCAAATTCAAAATAAGCTCTCACATCCATTCATACCTAGTAGTATCATTAAACTACAACTGCAGATTCTAACCATACCTCATCAAAGTTTGCTCTTATTACAGTGTCTAGTATCCTCTGACAGTGAGTTCTATACATCATAATAAAGGTAGAAACCTGAAAAAGAATGAGAGGGAGACACACAAATGTTCATTCTACTTTAAGAAATCTGCTTTTAAAACTATCAGAATATAAAGCACAAAAAAGTAAATTCTTACCTATGCAAAATTGCAAAAATAATGAAATTAGAGTCTAGTTGGATTAGCTTTAACATAAGTTTTCTTATTAAAGGTAAATTCTCCCTTTGAATTCATGAACTTTTCTATATCAATGGGATTCTTCAAATGCAAGAGGAGCAAAAAACCTCAGTGAGATCAAAGACGAGAATGTGGCTCTAATTAGGACATAAAGAACTATAAAACCCTAGTCTTTTGTCCACTTTACATTGATACTACACATGTGAATAGCATCAGAAAACTAGCAAGCTCAGCCAAGAACAGTAAGAGCACTTTTGTCATAGGTGCAAACAGGATTCTTTTAATTTCCAGCCTAGAAGGATAAGAAATGCATTAAATTCCTCTCTCCACAAGAAAGCATTGGATTTGTTTTTCAGTTTGCCAACAAATGGGTTCACATATTGCTAAAACAGAAAACTGGGGTCTTGTTATTGGTGATTTAACCAGTTACCATCCAAGTCTTTTCTGCTGAATGTAATACAACTTTGAATGAAGAGTGTGCGTAGGCTTTAGATATGCTATACATCTGATAGCATATGCTGTTGTACTAAGGGAAGATACTTCTGACTATTATAAGAAGCAATTAAGTTCCCCATAAATAAAGTCAGTGCATTATTAAACTTAATCTTATTTAAAGTCTTTTTACTTTAGATGAAGTTTTCATCCAAAGCAGGGAAAAAAAGATACAGGACAAGCAAAGAAAATATTTCCAAAGCATTACCTTCTCCTCTGGCAGACTGGCTGGCAGATTTAGATCTTTGACATTTGGAAACTCTGGCAGTAATGTTCCCAGTTTGGATCGTGGTGAATATGCCACTGTCTGTTTGGTCACTTCTTTTTTTCCAGTTTCATTGACCCAGGCTGCTCCTTTTTTAGAATACATCACGTCATAATACTGTGAGTTTTCTTTCACTGCAATTCCATAATAATGGTACCTGATACACAGAGAGGTACATTTCATAAAGTAGATTGTTTAAAAATTATTTTTAAAAGTATATGGGAGTAAGAGAAATTGCCAGTGTTAATAATCTCTATAGCAAAACAGACTTTGTAATAGTTTCTGTATCATTAACAAGCATTGATTCAGTAGCGGAATATTGTGGTAATAATACTCTGGGTTTTCAAATCTCTTCCTTTTGGTAAAAGCAGCTCTCTTCAGAGTTAATAAAGCTGAATGTTGTGGGGCAGAAAATTAATGGAGTTCTATGGTTCTTTTTCCTTATGATTTAAAAGCACGTCCTAAAGCTACATACTGGCAGAGCTGTGCAGCTGCTCCTTTAGTTTAGCAATAAGCAGAGGTACAGCCCCTCTGGTCTGGACCTTCTGTTGTTATTTCTTCTCAGACTGTCAAGGGCCGCTTTGATCCCTGAATAGCACAAGTCTTCATCACAAACAAACAAACTGATCAGAAATGTTTCAAAACCTGAAAGCGCTGCAATGAAAAGATGGGGGGAGAGGGGGGGAAGGGAGAAGCACGTGTGCTTGAAAGCAATGAACAGCAGAAAATGTAAAGTTCAAAATGATGTGCCTTTAACTTAGCATCATAATTGGTCTTGGATCAGCACGGGACTACTACTGCTACTACACAACGCTGCAACTCTGCCTGTGCAGAGCTCAGTGGGTGTTACACCGTGTGGCTGCACTACAAGAATGGACTGGTGGCCTTATGGCACACTGTTGTGCCACGGCTTAGCATTATTATAGGTGTTAATGGGAGCACTCATTATCCAGGCTAACCCTTGCATCGGAGCAGCAGAAACAGTCTCATTCACCCTGTGATTTTGCTAACATTTACTTCATTTTCTGAGCTGTAAGCCCCACCACCACTTCAACTAAATTTTTAGTGGTTCCAAAAGGCAACATAAAATGATATTGCTCTCGTACCTCTGACTCTGTTTTCTTAAAGTGAATTTTCAGTGATCTTCTAATTCTCTCCTTATAGCCTATCAGACTGAGATGAGACTTTCACTTTCTGCATCCAGCTGTGGAGGGAGGAGAGGGGACCATCTCCAGATGTTTGTCATCCTCCCCAGACAGACAGATACTGTTTTCAGAGTGCTACAGGCAGGTCAGCTCACTTGATTACCCCTGGTTTGCTTTAGGAAAATCATCTAGCTTTACTAACATCAATTCAAACAGTGGAAGAGCAGTGTCTAATTGATTATAGCTTAAGCTAAGGTGATTTTTTTTTAGTGCAGATTCACTCATTCACCCCCAAATCGGCGCATGTTATAATCTCCAACAGAAAGTAGTGGCAAATAGCTGGAAGCCCTAATCTTGTCTACCAGCACAGATGGGCTGAGAGGAGGCATGGGGAGCTGCAGGATTCTCGTATGTGCTGCCCCTACCATTTCGACTGAGGATGTTTCATGTCATCCGTCAATAAATGAAATAAAAATAAAAGCTACCTTGAACTCAGTATTGAATAATTCAGGGGAGATTTGTTAATATATTAATCTGACATTATTTGAATAAAATTTCCTTCCTTCAGTACCTTAGAAAGCCACACTATCTGCTCCAAATCTGCACGTCAGGGCTTAGACCAAAATGTATATTCCAGACCAGAAGCCAGGCTCCAGATCCATCCTACTCTGTTACAGACAGCTGATGGCAAGTTTCTGCTTGGATACCATAGCTGTGCATGTCACATGTTTCGCTGGCTTTATTTGAATGGGATCCTTACTGCTTTGTGCCTGTTAAAAGGACAAACCAGAGCGAAGGACACTAAGAAGGCTGATTGAGCCAGACATTATGTGTGCCAAGCTACACCCAATGGTACATCAGCCATAGAAGCTTTTCTTTTTTTTTTTTTCTTTTTTTTTTTTTTTTTTTTTTTTGCTTAAACAGTAACAACTAATCCAAGTTGCAGTTCAAGTTCCCAGTTTGATAGCAGCTGTCATGCATACACTGTGTATAACAGCCATAAAGCCTACTTTCTTATATCCTGTGAGTTTGGTATGTCTGGGGATGGGAAAACAGAAAGAAACTGCCACCACAAATTATTGAGAGAAAGGGAAAGGGAAAAAAGAAAAAGAAAAAGAAAAAAAAAAAAAAAAAGAAAAATATAAGGCCACAGCAGGCAGGACTGCAAAAGTTCAGGACAGATTGAGAGTTTTGTATAACTTAAGCAGGTCAGTCTTTTATGTTAAGTTTCTTTTAAAATCAATTCTAGGGAAAAGAAGAGAAGGAACAAAAGCCTCCAAACTGTAGTAGAATGTCACAGGGCATTGTTTAATGTCTGGTATATTTCACTTGGCAGTGATACATTGATTCACATGGCAGTATACTACGTTAAAGAGATTGCCAGGTAGCTTCAAAATTATATAGACAGCAATAACCAAATTAACATAAAAATTTTACTGAAGGAGGAAGCTATCTGGAAATGTTACTGTCCCAAATGGCAAAAAATCACTGGTGCAGTTTACAGTATTCTTAGCACTTTTTTAAAAAATCATTTCTAACAGAAAGAAAGAAACAAAAGTGACAACTAACCACCCACAATCAAACTGAAATCAATAAGGAAGTCTTGAAAGTTTGATCTGTAATGGGCAGACCACATGATCATGTTTTGCAGTAAACAGAATAATTTCTGCTCTTATATAAATAAAAAACACTCTTGGAGAAAGAAGTAAAACTCCCTTCACACCATATTGTTCCCATTAGTTTAAATAACCACTTGTGTATATAATTGAAGAGTTTCAAGCTGTAGTACAGAAAGAAATGAGCTTTTCTATTTAGATGCCTTCTCGTGGCTCACCTATGGTGGAACTCTTTCTAAGCTCAGCGTGATAGAGAACAGCTGCACATTCACAGCAATAAACCCAGCTGCAAAAGAGAAAGCCTCACAACAGATGACCAAGAGTATAGTGCCATTGTAGCTCTGAACTTTGAAATGTTACAAGGGAGCCATGCTATAAAAAGACTGAAGGCAGAACAGTGCAAAGCCAGATGATCTCAACCACTTCTGTGGTTGAGTTTCCTTGGCAGTAGCAAGGAAATGGAATGAAAATCATACTGGCAACAATTGGTCAGCACAGTAGGTGATAAAAGGACTGAAGTGTTAATGCATAAAGTAATTTATTTACATAACACAACTGAAATGCAATCAGATGTTTCTGAAAATAAAAACAGACCTCAGTCATAGCTGTGCTGGGTCTAGCAAGGAGTGTGTGTGCTGGTGTATTCATTGCAAAAAAGTACAACGTGCACATGAGAAATACAAGTGGACAGTGAGGTGAATTGAGAGCTGGCTGACTGACAGCTCAGACAGTTGTATCAGTGGCACAGAGTCTACTCGGAGGCCTGTAACTAGTAGTGTTCCTCAGAGATCAGTACTGGGTCTGGTCTTGTTCAACATCTTCATCAGTGACCTGGATGAAGGGATAGAGTTCATCCTCAGCAAGTTTGCTGATGATATGAAGCTGGGAAGACTGGCTGACACACCAGTCGGCTGTGCTGCTGTTCAGCGAGAGCTGGACATGATGGAGAGTTTGACAGAGAGGAACCTGATGAGGTACAACAAGAGCAAGTGTAGAGTCCTACACCTGGAGACGAATAACCGCATGCATTGGTACAGGTGAGGGGCCGACCTGCTGGAAAGGAGCTCTGTGGAGCACCTGGGTGTCCTGGTGGACAACAGGTCAGCCATGAGTCAGCAGTGTGCCCTTGTGGCCCAGAAGACCAATGGCATCCTGGGGTGCATTACAAAGAGCGTGGCCAGCAGATCGAGGGAGGTGATCCTCTGCAATGTTGAGGCCACATCTGGAGTGCCGTGTCCAGGTCTGGGCTCCCCAGTTCAAAGACAGGAAACTTAACAAGAGAGCCCAGCAGAGGGACACCGAGGCAGTGAGAGGCCTGGAGCATCTCCCTTATGAGGACAGGCTGAGAGCCCTGGGACTGTATAGCCTGGAGAAGGCTGAGGGGGATTTTATTGATGTTTACAAATATCTCATGGAGAGGAGTCAAGTGGATAGGATCAGATTCTTGAACAGTGCCCAGTGACAAGGGGCAATGAGCACAAACTGGAACACAGAAAGTTCCATATGAATATGAGGAAGAACTCTGACAGTGACAGAGCACAGGAACAAGCTGTCCAGAGAGGATGTGGAGTCTCGTTTTCTGGAGATATTCAAAACGTGCACAAACCTTTTCCCATGGAACCTACTGTAGGAACCAGCTTTAGCAGGGGGTTGGCCTAGATGATCTCCAGAAGTCCCTTCCAGACCCTGTGATTCTGTAATATGCAGATGCGTTTATACCTCCCCTCTTCATCAGATCAAATTGCTCCTCTGTATGCTATGATAATCGGGGTGTTAACCATGGATGAAGATGTGGGTATCCTCTTTTGGACAGAACAACTTCATTTTATACCTACTGAGGCTGTCAGAGACTACCAAGGACCTAGGATTTTGTGAGTGCTTTCAGAAACACCTTAATGGGATCAGAACAACTGCAAAGACAGCATGATAAGAGAATGAGATCTGAAAGCCTTTTCAGTAGGCATGCAGGTTAGGGGGAAAATATGCAAGAACTTTTAAGTCTCACTGATTTTAGCTCCTGAGAGCAAAGAGACATTGTTTTTCCAAATGCAAGATGCCGTCAGTCAGCTGATCAAAGGCATTTTGCCCCTCTGAGAGACTTCTGAAGCTGATAGAGGAGCTCCAGTTTGGGAATATACCAATGCTCATTCTTTGTTTAAACAGGAAGACAACAAATTTATAGCCAGGATCAGAATGACTTCATGGTTGACAAAGAGCATTGTCATAGAAGATATTCCATTAAGCAACCTGGGTATGCTTTCACCCTGTCTTTATGAGCTTCCACATAATTTAAATTCAGTGCAAAGTCCTGATGCTTTGAGTTCTGACCTATCAGGCTTTCCTAATATGCTGCTGGACTAAACCAATGTTTACACCTGAGTAGGATCTGGTAGCTCTAAGTGTTGTTATAGCATGTCTGAATTTATACTTGGGAAGAAATTTCAGATCTACCATTAATTACTTAAAAATGGCTGCTTAACTCATCTTAAAAAGTTAAGATGAGTTATAAAAGTTAAGAGAATCTCAAGATGAACATAAAAATAACTGGAAAATCTCAAATAGAATGCGAAGTGCATTCTTCTATCTGAATTTATTTCTCATTCTGGAATGAGCTATTAGGACAAATGCTTTGGGGAGGTACCATCTTTTGGATAAGGCAATAAAATAATTCATTGGTTGTGTAAAGAGACATTGGATTTTGATACACAGCAAAATCTGTGATTAAATCCAGGTCTGTAGACAATTTAAGTTTAGGACAAAAAATACTTCTAGCTAAATCCCACATAGCATTCCACCACTTTTTCTCCAAACTTAAACATGATGTTAACCAGCTGTGATTTCACAGTAGTTAGTGCTAAGTGTGAATGCCCTTTATGTCATGTAAAATGAGCTGAGAAGAGACAAGTTGTAGGAAAAACATGGAAAATATTGCTGATGAATTCAGTAAAAGATCTCCATTGGATTATGCAGCACTTTCACCACTGAAACAATAAGAGTAAAAACTACAATGGAAACTGTATCAGAGTTGGGTTTTAATTCCCCAACTGGACAAATAATTCCCTGATGTCATTCTATTCTGTTCAGTCAGGGCCAGATGGGGCCCTCTGTGAGACGATAATGCACCATACACTGCTTACTTCGATTGGCCTCTGGTTCCAAGTCTTCTCGTTGTTAGCTGTGGAAACTGTTGCCTTATTATCTGCAAATGAATAAAACTGATATTAGAAAGAAATGAAAACATTTGCTAATAATTTATTACAGACTGTTAAGACCAATAAGCAGAAAAACTGTACTGTGGTCTCACCCAAATACATGGGTAAAAAAAATCAGGAGAGAGATTTTGATTTTTTCCATTGCTGAAGAAAAGGACAATTGGCTTTTAAACTCAGTATGATTTTATTAACTACCATCAGTTTAGATAAGGAATTTTATGGAATTACTGTTCCTTAAATCTCACACCATTTTTGCTTCTAAACAAATGAAGTTTGTATTTAGAACTGACTATTTATTTAAATCTGTTTGCAGGATCAACAAACTTTGTTTTCCTGCAACTAGAGAAACCTTTCCTTCTGAGAGCTTTGGAGGCAACATTTCTTCAAAGGCCTTCAAGATCCTGCCATTAAACGCTCCCTTTTGTAAGAGAGGATTCTGTGAAAAGATACTGGTATTTGACAGGGCACCACTTCCACCAGGGAAGATTCACTGTTGCGTTTTCTAAAGATAGGTCATAATCAATTTATCTGCTATGGAAAAGAAGCGCATCTCAGAAACAGCAGGATATTGTCAAGAACCTGGGCTTCGGTCCATCAGCAGAGATTAAAAGAACACTGCTACTGTAAAACAAAACTTCTTCAGCGCCAGATGCATTTAAGGAAACAAATTAATGAATGTCAGTTGTGCAGATCTGCTGTCAGCCAGGCTACTCGTGATGAGAAAGCTCAGCTGGAGTTGCTGGAAAGGCAGTTCTCAGCACCTCATGGGACTGAACCTGATTCTTGGTGTCGCATGCAGCGCAGGCAGAACTCAGCCGGCAGAACAGTCATGCAAGAAAGAACACAGTAAGCCTTGAAGATTCACTTACAAGAGAAATTTCTTTCTTTCTTAATCTGTAGCTTATTCTGAGCTTTCATACTATAAATTGCTGTTTCCTATTTTGCAGGGGGTGGAGAGCAACAAGTAGAATTAAAGAAAAACAGGCATATAAGATGGAATACAACTGTTCAAACAGAAGACACTGTCAAGTGAAATTGATTAAATAGTATAGATTTTTCCCCTGTGAGCCATTTTGCCACCGTGATAAATATTTAATCCTGATTGATGACTGAAAGCTCTGGAACATGTATTTGGATCAAAAGGTGCTTTATAAATAAAGATGTTACAATGTCACATATTTGACTGTAATATGTTTTTTAAAAGCAAACATACAACTCAGCTTTTTTTTTGCAGCATGTAAAAAATTGACCTGCACCATGTTCCAACAGCTTTGCACAACGTGGCTCACGTCAAAAATGCAGACTCAGACTCACTGAAGGTTGTTCAGCTTTAATTTCTGGAGCAAAACTTCAGCAAACAGTAAAACACTTTTGTGGAGCTGTGAAAGTTCAGCCTAGCTGTTTGATAAATGAGCAGACAGGCAAGCAGCCCTTCTTTCTTTTTTTGTATGGATTCAATGAAGCCTGCCTAAAGAACACCACATGCTGTTCCAGCTACTGATCTAACATTCCGCAACATCTCAGCCTTCCAAATTCCCTTTAATTACACATTAATCCCACCCCTCTCTCTTTCATTTTCTGCAGACAGGGTTGGGGGCTCCACAAGGCTGTGGGAAAAAAGGCGGTGTTGAAGCACTACTTTCTGAGGATGGCTTTTTGGGTTAGGGGATTTTTTTTTCTTTTTTGGTGGCAGTTGTCATTCAGAAAATTCCATTCCTCTCCTAAGGTTGATTTTTTACAGCAGTAGACTCAAAAGAAAAGCTAAGTATTAGATTTACTTTCACCTTAATTTTTCTTTTTTGGAACAATGTGAACCCGTATTACTTTCAAAGTCTGCCTAGTAGTGATGAAGTGTTACAATGCACACTGTAAATGCCACTTTATGAACCATATGCCATGGGAGTTGCTGGGATTTAAATATATCAGCCAATTTCTACATACCAGGGCAGAGGTGATCAGGAAAGGAGAATAACAGAACAGATGATCAGATGATCTTTTTTTTTCTTCTTCTTTTCTTTGTTTCTTTTTTAAATTCATCATGCTTAAACAATGAGACACACCTTTTGGAACGCAGCTGAAAAGTATGCATCTCTTCAAATGTTCTTTGCCAGTAATTAACAACAAAAACATCTAGGAAACCTCTGAAAGAAAACATCGGGACTCTTTGATCTAGTGCTGTATGTGCAAGATACATATAGCACAGCATACTCATGCTTTGGTGCTTGTACACATTAGCATTAGTGTTTGTGACTGGAATGAAACAATTCAAGTAAGCAATGAACTAGCTGCTTGTATAAATGCTTGCATTTATCTACACTTATGTGAATCCCTATGGAATGATATTTCCAAAGGCAGTGAGATTTCCCTTAAAGTGGAGAGCAGGTTAGAGCAGGCAGGACAAAGTAGAGTTCATGGTGCACTGAAGTAAATGGAAAAAGCAGAAAGTCCAGCAATTTGTTTTTAGATCATGCTTGCATCTTGAAAAGTCTTCCAGTTAAACAAACCATAATTGTATTTAATACACATTAACTTTTTTAAGACCTACATAGAAAATGAGTTATTTTTACATCTGCAGGGAGAAGGGGGAAGGATGTTCCTAGATGTCAGACAAGAAAATTCAGGTTAGGATCTGAAAACCAACTTGGATTCTTTTCCTTTCATCACTGCCGTGGGGTTGCATAAGCAGAAATGAAGCAAGACCTGACCATGCAGTTTAAACCTCATTCTGAATGGAGCCCAGTCCCTGTTCTCACAGCAGTGCTGGCTCCTCAACAGAAGCAGCGTTACAAAGATCTCATGGGTGGTATCCAAGGGAATTTTAGAGTGAAGAGGACTTTTATGATTGTCCTTCAATGGAAGTGAAATTTCATCCAGCAGTTCTCTAAATTTACCACAAATCCAGCTGCCTGTGTGATCTGCTGAATAAAGGGATGCAGGCTTTGTATTTTCCAAGTAAAACTCCATCAAACTCATATGGCATTACTTTATGCTACTTGGATTTTTGTTTTTGAGAACGATGTAGTGCAGGAGTTTCACTTGCAAATATCTATGATATCTGTCCCTCATATATTGATCTCATCCTTTGATTTCTTTTTCAGTCGCTAAACTGAAAGTTACTAAATGAGTCCTGTTCTCCCTCTTTTCCTCTCTGTTCTGCTCAAGACCTGATCTTGCCTTCTGCCTACAGAAGATCTTGTTGTACAAATTTATTGATTAAAAATAAAAATGCGAATAGCTTCTTTATCTTCCCACAGTTCCAGAGTTCTCTTGGTAACTGCACATTGTGTACATAAGAGACAGATATAAAGCAGCACTTATATAGTCTACACATTCCAGTGGATTCGTATATCCAGGTCTGCATTTGGCTGCAACCCATCAGCAGAAAATCCTGATCAATGGTGCAGGAAGAACACATGGGAACCTTTCCCTTCAGACAGGCACTGCTCCACTCTGAACGCATTGGGCAGCCCAAGTGAATGCAGCGAGGAAGAAGGGCCTTCCCATACCTTTCTCTCACACTGAGATTACAGTGCTGATAGTAAAACGTTCAACGTATGCTGCACAGAACTTGGAGCTAATAGGATTTTTATCTAGTTCTGGCTTTTAAAACCTTAATGTCTAACTAAATTTGAATTAAATATCTATTTATTTCTATTTTGCTCATTCTTCACACAACAGAATCAAAATGAAATAAATTATTTAAGCACCCATGCAAAACAGAGAAAGATTTATGAGCGACAGTGAGAAAAATGCACTTCTTCTGTAAAGATCTGTACTGTAGTCCACAAAACCTATTAGCCATAGGCATGGCTAACTGCAGGAGCTGTTCTGTTCCCAGTAAATGGTTGCAAAGGTGCATTCCTTCATCCTGATGACTGCCAGCTGTAATTTCTGCCGTTGCACCTTTCCTCAACAGTGCACGTTGCCAGCACTGAGATTCAAACACAGGCAGAGGCAGCCTCCCTTTTAAAATGAGAAGTGTATTGTTAATTCTGCCATCATCCTATGATCCATTTTTCCTTATTTCATTCACTACCAAACTGAGAACTTTGTTTCCCAATTATTCCATCTAAATTATTCCACAAAGTGAGATCCTGAAACAAAACAGGAAAAGCATCCCATGCATTTGTCTTT
This sequence comes from Perdix hodgsoniae, assembly GCA_035772895.1. Classification (NCBI taxonomy): domain Eukaryota; kingdom Metazoa; phylum Chordata; class Aves; order Galliformes; family Phasianidae; genus Perdix; species Perdix hodgsoniae. Next base: position 5,479,162 of record JAPSGF010000044.1, read on the forward strand.
GTGCTAATAGGGATGGAAGAAACCAGAGATGTCTGGGAACATTTGACTTTTTTTTTCTCCCTCCTTGTGTCAGATTTTGCTCTGAGGGCAGTAGGCAGAGGGACACTTCAAGAAGTCATTTTCCTGGAACAGCTTGAGTTGCTGCTTTTCAAACCATACGTGCACTTTTTTAGTCCATCTGATATAGAAGGATGTTTCTCTTTATGACTCTTGTTTCTTTTCTATTTCAAATAATTTTAGTCATGCTTCTAGAACTTTCCAGTGTAATGAAATAGAAACAAATTAATTTGCAACCCAGCATCTGAATGCTGCCAGAAGGAGAAAGTGATTCCAAGATCCTTAAACTGTGTTATTATTAATAACTGTGCTAAGAGGTACCTTTTGGATCAAAGGTGGCTTGCAGGCTTGACAAGATATTACCTTGAGAAAAAGATCAGGAAGGCTTTTGTCCCACTAATAGGAAAGAGAGTGATCAAATCAGTCCATTACAAAATATCATTCCTGTTCCCCAGCTCCACCAACCTGTGTGAAGAAAAGAGGCATGTCTGTCTATACCTTACTACTCACTTACTTGCACAGTCCTAGAGGGAAGACCACAGTGTGCAGGTGCAGTATTCTTGACCCCACAGCTGCAGTTTGTTCATATTCAGTATCCTCCCATTTCTCTCCACTCACTTGCATCATTTTACAGAACAGGTCATGGCCTAGTTGTTGGATTTTTCTTCTAGCACTGATACAACTCATGTGATATTGCAATGCAAGTCAGACAAAGCCAATCCATGCCCAGTTCTGCCTGCTGTGGAGATTAGACTCCATGACAAACTCCATCTTTAGTGAAGCTTGTGAGACATCTCCTCAAATTCATCTAAGTGCAGCATTCTCCTTCAGCAGTTCCTCTGGCCAGACAGAATTCAGCCTAAGGCACAATCAAACGGATTACTGCATCCCTGCAAAGCTGCAAACACTGAACGCCCTGACTCACACATCTTACTGAGTCACAGCACTTTCTGTGCTGCCTTGCTGAAGCCAAGCAGACCCAAAGCCCAGAACAACTCCCCCTGCTCTTTCCTGGTGCCAGCACACTTCCTGCCATCACACCCAGCGTATCTGTGGGAAAAGGCTAAGCGCCAGCATCCCTGCACTCTGGCAGACCCTATGCTGTAAGAACAGCCTCTGGGACGTTCTGACAAGGCATGAGGTAAAGCAGCCCAGAGGCCACTCTACTCACACCAAAGGTCTGAGTGGAAGCCAGATGCTTCAAGTGGCAAAGCCTGTAAAAAATGCCTTTGCTAGAGGGCAAATCTTTGGGAAACGGGAAGCCTATCCAAAGAAACTGGGGTGTCCTTCTTGGTCTTCTTGCTTCCCAAGCTCAAGGGGAAAAGACAATGGATAGCAACCTGTAATAATATGAGGGATTTGTGAAGCAGAGACAGGGGGGCAACGAGCCCCCTGTACCACCACTCTTCCCACACCAGTATGACCTGTTGCTTCTGGGACTATTATGGGCTTGTGAGAGGAGTCTGACCTAGAAAACTTGGAATCAGAAAAAAGTGTCATACTGGTATTAACTGTCCTTCAGTCAGGATGTAAAAGAGGTGAAAGAAAAGTAGGGTTTGCTCAGATAGCACTGACAGACTGTTCTTCCATGCAATGACAGAAACCAAATCCTCAGCTTTAGATTATTTTTTGCCCCATTCTTTTTTTTTTTTTTTTTAATATATATTGACTATAAAAAATTAGTATAGTAAAAAACCATTCCTGATGTAGTAACTGTCTGTAATAAAGCACTTACTATTTTAGTCTAATAGAACAGAGCACTAAGAGTAAATTTAGGATTGGTGTACACGTACTTGTGAGGCTACTTAGGAGCAAACTGGGAGGACAGGGCAAAAAATGCATCTCCAGAAGTATCTCGTTAGGCACAGCAGGCAGTTTCCAGATGTGTACATTTCCATACAGAATCCAAACACATTGTAATCTCATTATCGATAAGATTTCAAAGAGGCTAGCCTGTCCTTTTCTGAAGTCAAACATATCCAGTATGATGGGATGGAATTGTAAAGTCTCACTATGTTACTCATGCTTGGAGGAGCAGTCCTGCTGGCAAAACTTCTGGGCATAGTGACAGTGCATAGTGATAAAAGAAGGCCCTGGCTGGTACAGCTTGTACCGCCCTGGAGCTAAGCAAACTGAATTGAAACATCTTTTTTTTTTGCTAGTGTAACTGTGTCTCAGCCCATTATTTTTCAAAAATGTAAAAGATCTTTCCTAACCAACGTTATAAATCTGCTGTGGACCCCCTCCTTCTCTATTTATCAAAATAAACTTACAGCAAAGCCATTTAGAGAGCAATGAGGAGGCGCTGAGATTTAGATAAGCGTGCACCCACGTAAAAGGACCTAAGGCTGAGGAAGAAGCAGCCCACAGAATGTCAGCATTTTTCTTTCATTTTCTTTTCAAATATCAATTGACTACTGCTTGTCAGAAGACAAGGCAGAAAACAAAAACAAAAGAACAAAAGAGGAAATTATTTAACCTCCAGGGGGCATATGGGAGTTATGGGAAGTACACTAGGATGCAAAGGAAAGGTTGTGCCATGAGAAATTAAGCGTTCTTAAGTGATCTGTATGAGAAATATGCAGGTCCTGGAGGTAACAGTGCTATGCAGTAAACCTGAGCAGTGAGCTGAGAACTTAGAAGTTATGGGAAACTGGTGTGTAGGGGAAGATTACGTCTTCAAGAGGTTCTATTAAGACCAATAAGGATCATAACGAGTCACAAGAGAAACAACAAAAATCTGTGCTGGCTGAGGAAAGAAAAGCGTAAGGGAAGCTCAAGGAGTTACCACTTGGACCTGAGTTGGCACAATCCATAAGCAACAGTTCCTGGGTAATTCATACTCAGTGTATTAATTTTCACTAATATTATTAATTATCACTCATATTTTATGTTAACGTGTTGCTCAGACAAAAACATACATCTGCTCAGCCCTCCCAGCTACAGGCAGTGGCAGAACTTGTAGCAGGAAGAATCTTAATCCACTCTGTAATAATAAACCACGTAATGTAGCTATTTAAAAACTGGCAAATGTTAGTACGGACAGAACTGGCTGTAATGTTCACACATTACTTGGTTAAGTAAAAAAGTAAAATACTTGGCTCACATATTAAAGCTACAGTTTCCTTTGCCACATAATATTATTGTATTAATGACCATTAGAATCTTCCTCATTTTATATGTACTTTAAGTGGTTTAGGAGTACAGGTTACTTTTAAAAAGGTGTTTATTTATACAACAATTCTGCTTGTTTTCCTCTGAGTACTTTTCTTGCTATTAGCCAGATTTCTTAAGGTCAGTGAGGTATTACTCTCTCTCTGTAAATCTTTCCTCCTCACTGTTTCTCAGAGCAAGTTTTGTGCCACTAACCCAGTGTTGTGAAATGCCTATGGTGCAGTCCATGTCCTAGACATGCAGTAAGAAACCCTGGCTGGATAATGGGGATAGCAAATTGAAATTAAGGCTGAAGATGACAGGTTGACAATTAGACTAGAAGATCTCAGTGTTTTTTTCCCACCTTAATGATTCTGTGGTTCAAAGACAATACAGGGGAGAAAGATGAACCTTCAGGTGAGCCATCTGGCACTACTTTACTGGAGAACTACGAGTATGAGGCAGGGAGTCAACTCTGCCATTGCTCTCAACCAGCCAACCTACGGTCTACTATTTGCCCAGCTGCCTAGGGAGATGGAGGAGAGAAAGAGAGATACACAGACAAATAGCCATGAGGGAATCTAAAAATAATAGAGGAGGAAGGTACAGCAAGTGTGTAGAAAACTGGAAAAAGAAAGACCTCCAGTGGACCTGAAAATAATTGGAAGTACTGTAGGGAAACATGGAGATACAGAAGACTTAAATACAGCTCTGGATTAGGGGAACATATGAAATTGTAAGAAACAAGGTCTATTAGTTCAGCTGATCATGAACAATCTATCTGTGTCCCCTTCTATGTTTTGTTGTGGAATACTTCACTTGCATTAAGGTTAAGCAATAAACAGGCTGAAACACTGCATCTTAACCTGGAGAAATCATTTGCAGGCAAGTTTGTCTCAAGCAGCGTCTGTAAAAATGAAATTAACTCTGCTGGGTTAATTCAGACTTAACTGAGTAACAACGCATTAGGATGTTCCTTCTTACAGATTGTTTTCATGTGTTGAACTCCACGTCTCCTTCTGAATACTATCAGTCTGTTGAAGGAAAAGTCTAAATGTTTAACATTGCCCACAGAGTTAAAGTTCAAAGATGAATCATAAGTTTAATGTAGGCTCTTGAAAGGCGAACTGTCTACAATTTCACAGAACAACTAACCCCTTTCTCTACAGAAGATGACAGCTGCAAGCCTCTTCATGGTTCTCAATGAGGATGAACATGTCTGGGGTCTCTGTTTCAGCAGCTAAGTGCAGAAGTCCTCAGATAGCACCTATTTCCCTGCTCTGCCTCCAAGTCATTTATGTAGCATGCACTGCCAATATGGTATTTAAGTCACATGATAACAATTTGTCATAGTTTCAGCTGGGATAGAATTATTTTCTTCAGAGTGTCTGGTATGATGCTATGTTTGGTTCCAGGAGAAAAACAATGTTGATAACACACTGATGTTTATAATTGTGGCTAAGCAGTGATGCACAGAGCCAAGGCCATTTGCAACGAAGGATCAAAGGAGCTGAGAGGGAAGAGAATTAGAACAGCTGACTTAAAATGGCCAAAGAGGTATTCTGTGACATCATGTGGAAGGAGTTTTGAAGGCGGGTGGGCATTCATATCTCTGTTTCTCTTCTGCTGCTCAGGGGGCTAGCTGGGCATCAGTTGGAGAGTGGTGAGCAATTGCTTGGGCATCACTTGTTATATACATTTATATGTGTGCATATAAATAAATAAATAAATAAATGTCATCATTATTATTCTTTTCCTTGTTGGTTTTTTCATGTTTTCTCTGCCATCTCACTGGGAAAGGGGAGAGTGAGCAAACAACTGCGTGGTGCTCATCACCTGGCCAGGTTAAGCTACAACACAACTCTGTTGGCTAAAACTCCATTTGTGTACCTACTTCTAAGAAGAATAAGACTGCAAATTATTGATTACATGAGGCATGCGTGTGCCTTGCAGATCATCATGACTATGAAGGACATTTTTTTTTAAAGCAATAACAGGCTTCCGTTATTATCTATGTCAATAACAGGGGCACTGAAGTCTGCTCTGGGTTCTGCATATTCAGAAGCCTGATTTGGTTCAATATTCATGTCAGTGTTGTCTAAGATTCCTGGACACACCTATACAGAAGCCACACTTTCCAGATCTAAAATGGTCATACAAAACACTGTTTTAGGATAGTACTGGGAGAATTCTATACGAGTTCATCTCCACAAAAAGGGAAAATGAACATTGTGGATCGCTGTGTCAGAACTAATTCTACTACACCTAAGTGTAAAAATTAGAAAGAAAATTAAAAAAAAAGAATACCTTGATTTTCAGACGGAAGACACTGTACCTGTCCTGCTAGGCCAAGATCACCCTACCACCCTACTGACAAAGTGCTATGTATGAAGGCAGGGAGAAGGATAGAACAGTACACATGATAACTGGACTGCTGCATTTTGGTGAAATTATGTTGTGATGAAATAATCACAGATTATGCACTCCTTACAATTTAGGGAAGTTTTCAGTAACAGCAAAATAGCATCACGTAAATTCTACCTACATCCTAAATGTGTAACTCTGCATGAAACCTGTTTCTTGTTCTCACTATTCAAAAATTACATGTTGCGAGTTCACTTAATCAATAGGTAGTAATTATACATAAAATGAACAATTTCATTCATAATTTGCAGTGTGTTTAGAAAGAAATCTAACAGAATCAATAGAGCTATGCAGGTCTTTATGATGTGACTTACACTGTAACATAAAAATAGGGTACATTTTACTTGTCTTGCTCAACTGCCAACATAAAGATGCACTACAGAAAATGGCACCTCATTAAATACATTCTTCTCCTTTGTGTACTCTTTTCACAGGCACATACCCTAGGAACACATTCCCCTCTTTGAATAAGCAGCATTTTTATGGAATAAATGTTGTCAACACTGGAAGAAGGCTTCAGATTCATGCTTGTAAGCATTTGAAAAACAGTGGAAAACCCTACACTTTGTCTAGAGATGAGTTTTGAAGACCTGTGACACACTGGAGAGTAAAAACATGGTCTTAGATAAAAAATGAAAAATATAAACTACCATCCTATTTTTCACAGCGAAAACATCATCTTATCAGAAATTCCAAAGTAAGAATGTTTGTGTAACATCTTGGCCACTTGATAATGTCTGGTAGTGAGATATAGCATAACCCTTTATTGCTCACACCTGTGCAATGCACTGCTGCATCTGTACAGACTGTGTCTTCACTTCAGACTGGAAATAACCACAGTGGCTCTTACAAAAGCAGGCCTGGAAAGCAGAAGCACAAGGAATTGCAGTGTGAAGATATGTGGGCAGCCTGCATGCGCAAAGCCCCACTGGTGATTTGGATGCTTTTGGGATTTGAACATCCAGAGGCACTGTACTTTCTCCATCATGGATTTGCCAGAGTGTTCTAATATTCTTAATTCAAAGATCTCTACACTATGCTTACAAGAACGGCAAACCCAGAATTAAATTACTGATACTTAACCCTTCTGGGTTTTTTTGTTTGTTTGTTTCTGTTTTAAGTATACATTTATTAAAGCACTAGAGGTCACAATGGGTTGTAGTTGACTTCCGAGCTGTCAATACTGTGTAACATAACTGTCAGGTAGGCTGTCAACACCAATGCTGAAATAATAAAAAAAGTAGTATATTCTGCAGCTTAGTCATGATGAGAAGTGATTCCAACTTTCCAATTACTTAAAATCTTAGCCTTTGCCTTGTAACCTGAATTGTAAGATGTATGTAAGATTAATACATCAGTATCTCTAGCAGTAAATGACAATTCTACTTTTTCTTCAATCCAAATTCACCTGAACCAGGTGAGAGCTCGAGGTATCTTAGTGCTGTTTAGACTCACCTTTCCAAAGCTGGCAGCATTAACAGGTTGCGTGTCATTTTTCTCACAGAAGTCCAAGTAATGCATGTAGAGAGCACTTCGAGGAATGCAAACACCTTCCGCAATCTCGTAGTTCTCCTCCAGCCTTAAAAAGCAAATATCAAACAGAGAGCACTGCAAGTATGTTGGATGTCCTGTATGGTGAACTGTGTACAAAGCTGCTGCATCTTTAAGACCAAGCACTACGGCCTCTGCGTTTCTAATCAGTTTTCTCTGTTTTGCTCTTAAGTACAAAGTCCAATTAACTTTGACAAAGCTTGATTACAATTTGCTTTCTGCTTTCAATCAAATATGTAGATTGTGAGTTCTTATAATCAATAGGAGATTTGCACAAAGGAATATTATTCTGTGGTCATGTTCCAAAGTACTATTTTTAGAAAAACACACTATCACATAACACCTGTTGAACAAAACCAAACACTGGGTGATGGGCAGCATTCCCTCATTTTTACAAGACAGGTCACCATTGGTTCATGACATCTTTTCACTCCTGTCCAGCTGCAAAATTCCTTACCTGGAGGAAGCAAGTGTGGCTGAAACAAGTTGTTTGTAAACACCAGAAGATGTGCATGAAATTATATCTCTAGAATGATTCCTCACTATTATTATATATTAAGTGAAGAAAATAATAGTCCACGATCTGCTGAATGCAGTAGTGAAATACCATCCTCCTTCGCATTGTAGAAACTATCATAACTCACTTACACACACAAACACAACCATTACATTCTAAATTATGCGTCACATACACGAATGAGCAACTACTTAGCGTTTAAAATATGGAATTGTAGCCACTATCAATCAATAGATTAAAAAAATATTTATCTTGATATGATTATGATTGCTGACCCAAAGAATTTGAAGACCTCTTTGCGTACGCACAACTTTAAAACCTCAATCTTGTTACCCATGGTAGCACTTGTGCTTTTAAGTTGAATGTGTGTTCATCTGCCTTGCTGGCTGTGAAAAGAAAGTGGGTACAACTTCTTCTTAAACTATAAAATAAATATATTCTCAGAAACCTCTAGTTTTACAGTAAATAGGCCCCTGTCATATGGTAACTGTACAATACCTTTTCAAATATGTAGTTTCACTCTTTCGTTGCCTCTTCCAGGTCCTATCCTCCTTCCATTTCAGTTATCACAATCATTTGTGACTGCAAACTATTTTAATAAGATATCCGGCTAGATGAATGGAATCAGTTTGTATGGGCAACATCTATTCTTCCTTGGTTTCTACAGGAATATCATCATGGCATCTTTCCTCAAATTCATAGCGCTTTAACAAAACCTTCTTTCAAAACCTGGAGAGTTCGTTTGTATACTATAGCTGCTAATTGGAATGTCAGCTTCCGTGACCAAGACAGGACAGAAAGAAAAGCAGTTAATTATTTCTGCTCATATCTGATGATTTTTTCTCTTTTTCTCCTCTCTTTCACAGAGAATCATTAGTCTGACACCGAACAATGCTCCATTATACCTGAACTTTTTTTTTAATGATCAAAACCCCATCTTGCTCCACTTCTTTTATTTTCCTGTCTTTTATTTAACAACTTTATCATGTTTTGAATTCAGCCTCATTCTACAGTGTTGTAGAAAGATAATGAACTCAATCTGCTACCTAACAAATTTCTATCAGAAATAACGTATATATAACATTTTAAGTGTCCTAATAAAGCTGCATGAAATCCGGTAGTTCACAGTAAGACCTTTTGTACCACTACAGTATAACAATAAAACCCCTAAATCCTTCCACAATAGTGACAATTTTACCTGTCTCCATCAGTGTTCCCCCCTTTATATTTACATACTTCTAGAATAAATGACATTATTATATATCAGAGTTGTGTTCGTAGCGTAGTCTTATTTCTTGGTTGGAAGGCAACAGAACAGCTATGATGTTATCATTTCTAATTACATAAAGGTTTCTAGAATAGATAATTTGATGTATTATAACTGTTTCTGCAAAACTGCTAACCTTGGGAGAATCCATTGACTAGTGTGCTTTACTTTCTTCTTTTTCTGTTCTTTTTTTAGCATGCTGTAGAAAATACAACAGTTTTTTGTTTGTTTCATCTTCACAACACTGTTATTATTTGGTGCACCTATGCTGTAAGCCACCAAACTGCATGGACTTGAGCTGTCTTGGCTTTTGATAATTCAGTGTTGAGAGAATTAGACACACACACACCCCAAACTGAAGTGAAATTACACTACAGTTTGGTCAACCAGCTCACCAGGGAAATAATCACAGATGTTTTAGAGAAATACTTAGCAAGCTGCAGCTATGCAGATAATTATGAACACAGGAACAAGAGAGAAGAACAGAATACTAGGTATTTGAATGTTCATGCCTTAACAGTTAACATTCAGGCTGGTGCATGTTCCTGGATGATAATTTGGCAGAATGACTACATTTACCTGGCCTTTCACTTCATTTTGTGTCATTAGCCAAACTAAACAAAGCCAATATCATCATTCTTATTTCCAGGAAAAATATCTGGCCAGGCTGACAATCATCTGGACACGCTTCTAAATCCTTAGCTAGATTTTCCTCCTCTTTTATAGTGTTCAATGTACTTCCCATTTGGAGAGGCATAAGCATCACAGATAGATCCCCATGGGATTGATGCTGTTCTCTCTTTTCACTAAGATGTCAGACAAGAAATAAATATTAAAAGCAAAGGCAATATGAATAATATGACAACAATTACATATTTCTCGAGTTGCTTCACTTTCCCTGCCACTTTTCTCCTTTTTCCTTGCTACTGACACTTCCCTTGTTTCTTTTTCTCCAATGTTCCCATGACTCCATTATCTATGAATGATAGTAGCACCTTACAGTAAAAAACAGAGACAAGAAAAAGGCGGTGCTTCCATTTGCCAGAGCAAGGTAATTTCAGTACCTTACCCTTGGAATCTAGGCAGTAATTTATCCCAGAACTTCTAGCACTTGAGATTCCTGTGAGAGGGTAGGATGCATGCTTACTCAAGGCATATTCGGGTAAGTTTCATTTTTCGTCTTTTCTGACTGTGCAAAAACGTGATTTGAGCCCTGAGCAGGCAAAACTGTCAAACAAGTAAGGCCAAACCTGTGGGAAACACTCAGTGCAGCTTTTGTGCAGCGCTGACCACAATCATTTACCAACCCATGGGTTGCTATGTGCTACCACAGTATCAATAACTTGATGGTAATGGTGTCTGGCTTTCCAGAAAAATGGAAACTTAACATCTTCACCCAAAGTAACCTTTCTACTTCATAGCATTTTGATCACAATGTTTAAGCTTCTAATTTTATTTAATGTATCAAATGCAGAAGCATGGTTTCTCCAGGCAGCCCCAATTCAAAGCTGCAGTATTGAGGCAGAAAAGCATATTGAAGTCAAGAAAAAACGTTCAGAGACAGCTACTAAGCTGGCAAGCTATTACCTGTAAGTCTATTAACAAGTGAGTAAATCATATTATTCAGTTTGACATTAGCTAAAGAAGTTAAACTTGAAAATGTCAGTGATTTCTCTTTCCCCATGTGTTTTGAATGGAAAATTGAATGAAGGGTATCACAGATGCTCCAGAAGTCTCAAAAGGGGCAATTTCTTACCTACCCAAATGTGTAGGAAGCGCTACACAACAGGCAGGTAGTAAACCAGTTCACTAGCAAAAGGGAAGGGAAGATGACGTAAGCAGATTTTCTTTTTTTTTTTTGTCCAAAATTCTGGGAAAATTCTGGGAAAATTCAGCAAAAACTGCTGAATGAGTATTAGTGTTTGCACCACATTCCAGCAGGGCTCAATATCCCAGGAGTTTAGGGATTTACTAATCTTTATGACTGAGGAAGCTTGAAAGTATCTGGCAAAAGACCGTTAACAGTATTTGCATGTTTTCTGCTGGGAGCAGTATCACTGGCATGTTCTAATTAACTCTGACTGCTTGGCTACTATGCTATTTGCTCCTGTGGAAAAGACTCTTCACTGAATCTGCTGCAAAATAAACTCTGTTCTGAATTTGGACTGGTAAGCATGGCTATTATTTCATTTTATCCAGATCATTCTTAATGATCTTGTTTGAACTGCACTGAAGTGGTTTATATGAATAATAGAAAATAAGAAAATATATCTACATGATTTTCCTACTATTTTAATATTTTTTTTCTCTACAGTCACTCTTCCTTCTTTATTCACATTTCCAAAGCTTCTGAAAGCATCTTGGTTGTACAAGTATGTAAAAAGAAGTAATCATTCAGAACTAAGAGCCTTTATTTATATTTACATATCTCTCTATTTGCACTGAAAATGTCTGCAAATTCAGCAAGGCAAAATATTGAATATTTGCAGCAACATATTCTGAATCCTCCTACAGATTTTGTTTTCTTGAAATCTAAAATTTAACTGATTATCTTTAAGGAGAACATAAATGAAATTCTCTGAATCTCTTGAACCCACTGGATTATTCTTTGCTATTTATTCTGTTAGGTTTCCCGAGAAGTTGATAGAAGAAAAAAATCATTTTTCTAACATTCTCTTAAAAGCAAAAAAAACCCAAAACCAATCTAATCCTAAAGGAACCACCTACAGGTGAAGCAAAGGCCTGTCTTTAAAAGATTTAAAGCAATCTAAGGAGCGCGAGATTTGAGTTAGCACACTCTGAGGCTTGGCAGACTTCTCTGTAGCAGGCCTCTGTTCTGCCAGATAGAAGAACATCCTGGAAGATGATTGATCACTTATCATCTTCTGTGCTAATGTCAAAGATTTCATTTTAGTAAAACAGTCAGAAAAGGTAGACACCATCACACACTGAAGCAATCATAAGTCTCAAACAAAATTCTCAGTATTAGTTTTCTTTTTGTAGTAAGTACAACAAAGAGGATGAACCACAAATTACCAGCTGGCAAGGCGACAAGCAAATATGCCAACTACGTTTTCTGAACTGTATCAAAGCTCTCTTTTATTCAAATAAATCTCATCAGAGTAAGGTATTTGTTGAGAAACATTAAGTAGGATGCTAATGAGCAAATTAAATACATACAGTAAAACTATCCTTAGAATTCTATAAGATGTCCAAGATCTCTATTCACTTCAGTTCAAAAAAAAAAAGATAAGGAAAGATTCTAACAGGTCACCTTGTTTTTTTTCAAAGGCATCTTACCATTGCAGAGTAGCGGGAGTTGAGTGTGGTTTCGATGCTCTATTATTTTCTTTTTCCTCATCTGTTAAGAAACAAAAGAATACTACTTAATTTCAGTGAGAACTGCTCAGGCAGTGTGAAGTTGTTAGGGATGAGCTGATTAAAAATGTTCTGAAGTGTCAAAGCTTTCCCAAATTCTGGCTGAAGAGAGGAAATGTAAACACTGATGCTCCCTAAGTTATTATCTACAGGTACTGCTTAAGACAACAAAGCTTGCAAACTTCTCTCACAGCAGGAGTGGGGTGTTGCGTAGAAATGATGACACTGGAAAGCGTAAGGGTATATAAAAAAGAGAGAATCGTAAATCTCTAGCAATGTGTCCAAATATAAAAAAAACTTTCACCACCTTTAATGGAACAGCTGCCTAATCCAATCTGCTTTTTCTTTATCCTTCAATTAGATGAGGCATTTAACCTTATGGTTTTTCCTCCACTGTCGTGATCCTGATGTAGGACAAACACTAAGTGTTTGTAAATTTACAAAGCTTAATTAAAATTGAAATTCTGTAGTACAGTTTATTTCTTTTCAGGTAATTTTCTGATGCTATTATTCTCTATTTACTGTTTGTTAACTCTTTGATTTGCTGGCTTCCCAAAAAGCTTGATAAAAGATGAATAAAGACATTGAAAGTAGAACCGTTTTAAAAGATTGGATTTTTTGCCAGTTCACATTAGTTCTTTTGAGAAAAAAAAAAACCAAAAACAGAAGTATATGTAGAATAATTCCCATTAAACCGTGATTTGCAAAGTGTATAAAACATTCCTAAATGAAAGCAGAGAGTCTGAAGCACAACCAGCTTCTCTAGAAGGCTGTTCTATGGAAAGCACTATTGCTTCAAGATACAGTTGGCTATTTTTACAACTTTGTGCCCAACGAATGCACTAAGGGTAGAAAGCTTAGATACCTAAATGAGGTAAAACCACTGTATCGTTACACTGCATTGCTAGAATCATTTCTTTGTGCAATTAATTTTAAAAAATTACTAAAACCAGCTGTTAGGATGTTGAACTTTAAGGCAGGCAGAGTATCTCCTCAGAGTACCAGACCCATTTGGGAGGTCTGTTGTGCAATGCCAAGAACTGGCACACAGAAATAAAACGCTGCTTCAGAAAACGCTACCTTCAGCCCTCACACCACAGTGCTTCTTCCATTACATTCAGTGTTAACTGAACGTCCTTTAGCTGGGGAGGCCGGGCCCTGAACGTCAAGAAAATCCAGATTTACAGTTATCCACAGACACTGGGGCAGCCCCTCTTCTACATCTGCATGACAATGGGCCTCTAATTATTGGACCGCACACTCCTTCCTTGCCTTTCAGGGGCCCGCTTTTATTCAGCCCAAAGGACCAACATACACATTTCAAATCACTTTTAAATTGTGTTTTTCATTTGTTTTTCCTAAACAAACGGTCTGCATGCAACAAACCTTGGGCACACAGGACCTGAATGCCGAGCGGCCGCTGCAGCCGCGTGAACACAGCCTGGACTTTGGGAGACAGAGCTGTGCAGCACAGACTTAAAACCAGTGGTGGATAACATAGTTGGGGTCATACCCACAGTTTGTCTCAGCAATGTGCTGTGGGCAGTAAACTGCTTGTGGGATGGGGGAGTTCCCCTTGGTTTTGTAAAGAAAATAACGCTGGTAGCCCGTGGGAGAGAGCAAGCCTGGCAAACAGGGATGGGGATGGGCCTGCGAGCACGGGAGGTCACCAGTTTGCCATCAGTCCCTGTAAGAGCAACACTACAGCACCTTCCTATTGACTGTAGAGTTTTCTGGCCCTTAACAGTGCATGAGAGATGTCAGAGTGAGATACAAGAATTGAAGCTGCTGCCCCTGTGCACTGGCAATGCATAGGGGCTCGGTCTCAGCCCCACTACCTTCTTGTTCAGAATAAGGTCATTGCTTCCCAGTTGCAAGTCATCTGTTTTCTTAATTACCTTTTTCTCTGTCAGTATCAAACCCTTACATTCTGCCTTAGGTTCACACTGTGGCTCAGACTTCACTGGAAACTCCTAGGGAGGTACAAACTGAAAAGGCTGGGTGCCACTGATCTGAATAACCACTGATGTAACTAAGATGCAGTAATCCTAAACTGCCTCTGTCTGTGAAACCAACAGGCATTACAGTCTCCCCTACCCAAACTTTTCCCCATTCCAAACGAAACTTTTTATTATATTTCGCGATTTAAAGGGATTAGTATGTGAAGTTCTGTCACCTACACTAATTAGATTTAATCTTCTCCTGCGTATGTGGCGCTCTATCACACATCAAACCAATATCCAAATTACATAATTAGTCTCTGCATCTCTTCTACCCATCCTTTGGCTGTTTCACAATCACATTAAGACCCGTGAACAGGTGGTCTTACCTAACCTGCCCTCAGACACTCTCCAAGCTATCCATAGTCAGTCAGTTCCTCTCATAGAAGGATGTGTTTTAACCACAAAAGCTAATAGTAAGGTCACAAACTACAGCTTAAATCCCTTTTCTCAGCTGTGTATGTTTCCTGGTGATTCTTCAAGATGCTTCAGCACCCTCCACTAATTGTCTGTAACAAGTAGGAGAACAGCATACTTTGAACTTCTTTGCAAAAGTTCTCTGAGAATCGCTTTCCATCAAAATATTTAGCGCATGAGCAACTGGATTTTCAATACAATCAAAATATTCATAATCTTTCCCATATCTTCCCCAGAGTCAAGTCTCTGCAAAATAATATAGAACTTTTATTCATTTTCTGCCTATGGGCCAGATATCAGCTAAAATGTTTCTCATTTTCACTAGATTTTGGCTAAAATATTTATTTTTATTAAATAGATGGATAGAGTTGTACGTAGTGTAAGAACGGAGGTGATCCAGAAATACAAACATTCAGCATTAAATACAAGAGTGATGTACAACCATATAATCTCATTAGATAATTTAATAGCAGAACAAGAGCTATCACTATTCCTTATACTTTATTTGGTAGCAGGGCACCTAATGGCTTCCCTACTGAGCAGGGAATGTTTTGTGTAAGTCCTGACTCAGGCCCGATCCCAGTTTGTTTGAACTGCATTAAAGATAATAAAGAATACTGTTTTCCTTTTTTCTTTTTCTTTTTTCCTGTCATTTTATCAGAACCCTTCACAGAACCACTGTATGTTAAAAGGAACCTTTAAAGTTAAATACTTTTAAAATCTAATCTATTTTGTAAAGAAGTGAAGCAATGTCGTGGAAAAGAAGTCTTGTTTCAAGACACTGTCAAAGAACAGACATCACAGTTCTTCTCTGACAAATGCTAAAGGACTTAAAGACATCAGCAAACTAACATTGATGTTCATCTCTCTCGTAACTACTGTGGAATTAGAGCTCTTCTTTGCACTGCAGAGGTAACAGAAGAGTCTTGCACTTTCCAGGGCTGCTTGTACTTGTCTCAAAGTACTTCCGAGGAGCTAAAACAGTTTTAGTAGCTTTATCTGAATAAAATCCTTCACATAGTTCAGACACCTCCACATTTTTCAGATGAATAGCCCCTGCCCCTGTAGCCTCAGCAGCCCAAGTTCTCAAAAGTGTTCTCAAAAGTGATTTGCTAACACGTATTAAGGGATAGTAAGAAGCTGCCTTGCCTCATGTTTCCATGTAGTTGTAAGCAAGATACAGCCTCATGAGCATGTAATCTATGCTTTAAAAAGTAATGTGATTTTTTTAAAACTATCTGAGAAACATAGGAGTGTAGTTCTAATTCAATAAACATGACTGGGAAAACAAGAATTTTTCCTCAAAGCAAATGTCAACAAAATCAAGTAGCTCTTCTTTTAAGCAAATCTTTTCCAATCAAAGGAAACGTAGGTTAGTTCAAGCAAAAACAACAAAAAAAAAGGAAACTATTGGATAAAATTTCCATTTTAATCAGTTTCAACACTGGTTTTAAACACTCCTTCTGAAGAGGAAAAAGTAGTATGAATCTTTTATCTCTTCTGAATTGTCTACACATTCACCTTCCAAAATATGCAAAATAATTTGGACAAGCAGCCCTTCTACTTCATCACATAACATCATGACTCCCTGCACAAAAAACGTTTAGTTCATAATCCTTTAATTATATTCTTTCATACCCCTATTTCAATTTTGGAGAATCTGGCTTGAGCACATTCAGAAAATGTATTTTTCTTTCCAATATTAGACATGAGATCGTACCATTCCATTTTCCTGTGGATCTTTTGGCTAACATGTAGAAGTAGTGAAATAAGAAATACTTAGAAAACTGGAAACTGAAGTAAAATTTTTATATTAGAGTGCAAATGCTTTGTTTTGGGAAAACAAATAAAAGGTCCCAAGAGGGTAAGAAGCACCCAAAACCAGCAGTGAGCATTACTTTACAATGTAATACAGGTTCAACCGACCTGGAGACCAGGAGGAAAATGGAAGAGGAGTGCAAAGAACTTCTGTGGCCTAATGTACAGCTCTGTCATGTACTCCAATGGCAGAAAAAGAAAGAGGGAAACTATCACTTGTTCTAAAACTCTATGAACTGTAAAAACATGCAAGAAAAAACAACTCATAAAAGCAGGCTGGTACAGAGTAAGAAATCAGTGGAAATCTTCACAGCCTTCCTTAATGGATGCACACATCCACCCTCCAAAAACACCAGAAGAAAAACAAAGCCACATTTGCTCTACTAGCACGCAGCCAAAAACTACCTGATGTATTTAGGAAAACAAACAAATTCAACATCACCAATAAATCAAGAGGAAGATGAATGATGCCTTATTTTGATTGCAGATGAAAACAGCAGCTCTGCTGACCACAGTAATTTGACCACTGTTCTGAGCAATTCAAAAGTCACAAAGGTTTTCTCAAAATATGTTCTCTCCTGCTGCTTGAAAGCGTATGACAGAGGCTGGACAAAGATGGACATAATGGTTTGGAAACTTCTTGGGCGCTTTTAGGAAAACCCAAAGACTAGAAAGGATCACATAATATGATATGATGCTTCCTAAGAGGAAACATCTACTTCTTTCTAGATTTCACAGATTGTTGGTCTTCTTGCTGCTAGGCAAATGGCTTATTTTTCTTTCCTCCTCTTCCCTTTCTCCTCTCTTCCTTGCACACAAAAACAAGGATGGCTTTTCAGGTGGATTAATTCTCTGATCTACACTGCAAAAATGTCAGTATTTGTGCAATGGAAACAGCTGGATGAACTGGCTATAAGAAGGAAGCCAGTTTAAAAACACTTTCTCATTTCAGTTTCCATCATGTACTGTGACAAAGCATTCTGCACACAAACTGTGGGAAAAATTCAGTTACGTATTTATCAGTTTTACATTTGCTGCCATTTGTTTTCCTGACTTTTCCCTTAATTCTAGCACCAGACAGAATGAAAAACCATCCTGTCTCCTCAGTGCTGCTCTCTGGAATACCTGATTACCTAATTACAACTGCTAAGCCACACAGGTTCACCTAGTGACTCTGGGGATGTGAAAGTTTTCCTGTGTACACATTCAAGCTACAAGCACATATAACAAACTACTGATAGTTTTGCTACAACCTATATAGAGTAACAAATCTATAAAAAGAGAAGGGAACTCATAAAATAAACTGTGCTGGTTGATTATTATTATTATTATTATTAATAATAATAATAATAATAATTATATAGCTAATGGTATTAATTTATTATTTTTATACTGTGAGTCTAAGGAAAAGCTCACTAAAGTCAATAGAATCAAATCCTGAATTCAGACTCTGTTAAGAATCAGAAGTCACATCTCAGTCGTTACAGATCGTTTCTGTCACATTCTTAGTAGCATCAGATAGAGTAAAATGAATGTAGTAAGTCGCACAACGGTTGTCATAAAATGCAAATTGACGCCTGTATGTTTTATTTTTTTTAGTACCATTTGCTAATTTCTTACTTTGTAAAATAAAAACAGAACACCTCCAAAGCCCAAACCTGTCAAATGTTATTATCTTTGAGGATTCTCTTCTGCTTTTCTTAGTATGGGAGTCATACTTCTAACACCTTCTTTCTTCCTCAGAAGAGATCTCTTTTCAAAAGAGTCTCCTGGACAAATAAATGCAAGACCCCAACATAGAAAATTCTGTGATCAGCTGAAGCTTTGTGCTGCAAGGCATGTAATTCTACAGTGACATCAAAGATCAGTCCTCTTAAAATGAGGAAAAAAAAAAAAAGCAAAAAGGATCGATCAGCATTAAGATGTGCTTAAAAATATGGTTTCTAAACTTCTGTGTCTTTATTTTATACAAAATTGTGTTTTTCTGAATGGAAGAATTCATTTTGCATTAGTATCTTGTAACCAAGTAATGCTGGTTAGTATAGAAATGAAAAATGACCCTAGGAGTATTTTTCTTCACACAGAGTAAGTAAAAAAGAAATGAAACAAAAACAAGATGGTAAGAAAGAAAACAAGAAAAAAAATAGGCTATTTTGAGGTATTTTGAGCTTTTTATAATTACCTGCTCTTGTTAAAAAATAATAATAATAATAATCAAGAGCTAAAATTACTTTAAGTAGAAGAAATGAGAAAAAACAGCTGTTATGAAATTACCTATATTTATAATTGTTTCCTCTCAATGACTAAAGGGAAGCAATATCATCATTCAATATATGATTTTTTTTAAATCTCTTTTTTAATTCTTAAGTTAAAGAATTTATTTCTGTGACTCAGTATTGAACAACAAATCTGTATAATTCCTGTATTTCAACTGCCTGGTGTTCACCAGTGAAAAGCAAAACAGATGGTTTTAGTTGTGAGCTAATGCTAACAGTACATTTTACAGGTCACCCAACCTCTATTCAGGGACACACAAATTCTTCTGGATGTTTTAACTCTTAGATAGTATTACTTCCTTTTAAATAATAGGAAATAACTAATGTTCCAGCAAAAACACTGATAAAACTTTTGGACGTGTCAAAGAGCCAACTCTTCAAACTACAGAGTACCAAAAATATTATGAGGAGATACATATATGTAATAGAAGGAAATTAGCACTTAGACATTTTAACATGCACTCCAAATTCATGAAAATTTACTTACTTTCATCATTAGAAACGTTCCCCAGAGAGGTGTGATTGGAATAGCGTTTGTTTTCACTTTCATTGAGACACCGTTCAATCCAACTCTCTGCAAAACAACAAAGTTGCTCTTTTTGGTGTTTGTCTTTGCATAGAAAATAAACTTCCAACACATTAAACTAAACAGAGCGCTGTTTTCCAACAGATGGTCATCTGTAGCATTTCTGTTAAAACAAGCTCAGATGGAGGTTCTTTAGCAAAAAAATCTTTTCAGCTTTCACACCCAGCTGTTGCTTTTTGCCGGCGTTTTTGGTTGGGATTTTTTTCTTGTGTGTTTTCTGTGTTTGTTTTGTTTTTTACAACAGAGGCCGAAACAATTCTGTGTATACAACAAAGGTCTTTAGGATTCTCTCCCCTCCCCATCACTTGATACATTAAAAAATAATTACTGCCTCATGAGCAACTGAAACACACAAACTGCATGGATTTCTACGTCTTTGTCTGGCAGACTTATGTATCTGAACATTTCCACTGCTCTTGTGAGGGTGGTTTGCACATGTACATCATTCCACGTGGATTTTTTGTTACAGTGAGGCTCAAACTGTGCTCACTGAAATCCAGTCCTACAACCTCCTTTGTGCCGCTGGATTCTTTGACTCTACCAAGATCATTTCCAGGTATGAGACCAAGGTACCAAGTCAGGAGCCCTTGTGCTACTCAAACCTTTTTTTAAGTCCTCAGCTGCTCCCATCCTCCCTCTTTTCTTACTTCCTATTTATTCCTCCCAGTCGGATGAGGTGCAGCATTACATCGATTTGACTCTGCTGTTCCTCCTTCTGGAAGTTATAATATACACCCCCTGATGATTTTAGAGGATGCACCAGGCTCAGCAGAATTTACTGTTACAGATCTTCAGGGCAAAAGTCACACCTTCCTTGGACAAAGCATAAAACACAAGGCGTTGGATTTGCTTCGAATCCCTGAATGCTAAACTGATAAACATGATAAAGTGATCCCTCTGTAAGACTGTTCTTTCAAGGGCAGAGCTCACTGTGGTCAAAGGAAGGAAAGCAAAAAGCAGGTGGGAAAGCTGAGTGGTAACCCCGCAACTTACAACAGGAAACATCCCCACTGAGCGAAGGGATACACAAGAAATAAGAAGAAACAGGCCTCCTTTCAGCAAATTGCTGGAGCCAGAAATACCTTCAAAGGGACGGAAATGGATGCAGATTGTTTTCCACAAGCCACCCCCAGTGCCGCCAGACTACCTGCACGGAGCTGCCAGCCAGGGAAAGCCACAGCAGCAGGCCTGAAGGGAAGGCAGGAGCCCAGCGAGAGCTGCCTGTGTGTTTTACAGAAGGCAACAGTCAGTAATGCTTCATTTCAGGAATCCAGAAAGGGCCCGCTGAGAACTCCTCAGGGCAGTGCTCCAGGCCCTGACACCAGGTGCAGGCACTGCTGTTCTGCACACTCCCAGTGCCCAGGCAGCACAAGAGAGGCCACAGCAGCTCCAGGCCCTCCCCTGCCCTGTTTGTTTGCCCACACACCTGCAGCAGAGCACACTGCTGTCAACAAGAGCACGTCCCATCAGCATGCCATTAAAGCATCCTGTGCCTCCTGACTGCACAGCCTCTTCACTGCAGCTTAGTCTTTGAGGTATGGGTGCAAATACCCACACTTGCCCAAAAATCAGCCAAAATAACTCTGTGGATTTGTCAGGATAATTTCTTATACTATCACACTACTGGTCTCACATAAAAATCACTTTTACCGACACTGCAACTTAACATCTACCAAGAAAGCCTATGCTGTGTGGATGTTGACCCCAAAACCTGCTGGGAATGCAGTGCTGAGGCTTTCACTGCTCCTGCTGCTCAGCTGGGCCCACCAACCCCTTGTCACAGGGCCAACTCCATGCTCCATGCCAGACCGCCCTTACTGCCCTAGTACTGAGCTAACAGCAACTCTCCTCTCTCATTTTACTAAATCAAGCTGGAGAGGGCTCTTCACACCTGGCTATGTGGTGAAGATAAACTTTCTGCTGAGGATGACCCCAGCGAGAGGTGTGAGAAGCCTTGAGAAAGGTTACTCTACCTCCTCCTCCTCCTTTCAGCGCACAGCCGTGGCCGTACATAATTCCCTTGGCTCCATGCCCAGCTGCAGGGAGCACAAGCAAAGGCGGCTGCCATTAGCGCCAAGGGGAGAGCGATGCCCAGCTCTGCCCTTTCTTTTCCTGCCGGCACCGAGAGCTGGGAAGCTGAGACTCATCTTCTTCCCTCGACAGCAGGGAACTGGCAGCAGCCATCTTTAGCCACGTTCACTAAATAGCCAAAATAAAGTTTTGACGTGTTGTTTAGAGTAATTTTCTCATCACCATCCTGATAACTGCATTTACAACCCTTTTCATTGGTAAGGAAATTCACACTGCAAGCTCTAACATCTCCAGAATAGGGCACAGTTACTGTTTAATTATGTGCTGCAACTACTTTGGTCCTGAATCATGCCGGTTCAGCTCGCTGCAGCTTGAGTCTGGCTTTGTCTTTGTGGCCTTGCATTTAAATAGCTGATAGAAATTCTTCAGGCCTGAAAAGATACATGACCTGTCTGGCAGGAAAGAATGAAGAAAACGAACTCTTTTAAGTGAAAATGTCAGGGAGTTTATGGCAAATTTGTCAAATTATTTGGCAAATGACAAAATGTGACAACACCAACTAACTGTTTAAAGGCTGCATTATCTCATAAACCAAGAGCTGTAAGTATAAGTAAATAAGTATTCTAAGAAATTCCTTCACTTTATAAATGTTTTTACTGCTTGTGTAAGGATAAAAGTTTTCACAAAGCTTTTAACTGCCAATATTAATAATAGTGCCTGCAGGCATTGAGAGAAAATACAGCAAGCTTTGCAGAATTTGAAAACACTTCCACTGAGAGCTGATAGATCCACCATAAACCTGGCATAAAAAAAAAAAAAAAAAAGAAAAGAAAAAGGAAAGAGAGAGAAAGACAAAGCAACCAAAACAAGAAAAGCCCAAACTAAGTCTGTCTTAAAGAAATTGTTTCAGAGCTAATAATGTTAGATCTTGCCGCAGCATAACAAACTCCCTGGGCAGAGCTCTGTTCACGCTGCCTTGGAGCACAACCCAGCTGCAGAGTCAGAGGGAGGCACCCATGGCTGTCTCTCCACTGAGGTTTCATTACACACTGCCAAGGCTGATGGTCAGTCATATATGATCTAGAAAGATACCGAGTTACACAATATGACTGGAGCCCAAGTTATGGCACTTGGACTTTACTAATCAGTCACACAGTCATGGAAGGTTCAGGTGGTGGTCAAGCAGAAGTGCTTATGAGACCTGATAACAACAATGAATCACCAAGACATGTGGAAAACCCACATATCTAGTGAGACATGTATGTGTCACAAGGTGTATTTGACTACAGTATTTTCAGAGTATCACGCTTCCCACTTTCCCTTCTCCCTGGGACTCCTTCCCAATCTGATCCCCAGCATCTGCACCCCAGTTGTACTGGCACAAAAGTTTGAGCAATGATCAGAACCAGCTAAAAAACTATCAGGCAAAAGAAATGAATTAATATCCAGTAGCAAAGTGTAGCGTAGACACAGCCTGATAATTCTGCTCTAATCATAATGAAGCACAGTATGTCCCTCAGCCTCTCAATAGAAATACATTACATCTGCTTCCAATGTGAAGGAAAAGAGAAGACTCTTCAATTTTCTTACAGAGTAACTAGAAAATAATTATGATGCAAACAAAAAATATAAATTGTTCCCAATGAGCTGCTGAAGAATGGATTTTTTAAAACTTACAAACTACTTCTGGTTTTCCTTTCCCCTCTTTTCTTTTCAGTCCTAATCTTGCCAAGCCTCACAAATCCACTGAGCCTCAGTATAAAAATATTTGTTTTCCATTAGATGTGTCTATCAATGCTTTTAACAACAAGAATAAATTACAACTGAACTTGTTTTTAGTATTTGGAAGAGCAAAAGTCTGCATGACATTCTCATGTCCCTGCCAGTCACCAATGCTCTTCTCTTCATACTGATGCACACATTTGTATTTATAGTGGTGTTTTCCCAACTCAGTTGGGAAGGAAGGCCTTGGGATTCCCCAAAACAGAGGAAAGCACATTAGAGTTTCTCAGGGAAAAGAGTTTCCATGAGTTATTAGGAAAGAGGAGCAGGCACTGTTATTAATTTTATTAATACACATTAAATAGATCTTTGACAAATCAGATGGACAAATGACCACTTCTGAAAGGCCTCTCTCCACAGAGCCTGATTCAAGGTGAGGAATACAGCAGAGCTGCCAGTGTATTGACAGTATGTTTAATGAGATAATTACTCTGCCTTGTTTGCATAATGATTATTGGCTTAGAATATCTGCAGCCCACAGGGAAAGGAAAAAAAAAAAAAAGCACTTCTGTCTACCATGTCTGCCTGGCCAATAGCAAAAGCCACACAAAGGCCACCTGGGCACCATGAAGCAAAGTAGAAGAGGAGATGGGTTTGGTCGCAGCCAACGCTGGCTCCTGCAGCTGCTGTTCTGCCAAGTCTCAGAGTTTCTGCAATGTGAGGGTCCCTTGCTCTCAGCCTCCTCCGGCCTTTAGAGGTCTCTATGTCCTGCTCAGATTCAGACAGGACAGCATGGGCAGCTGGAGGGGCTGTGCGGTGCAGCTGAGAGGTGAGAACACACCCTGCACCAAGGTCACTGGACGCAGCCTTGACAGGCAGGCTGATGTCCTGAAGAGAAACTGAGGAGTTTTATGGAGGGAATGAAACTCTGTAGTCAGCTAATCTGAGCTGCACTTCGCCATACCTCTCAACCCTAAGTGGTACTAACTGTACTGGATTTCTCTAGTTATGCCCTATCCTGTGATCCAGATGTGGTCATAAATTGGACATAATTTTGAACAGATTTTTTTTTTTAAATCTGAAATTCTACTAGATGAACACACCTATGTTCTAGAAAGATCAATAAAAAAAGGTTTTTAGTAGTCACAGCACCAGAGCTTGCAGAATTACCAAGCGCTTATTTCACCATGGCCCCTTAAGTTGTGTGGGAATTCTTTTAATAAGCCTTCAGCTCTAGGTCTGCTCTCATACTCCAAACTTTAAAACGGTCTGTCAACAAGCACAAAGTTTTACTTCATACTCTGCACAGGAACTAGCGTTTCTTCTACAAAAGTTTGCTAGGAAAAAGCAAACAAAAGTTCGCAAAAAGCGATCAAAAATACAAAAGTTATGCCTCTGGAATAAGTCCCTGCTGTTTGTGCACCCAGAGATGTGGTGGACACTCCATCCTTGGAGACATCCAAGGTCAGGTTGAAGGGGCTCTGAGCACCCTGATCTAGCTGTAGCTGCCCCCGACTGTTGCAGGGATTTGGACTAGATGACCTTTAAAGATCTTTTCCAACTCATGATCCCATGATGGAACAGAGATGTGCTATGACCCAGACTACTGCCTGAGCCATGCACCAACTTGGATGGCGCAGCTGCAACTGTCACACTCATATTCATGGCTGCTGTTTCTTAGGACAGATGTAGAAAAAAGTTGAAATTACCTGCGAGCAAAAGGATATAAAAAATTGGATAATGCAATTACCAAAGAGCAACAAAGTTTCAGTGGATTTACAAGAGATCCTATTGAAAAATGAATACTCAGAAGTGATGACAGATATAATTTCGCAGTTCCTGTAACAAAGGAGAAACCCTTGTTACGCGTACAGATCTTATCACCCCTCTAAGTTACGTATTCATTGTTCTGAGAGGGAAGAGTTTCTCCTCTTTTCCTGCAGCATCCCTGCCTTATGTCTCAGAACGTAGCTGCTCATCTGACCTAGTAGACCAAGAGAAAGTGATTTCAACCAGCAGGTTTAACAAGTGAAAGCCTTACCTGAGATAGCTCAAGAGACTGACTAATGGCAATTGAACTTCCTATTTCTAGTCTGCTAGTTGACGGTGCTAGCCAGATATTACATCTACATATGTAGATATGCATATACATATATACATATATACATATACATGATATTACATAATTACATCACAAAACTGTTTCAGTGGAGTGCTGTTCTATCTTTCTGAAGAAGAACCTCAGTGCCCTGACATTGTCTCCATGTAAATGCTGAGGTCTACATGGTTCACTGACACTTTTATTTGTAGAAGTTATCTTGCTGAATGTTATCTTAAACACACTACCATCCAACAACCCCTTTTTTTTTCAGATGAAGCCTGTTTCTAATAACGCTTCAGTGGCTTGTGTCAATTGGTCATATCAACTTAGAAAACAAATCACAAGTTTAAAACAGTCTCCCTAAGGCAAGAGAGACTAGCTCTTTCTGTCAGGATGAAGAACAGTAGATAAAAACAGGAATTTGATACTCATGCTCAGGAAGGCCCGCTCTAGTTGCTGATGGCAACTAACTAGATGCAAGATTCATGTGCTGAATCTCCCCTACACCTGGCAGCATGGCACTGCTGGTTATCCATATGTCTGACACAGAGAAGTGTAATCCTGCTGGAGTGGTGTGAGGGCTGACTGCAGCAGTACATTCAGAGCTTTTAAAGAACTGCACTGTTTGAATGAAAGCAAAGAAAAATCACCTTCTGAAGCCTCAGTCCACTGTAAAAACAAGACCTCATCAAGATCTCCTAGCTTGGCCCCACTACGTTAAAAACAGCATTGTATCCGTAATATGACAGGGCTTGGCAACCACTGGCTCCCATGAAGGGTGTTAAACTTAGCGAAACCAACCAAAATCAAGCAGAACAAGCTATTACAGACAGCTAATCAAACACACAGAGAACTTCTAAAGTTTAGGTATAAGCAGATGATGTAATCTCCCTTCTCTCCGCTGGCAAATGAAAGGTTTGTAAGACACATCAGGGCTATCTTCCAAACACCGTTCTCTCTGATTTCCCCATTGCTGAGACATTCCCAGTTCACAAAACAGCTCCCCTTTGACTGCCAAGGTGGACCTGCCACACAGAGCCCTCCTTGGTGCCTCATTTGTTGTCATCAGCTGGCAGGGCACGTATCCTTCAGTTAGCAAGCACGAGCTGTCATGAACATCAAGCTCTGCAGGAAATCATGCCGGTGTCCTCCTCGGTTCTACACAGCCATCTCCTGTTCTTCCAAGAGACCTGCTCCTCAGGGATGACAGTGACACATGGCCTTGGTGCAGATGGTAGAGCTGCTACCCTGACAAGCTGCCAGATACCTTGGTGTTTTGTTTGTTAATCTAACTTTATTTCGCTTCCAACAGGGCAAAATGTCGGGCACTCTTGTTGCAGTCTCATTTCTTTTGTTCTCATTTCTTGGCATACAGTTTTCTTGGAACTATTTCAGGGTTAATGGACATTGGTCCAGGGCCCTTACTAAATGTTGGCAGGAACATTTTCGTCCTTTTCCTTGCTCTCGTGATTCTGGTGAAGCATAGTCAGGTATGCCGTGATATCATAAGAATGTGAAGAATGACTCTTCAATCTCCGAAAACAATTTTGTTTTGTTTTGCCATGTCTGTGCTCCTTGTGATCTTCCTACTAACCCATTTGGTAAAGTACGTTTAAAAAAAAAAAGGCATACTGTGTTCAAACAGATAAAACAAAGATCATCACAGTTCATCATCATTACACTCATCTAGAATACATGTGTTGGAAAACTGCATTTTATGAGATGTTGCTCTCTTGTTACTCCATATCAAGCAGAGGTTCTGCTAAATGTGACACGTTCATTTAAGTACTACATCCACAGGAGGTAATATTCCTCATTAAGAAGTTACATCCCAAACGTAGGGCAAGACAGTTGTAAGTCCTAGAATACGGGATTGCTTTGTGTATTGATTCTGGCCTTTAGGACAGCATCTAACTCAAATCAGACAGGTCTTCTGAAGTGCTGTACGTTCCTTTCTTTGGGGTCACATATATTACTATTATATTACTAGCTGAGCATGTTTGTTAACCAGGAGTAGCCTTTTCCATCTCTCAGTTACACATCACATGGCAGTATTATTCTTTGACAAGTAATTTTCACCAGACCAGTAGCCACTAGTTATGTGGTGTATTAAGGCCATTCCTCATTTACAATGAAGGAAATCTCCCTCAGTTCAATTTCAGCCCAGTGGCATTCTCTCACTTTCAGCTAAGATCACTTAAGCTAATGACACCAGTATTTGACGAGTTCAGCTTTTCCAGGGCACATAACTCACATGGTTGCACAACTTACTTAAGCCAATCTTATCATCAGTGGGATGGTTGCAAATATTGTGTGCTTTCCAAGCACCAACTCTGCCTATAAAAAAAGAGTTCTCCATGCTTTCACAGCATGAAGCATTACAGATCCTCAGTCTTTTAGTGTCTGCTACATGTACATGCTACCATCTTCTCCAATTTATCCACAGGTTCCTTTCAAGAAAATGCAGATATGCCTCTTCTTTGCTTCCAGTTCTATTGTCTCCTACTAGAAAGCACAGAGCTTCCTGATGTCCTTTTTCTCCACATTTCATTGACTTCTTATATTATACAATTAATGTATAGCACACTGGAGACCTCCTAAGAGGATAGCTTCACTCCTACGTATCTGTCCCAACATCCATGATCCTCCTACTCTACAGCAGAAGTCAGTCTCTGTTCACAAGCTATTTGGGTTAGCATTCCCTCTGCTACCATGGTCCCTCAGCTCACCAGCATGCATGAGAAGACAAAGAGTCCTCAAATCCTTAATTCAGCTCTGCTTCATCAGTGCACGGGGCTAGAGTCAATCAGCTCAACAGGAAGCCTGTGACTCAGCAAGCAACAGGATCTGCAGCGAGTGTCTGCAAAATGCTTCCCTCTGTCACAGGAGCTGATGGACCCAGCAGCCAAGCCAGCTTGGCACAGAAATGGAAGTACATTGGTAATACATGACTGCAAAGGTGACAAAAAAAAATTGTGAGACATAGGTGGGAAATGCAAGAAACGCTGGTTGTGCGGCTTGGGGTGGTGAGAAATGAGGGAGAAGGAGTGTTGTTGGAGAGGAGGTGAAAAAGAAAAGGAAATGACTGAGTAACAAGTAAAAGGATGTATTAAAAATAAACGTTGGGAGGAAAGAGAGTAACTATAGAGGAAAATTTTAGAAAACAGGGAGAAAAAGCAGTCAGATGCTGGACTGGAACTACAGGGACCACAGAAACGGGACTACTGTAAACGCTTCTCATAAGAAACAGCAACAGAGAAACAGACACGTATGTGCCGAGAAAACCCAGGTGTAAGGATGCAATCACAGTACTAAAAAAGAGTCGCTTGACTGAAGAAGAGTCAGAGATACCGTATTTACTGAAGTAAAGGCCACCTTCCCTCACTTAATGCACATCCATTCCAAATCTAGCAGTTGCTCGCTACTGCCAAAGGATGCAGCCATTACATTACTCACAACCATTTTGTGAGCAAATACAGCTCTAACCAGACAGAAAAAATGAGCACTGTTTCTTTCAGCTCTCAAAAAGCACCCAGAGAATTAGCCGAAAGGACATTGATAAATCGTCATCATGTACTCCCACAAAGACAGCTACCTCACAGAACTAACCCACGCACTTAGAGCAGGCATTTCATACTATTAAATTCACAGCTTAAATGTGCTTCTCAGAAAGTCTTCGCTCAGTCCCAATGTGTCTAGACTTTCAGATTCACAAACTTCGCACGAATTTGGTTTCTTCCACGCTGTCTCTTCCACCCCTTTAGAAAGTACTATGAAACTGGACCAGTGCTTTTAAAACTACGAGCCTGGCTTTTCTGAGAAGCCTCCAGTCTCCTCTGAACAATATGCAAAGCAAACTCAGGGAGGGAACATGAGAAAAAAGAGAAGTCTTCTTTCCTCCTCCTCTTTTTTTTTTTTTTTTTTTTTGCCTAAGACTCACCAAAACAAGAGTCTAGTATTGAATATTCAGCACTGAATACTAACTGCTCAATAGATGGTCTGTTTGCAGAGCTCAAAGTGGAAATGACCCAGCAAGGAGAAGAGGTGAACACGCTGCTCCATCCATGTGATTAAAATGCTCTGCAAAAGCAGTCCTCCCCAGTTCTCCCCACCTCTATTCAATGGAGGCCATTTGCTGCCCCTACCACAACTCATTAAAAAAAATGTTTGCATTAGAGGGGCCCCTGCAGAAGTATTGTCCCCATGGCTCTGCGCTTAGGAATGTTAGCTCTGATGGTGGAAAACCTGTGCTAGCCAGCCTGTGTGACCAGTGGTACCTGTTATTGCTCCACTTGGGAGAGGGGGAAAGCAGAGGGTATACCTGCTCTCCACCTGTAGGAAACATGGAGTGAATTTCTCAAGCAACTGCAGGGCTCTGCAGCAGGTCTCGGAGGCCTCTTTTCAGGACTCCTCCCCGAAGACAGCATCCATTCCCACCCCTTTTCCCAAAGCCCAGAAGAAGCAGCCTTTAATGGGTACTGCACGTATTCCACAGGCTGCTGTACGTAGTGCAATACCTCCTACTTCGGTTCTCATGTCACATTTTCCTCCTATGGGATGTCCATCTCACCCACTTCAGGCATGCTTGCTGCTTGGGCTAGGTCTGATGCGCAGAGGCCTGGAGCTGAAGCACCATGCCAAAGGCAAGGAAGGTTGAGGAGAAGCCTGCTGCATCTAGCTATGGCACGAGTCAGTGTACCTGAAGGAGGCTCTGTCCCTGGAAGCATCCAAGGCCAGGCTGGATGGGGCCCTGGTCAGTCTAATGGATGGCAGCCCTGCACACAGGGCAGGCATTTGGTTAGAACTAGACGGGCTTTAAGTTCACCACGACACAAGCAGGAAACTCTTCTCACAGAGTGGCAGGTCATAGCTGGGCCCAGACACAGCACCTGCAGAGCAGGACTCTGTCCACATTTGCTTGCACCACATTTTTATGGCCCGTATCAGGTCACTGTCACTTGAGGAGCAGCCAGGGATTTTGTTTCGTTGTGTTGGATTTCACTTTCTCTTGAGCACTGGAGATGGCAGCAGCTACAAGTGGGGTGCCTACAGGTTATACTGGAAAAAGCTGACATTAAAAACTCATTGGCTTAGTTAGGACATCCTGCCTTATCAGCAAAAACTGAATGTCAGATAAGGTGGAAATCACATAAGACAGCTTCTTGATGATTTTGTTTTCCTCTGAAGGATAAGATTGGGCCTACTTCCTATGCCCATCCTGGAATTTCATTCAATGAATGATCTGTTTCTGCAAGATCCTACATTGTTAAAAAAAAACCAAACACACAGCCTTTCCTGCTGGTCCTCTGACATGGGGAAGCTTTCAGTCTTGTAGGAAAGCATCGTGGCTTGAGGAAAGGATGATACACAGGGCCTCTTGAGCGAGGTAAGCATTGCTGCCACCAGGGATGACCAGAACCCAGGACACAGGGGTTTCACGCAGTGCTAGATGCCACCAGCTCCTGAGTCCCTATCAGTGAAATGGACTCTTGTCTGTGCTGCCCTTCCTCAGCTGCAGCTGAGGGTGTTTTAACACTCTGATTTAACCCATTATCACAGCAGTTAGTTTGGTGCATATTTACATTTCTTTCCCACTACCTTCTAATTTCCTTTACTATTGCATGTTTTTTTTTTTTTCTGTTTTACAAATATTACACAAGCCAGCTCATACCTGCGGCAGAGAAAATGGTAATCACACTGCTTGATTGACTTAGTGGTCTCACATGCACGCTTACATGCAGATAAGATATTTTTCATACAGTGAAATGAGTTCTGTTCAATCTAATGCAATTTTAAGTCTTGTCCCAAATAGCCAAGCCAGTGAAAGTAGCTACAAAGAAGAAAACAGGATACAGAAAGCCTGACAGTAATTCTCTAAGCAGGGAAAGTTTTAGAAGAGAAGAAAGCAAAGCTGAGCAACAAGTAGCAGTTTTATGTCTACTCCAGAAAATGACAAGAGTCATTTAGACAACAGTCTAAACCTGCAGTCCTTACTACCAAGGCAAACCTCCTTATCTTCTGGATATGATCTCAACAAGTAAATGAAGATCCCTGAAGAAAAGGATTTTGTATTTTATAAGCGTTTGAGTTCATACCCACGGGGCTCACAAGCAGCAGGAAATTTACAGAACGCTAAGCACTGCATACCTAGAAAACATGAGAAGTCCCATTATGCATGTCTGGTCTGCTGCTCTGAAGTTATCGCCTCAAACTACTCATGCTGTACGTTTCAGAGAACTTCCACAAACTGCTACAGCTGTTGAAAATGTACTGTTTCCCATTACCATAATATTTGAGATCCTGAGAAAAAAAAGCTCAGGATAAGCTGCTAATTAATTGTGAACCTGTCATTCATAGCTGTGAATCATCCACTTGGTTGCTGTAACAAATTCCATTTTAGAGAAATTAAGTTCACTTACCAATAAAAGGGAACAAAGTGCTTAGCTGTAGCTGAAGGGAATGAGACAGCGCTGAGCCCTGCATTTCAGCCTTGAGACAATTTAAGCTACAAATGAGCTTTTCCTTCATTGCTGGATGCAGCGAGAGCCAAGGTTCTATTTAACCCTCTCCACATTTCCTGATTTCAAGTTTATCAGAAAAGCAAGAACGGGTCAAAAGTACTTCTAACCTATTATTTAGGCATGGAGAGCACGGAAGCAGGGCTCCTGCAGCAAGCTCTGCCACTTACTAGGCCCCATCTCTAGCACTGGCTAACATTTTGCTTCTAATAAACTGGTTTTTTTTTCTACTCACCTCCTGGGAGAAAATAAATGGGAAGGAAGACAGCCCAGGACTGCTAGTTATGCATGTGAAATAGAGGCAATTAAGTTATTACACATTTGCTGCCATTAGGAAGGATCGTCATGAGCTGACCCCACACACCTGCCCTTTGGGGCGGCCACACAGGGACTTTCAACAGGTGCTTCCCTCAGGGAGGAATTGCAGCACTGGGATCTCCGATAGCAAACTGTATCACAGCTTTAAACACTAAAATTTCTTCATGTATGCATAAATGTGCAGGACCTAGCAGACATGCATAAACATGTTTTAATACGAGCGTAATAAAAAGCTTACAGAGGTCTCCATTCCCTCATCGACACCACATTCTCTTCCTGCTCTTGCTATCTATGGGATCGCTCAGCCATCAAATACCCTTTATGCTATCCATCCTCCTAACCCGGGTGTCAGCAATGCGATCGCCTCGGCCGCCGGGCTGCTGGGCTCCAGCAGGGCTGGATCGTACGGGGCATTCATTTCCAGACACAATGAAACCAATGGAAAATCCAGCGCAGATGTGGGGAAACGGACAAGCGGGTGAACTCGGAAAATTCGCAGACCTCCGGGCTCACGGAATTGTGAGCTAATTATTTGGACTTTAATGTCACATCAAGTATCGCCCAAAGGACTGACCCTATATTTGTATTGGTTACACGACAGCCCGCTGTGGCTCTCAAGGCTTTGTTACAAAGCCCCACGCCCTGGCTGTATTTAAGGCCGCCTCTTCAAAAGTCCCCATGTGAAGAGGCACTAATGTTTCCCCACTGCACGCAGCCCGGTGCTCCCACGATGTCATCTATTTTACCACAGCAAAACCCCACGCATTGAAATGGCGTCCCAGGAGACACGTCCCTTCCGACTGCTCCAACTTGCAAAACGTGTAAATTAAGCTCAAAAAACACAGGACGGCTTCCATTTGGAGATGCTGCCGATTGTATGGGTGTGCAAACCTTCCTGCTCGGTGACAGCACCGGTGGCTGGAAAGCAGCCTGGTTTCCCACCAGCGAACAAGCCGACAATGCTGATGGGAGCACTGAGCGGTGCCTGAGGGCAGAGCTGCGGTGACTTTCTGTGGGACAGCTCTAATGCCTCGCACAGGGGTCTCACAGCACTCAGAGATCTCCTCTCACCACCTGCAGAAGTGTGGGACCACTGGGGCTGCGGGGCTCTCAGTGCAGTCCCACGGGCAAAAGTTTCATCTGCCTGAAGCTGCAGCCCCTTCTTTAACAAAGCTTTCACCCAAATAAAATCTTGAGGACTGTGAGCCCTAAACTGTGACTTAAATAAATGAAATAATTTCCTGCATCTGTCCAGCTATTCTTATGTAAAATCTTGTTTCGGTTCTTCCTTTTCATCCCTTTACGGAGCTTTCCTTTAAGGCAGGTAAAGAGCAGACTGCGGAGCAGTGAAAGTCCCGAAAGTCCTCCCCGGTGCAGTTTAGAATACAGACAAGTGAATCATAAAATCATCCTTCTCTCCGTGTCAGACTTTGAAGGCAAACTTCTTCACTCGAGAGAATTCCGGCCAGCTCACAAAGCCCTACAAAGCCCCTCAGCCTGCCCAACGCCCGGAATGCACCCTCGGGAGCAGGGAGCAGCGCAGCACTGGGATGGCTGCGAGCTGCGGCCCTGCTCCTGCTGCCAAGGAGTGGGCCCGGCCGCAGCCAGCAGGAAACAAAACGGTTTCGCTGCGTTCTGTTTTGTCCCATTTCTTTCACATTAAACCGCCTTAAGATGTGAAATCACATGAGAGAAACAGCCAGGTTCATTGCGTTAAGAACCAGCGGTGCTTCTGCTGCGTCTTTGCATCGTATCGAGTTTAGAACTCAAACAAATTGAAGGATCATCGTAACGGCTCAGCAGGTGAGAACCTTTGTAAGCAAACTGCGGAGCGGTAAATAACTTTCTTCATTTTCTGGAACAAACATACATCTCGGTTTGCACTGCCTGAGAGTTTGTAAGGAAACAACAACAGAAGCAACTTCATCTATCAGTAAACCACAGTGCAACCGGTGAAGCAAACAATTTTCAGCGGCGAAAGAAACCGCTCATTTGGATTAAAAATAATAATAAATAAATAAAAGTAAAAATAAAAGTCAGACCTTGGGCTGCACGCTTCAGTGTTACAGACACGTTCTGAATTGTCCCAGCTGCTTTGCCTGCCAGCTCTGAACGCCACCAGTATCGGTGATTTTGAACCGAACCGAACGGTGAGGGCCATTCGTTCCCTTCTGCCAGTGCTGGGCGCTGGGTCCCGTTACAACGGCAGGCTGATGGCCGCCCAGCACCGTGCTGGTGCCCTGCAGGCAGACCGGCAGCACAGAGCGCTCCGAAGGCCTCATCCCAACCTCCCGACGGCACTGCAGGGCTCTCTGCTGAGCTCATGTGCTTTGGGTCCTCTCTGGGGGCTCAGCTCCGCGTCCCAGGGATCCCATACAGGCAGCACTCTGAAACCAGAGGTGCTCCTGCCCGGCTATGGCACGCTGCAGAGCATGGAGCCTCTGCCCGATGGCCACGGGACGTTATTACTGTTATTATAAATAAGGAAAAGCATAAGGGAGAAATTAAAACACAAGGGATTTTTTTTTTCAATGAAGCCATATTTCTCCGCGATGCAAAAGGATCTTTACATAACAACTGCAACTCGGGAGAAAAGCTAATTGGATTAAGTCCTCTGAAAGAGAGGTTAAGGTGTCTGAATGAGACAACCGCAAAGCCTCACTTCTCTTGCCATCTGTTTAGCAAGACCAAAGCGTTTTCTGATTAATATTATCTCAATCAATCATGCTGCCATTTATTACAGCCGCGCTGAACTTAAGGAATGGACAGTGCGGAGCATCCGCCCGAGGACGGGCGATGCCGAACGCAGGGCTGCGGAACCCACTGCCTGCTTTGGTTTTTCGGTTTGGTTGTCGGATCGGGCGGCGGCTGTTTCCCCTGAAGGCCCGTTCCTGACAACGAGAATCCGCCTGCAGTGCGCCCAGCGCCGTTCCGGCAGCGGCGGAGCGAAGCGGGACAGCTCCATCCGACGTCCGTAACTCGCTCACGGGCGGGACGCGAGCGCAGCTCCCCGCGGAGCACTTTCTCCCCTCGACGCTATCGGGACGTCGTCCCGGGGCGACGGATGAAAGAGCCCCGGGATCCGTCGGGGAGCCGCGGGGAGCCGAGGCCGCCCCGCAGAGCCGTCGGGGAGGCGCGGGGGAGCCGATCCGCTGCGGGGCTGCGAGTCCCGCAGGCTCTGCCCAGGGAGGGAGGGAAAGAGGGAAGGAGGAGGGCTCGCGTGCCGGCGCCGGTCAGATAAATTCAAGCTGCAAAGGTTGTGTTTTGGCGGCTGCGTGCCGGTGTCCGGGCTCCGGAGGGTTTCGGCCGCTGCGAGCGGGCGGGGAGCGGGGGCCGTAGAGGCGGCAGGGCCCGGCTGACAGCCGCAGGGGGAACGCACGGCCCTGGGCCCTGACCGAGGGCAGCCCCCGGCCCGGCCCCGCCGCACCGCAGCGCCGAGTCGGGCCGTGCCTGGCTGCGGCGGCGGCCGTCGGGGCGCGGGTTGCGGCCCTCGGGGAGAGCATCCCTTCGTCACGCTCTTGTTCCGGCTTCTCCCCTCCTTGGGAGGCGTGAGTGAACGAGCTGAGCGGCCGGGCCGGGAGTTTGGGGACCGGGAGTCCCCAGAGTTCTCCCCTTCGAGGCGCTGCCCGTTGGACGAGCCGAGCACCTCGCAAGCAACTTCCCCGATAAATCTCGCCGAATGGCTCCCAAAAAACCTTAAAGCCTACAACTAGAAGCAGAGAGGGAACGAGTTTGCCGGCCGGTAGCCCGGGGAGCAGAAAGGGAAAAGGAAAAAAAAAGAGAAAAAAAAAGAAGAAAGGGAAAAGCCCGGCGCTGCGTCGCGTCGGGCAGCGCAGCCCCGGGGCTGCAGCGTCACGTCGGGAAGTGCTGCCCGGGGGGCGAGGGGAGGGAGGGAGGGGGCACTTACCTGTGGAGTCCATATCGGGTTCCTCCAGCAACCCACAATGCATGCTCTTCCCATGGACGGGACGGGAGCCCCAAGGTGCCGGGGTGTGCAGAGCCCCAGCTCGGGGGTGCGCGGAGCGAGGGGAGAGGGAGCGGGGCGGGAGGGAGGGCAGCGGCGGCTCGTGGGGAGGGGGAGCGCGGGAGAGGGGGACACTCCGTAATCCAGCAGGGCAAAGCCAGACCCGTCAAAATGTTTGCGGATGTTTCATGGGAAAAAGCATCATTTTATAGAAGCCCTGATGGGAGAAATGTCATTGATAGGCCAGCCAGCCTGATGAATGGCTGCTACTCAGATGGGGATGTGGCAAGGCTCAATGTGAAGCCCATTGTGATGCTGTTTTGAATAAGAAAAGCTTTCCTCCAAAAAGGGGGGCCTTAGATCTACGCAATCCCAACACTTCGACTTCCCTCTTCTATTAGAGCATTAGAAACGTTTTTCTTATTTAAAGTTCCAGCGGCCTTTCCACTCCTCCCATCCCCCCGGCCCCCACCCAGCGCCTTTGGCTCATTACAGCCACGGATCAAAATCGCCTCCGATATTCCAACGGGTTCGGGGCTGCGCTCCTCGGGGCGCGGCCGGGCCGCCGGCGCCCGCTCCCCTCCTCCTCGTGGCTTCCTCGTGGCTTCCCCGACGTCCCTCATGGGGCGGCGGCGGGGGGGGGGGGGGGGGGGGTTAAGAAAAAAGGGCGATGTGTGTGGGTAGCGAAGGAGCCGGGGGGAGAAGCTGCCAGCGTCCCGCCGGGAGGTGCTGGGGTAGCTCCGGGCCGGGGCTTCGCGTTCCCGGAGGGAGAGCACGGGTTGTCGCTGGGCACACGGGAATCGGAGCTTCTCCCCGAGGGAGCGGGGATCCGTCCCGCTCCGGGGTCACGGAGGAGAGGCTGGGAAAAGTTGGTGATTCTGCAGGCGGCTGTGTGTGCTGGAAGTGGAAGTAAAAGTGCAAAGCTGGGGCTGTGATAAAAGTGGCTGGTCCGGGGAAGGAAAAGCTGTGATTAGAATATGAATAGAGCTCCAGGAGAGGAAGAGAAAGGGGGATTATAGCTGAATTACTTTGACCATGGACAGAGCCAACATTTTCCACTCTTCTCCCCCCCCTCCCCTCCCAACACCCAGACTGCCCCCCTTCCCTCTGCCCGTCGGTTTGCGGAGCTTTTTTTTTTTCTTTTTTTTTTAAACACCACAAACCCGCAACAAAACAAGCGGCGGGGTGGCTGAACAGGGACGTCTTCACCGCCTGAGGGCCGGCTCTCCCTCCCCTCGTGGGGCTGCCCCAGCCCGCCCGAGGCCTCGAGACACCTGCAAGCATAGCGAGCTCGGACGGAGCCCAGGAAGGGACCTCGCGAAGCGCTGTCCTTCCTTCAGGCGCGGCCCTCGCTTCTGCAGGCTGCCAGGGCCCTTCTGCAGGCACTGCCAGACGCTGGGAGGCCGGCCTGTAAAGGAGCTGCTTCTGTGGGGCTGATGTCCCATTGAACAGTAGAATAAAGTGTGTGCGAGCACGGGGATATGCTTTTTCCAGGGTGAGATTCCACTGGGAGTCTGCACTGCATGGCTGGAGGATCGTTTCTCCCCACCTCTCCAGATTAGTTCCTGTCCTCACGTTCATATGTTGCCATCTTCCTGCTTACCCTCAGTGTGACACATCGCTCTGGTATCCTTCCACAGCTCAGTGTTGGTTGGGTTGTCCTTTTCTAAAAAGTGGCTTGTGATTTTGGGTTTCCCACGCGATTCTCAGCCAAGGACATAATTCTTCTAGAAACATGGGGCATTCTCCTCCCACAAAAATCTGATTAACCTAATGTGCAGCAAGTTGGAAGCTTACAGATGGGAAGACTGCAAAGTGCTAGCTTTTTTTTCAATAATGTCAGCTGCAGGATTGGATTTGATACAGAGTAAAGGGCAGGTCTTGGCAAGGATACAGAAACTCTACAACTGGGAATTTTTGCTCCAGATTCTTGTCTGCCCAGAACACAGACAAACCATAAAACCAACAGGATAACCCTACGGCCTCAGTGAGGTGTTTTCAGGGGAGAGAGGCTGTGTCACTATTGTGAAAGGAGAAGCATAGAATCATAGAACTGCACAGGTTGGAAAAGACCTTAAAGATCATTGAGTCCAATCACAACCTCACCATACTATCCTAACGAACAACCCTCCACTAAATCATGTCCCTGAGCACCACATCCAAACAGTTTTTAAACACATCCAGGGATGGTGACTCAACCACCTCCCTGAGGAGCCTGTTCTAGTGCTTAACAACCCTTTCTGTAAATAAGTGTTTCCTGATATCCAACCTATACTTACCCTGGCACAACTTAAGGCCATTTCCCCTCGTCCAGTCACCTTCGTTCAAGAAAGATGAATGGGTGCTTGGAGTGTGGGTGCTTGGAGAGAAGGGAGGGGACATCGAAGGGTAGGGAGGGTATCCACTTAAAATCCAATAGTTTGAGCTCTTTCAAAAACAGGTTTCCATGAGTGTCCTCCATTTTGCAGCCAGTTGCAGTGAGCTGCAGCCACACAAACTTTCAATGTCATAAGACGTTCCTCATGGTGGCACTAGACCCCAAACATCAGTTCTAGACCCTAGCATAAATACTTTGGGCGTAAGTGCCAAGAAGTGAGGGCAGTTTCAATGAACAGTAAGGGAAGAAACCAAAGGGTAGTAAAAGCTATCTATTAATTTAGCCGTAATACCCAAGGCAACAGTAGGTTGAAGTTCTAGACAAGTTTTCTCTTGGATTAGCAAGGACAGGAACTTGTGTTAATTTTAGTAATCAGTGAATATCTTGTGAACAGTTGTATCAAATGGTGTTAGCAATATGAAGGACCTGGAGCGAATGGATAGAGGACCCTTTTGGACCCCCAGCATCTCAGCACGTGCAGACTGAGACTTAGTTATTTTAGCAGTGGCTGCAGTCTGGGAGCTTTTTCATATTTTCTTGCTTGCCTAAGCCTGCTACCTCTGTCCCAGAATGAACAAACGCTTCTGTCTGCTCACTTTCCCAGCTCTGCAGCTGTTTTATTTCTTTCTTTACCTACTAGGAAAATCCCACAGAAGAAAAAAGAGAAGGATCTTGTTTATGTACTCGTTTCCCTTTCCCAATTACCTTTCTTATCCACACAGGAAATGTTAACTTTATTTTACATATATTAACACTCCTTAGGAAGCTATACACATAGGTGAAGGGCAGGATATAGAGTAAACTGACAGAAGGCTTCTGGAATCAGCTGTGTGTGCGTGCTTGGGAGTGTGATGCTGACAGATGCAGGAACCGAAGAACATCAGAAGGCATCCTAGGTAAACACACACACACTGATCCTTCAAAAGGCTTTCACTGACACTAGCACTGAGAGAAAGTGGCTGGGGCAGGCACATACGCAAGGATCCGGGAGAAAATGATCAGAAGAGCTGAGACGTGCAAATGATGGATTGCGCTTGGATCAAGGGGGTACCTTCTTTTTAGATTGAATGAAAAGTAGTGTTAATTGCAGCTGGCTTGCTGGAACTGTAGAGATATCCAAATCCAACTTTTGAGTGTAGGTCCACTTAACTGATCTGCTTTTATTAATGCCTGAGAAAGGAATTTTGCTCAGCTGCAGTTCATGGGTTCAGGGAGAACTGCAGTGCCACAGTTGCCAGAAGGGACTGTGCAAAACAACTTGTTGACACTGGTTGGCTTCAACCTGCAGAAAAGGAGGGAATTCATTCTTCTGATCTTGCAGGTCTGGGCGACATCAGTGTCTGTAGGAGTCCAGAAGAACTCCTGCATCTAGGGCTGCTGCCCTAGGAGTCCTTTGCTGACTTCAGAACGAGGAAAGGGCAAGGAGTCATCAATTTCTGAGCTTACACCAGATTTAGCTGGCTTTTGTTGTGCGTGGCTGGTATTAGTTACCAGAGGATTTGTACTGTGCGTTGGAAGAAGAGCCAGCCCTAAAAGCTATTATAGACAACAGACACAGAAAAGATCCATTCCAGACTGCCGAACAACTGGACGTGAAGCCGTCATATCCTCTTAGATGACTGACTGGTAATGAGTTTCTTTTGATCCGCCTGGAGCACAGAGCATTACCGTCAGTGCCTGCCGGTGACTGGCAGGCTGAGGCTTGAATGCAGAGTTAAGTTTTCAGTTCACTATGAATTAAAGGTAAAACCATTTCCATTATCAGAGTGCAGTTTAGCAAGAAATAAAAACATTACTGTTTAGTGCATTAATTTATTGTGCTCCTTGGTTTTGTATTATTTTTTCTGTTCATAATGTTTTGACGTTTGTTAAGGCTGTGTGCACTGCCTGAAATTGAAAAACATATGCTTAGCTCAAGCAGCTCCCTGAAACTCATGGTAAGGAAAAAGTCACCGCTGCTGTTAGCGGGGAGTTGCTTTTCATTTGGACCAACACACTGTTAATGCACTGACTGGGATGAGGGGATAAAGACATGCAAAATGAAGTTATTAGAAAAAAATGCTTGGTCTTCGCAAACACCTCAAAGGCACCTGCCTTGGGAAATAGGGGAGTAAAAGAATAGCTGGAATTAGGAGAAACACATAGTTACTCTTTCCTGCTCTCCCCCTCTCCCTCCCCACTGCAGCAGGATGCAAGGAGCAGTGGCCTGCTTACAAGCTCAGAAGGGTTTTTCTGAAGATGGAACAATGGTCCAAATTCACTCACAGAGTGGCTAACAGGAATCATTGCTGTTGACTTTTATGAGACAGGAATTAAGCCAAATAAACTACTTCTTAAAAATTTCAGCTGCAAATAATAGTAGTAATAATAATAATTATGTATCATCTCTGATGGGAGCTTGGAGAAAGTTTAACCAAGTTCTGGTGTTCCCCTGGACACACATTCATATTGCATCTGTGGCAAAGATGGTGCACACGTCCTGTGAGTCGGTATGGTGAGTTCTTAAATGACTGCCAGGAGGCAAAACTGATTCACTGGCTGATTCCAGCACCCATTACTACTCTGAGGAGGAGATACTGATCAGGTCCATAGACACCAGCTAGAGCAAGGTTAGTGAAGCAGCCAGTCATTGCTCATGCACCTCCTTAACCCTTCCCAAAGAATGGATTTCCCCACTGAAAGTGGGTAAAAATATTCAATGGGAAGGACAGACACAAGCCTGAACTTGTGTTCAAACACGCTGAAGTTTCTAGGAGCATTCAGGTCTAAAACACGGGTCAATTTCCTAGGGTTCTGAGCCTCAGACATAGAAACTGGAATGCAGATCTTCAGTGTGCCTTGCACACATTAAGCTTCCCAGCACCGGTCCAGATAATAGCAAAGAGTCACCATCTGGCTGGATTTTACGGTTTGATGAAGTGCTCAGTTTTAAGGCAAGCACGTGTCTGGCACCTGGGGACTGCAGAATCCTGATCCCAGTTTTGGCACAGTCTTTCTGTGGCCCTGGGCAAGTCACGTCCTCTTCGGAGGAGGGAATTCATCAAGTGCCCCACGGTCCCACTGAACCGGCAACGGGCTGTCAAAACAATCCCCAGCTCCAAGTGGGGAGCGGGTGCCTGGGGGGGCATTGCAGCAGTGCCAAGCTAGCTCCATGCCACAGCTCAGAGCTGCTGGTCCTGGGGCACAGCCGAGAGCCTGCGCTGCTCCTGCACAGCCCCGCACAAGGCATGTGAGCTCAGGTAGGTTGTTCCGGGGCTTGGGAGTGCACAGGCTAGAAGCAGCCTAGTTCTCAGATCCTCACACGGAGGAAGCACTGG
This sequence comes from Perdix hodgsoniae, assembly GCA_035772895.1. Taxonomy (NCBI): domain Eukaryota; kingdom Metazoa; phylum Chordata; class Aves; order Galliformes; family Phasianidae; genus Perdix; species Perdix hodgsoniae. Next base: position 5,520,954 of record JAPSGF010000044.1, read on the forward strand.
TAAGTTTTGAGCCCTTCTTATTTGGTTTGGTCTGCACAGTGACATTTATTGCTACAATTGGACTCTACAGGTATGTTCTGAGCAGGGTTTACAAACCAATTTGCAGAAGTACACCATTTATTAGTTTGCCATTTGTTATCACTAAACAACACCATGATCTTCAGACTTCTAACTTAGTCCCATATTACTATAAACCACAGATGTTTTCTATTTATGAGCAAGAAACCCCAAGTAATGTCACAGCGGTAATTTCTCATCATTGTGGTCTATTTTTTGTTGGTTTTCCTCCTCTTTTTTTTTTAAGCAGCATGTAACTAGGGAGCCCATGGAGTTCAAAGCCCTCTTTGCTGCATGCTCAAGCTTCTTTGCAGGCAAAGCTCTTAACAAGATATGGACATTACAAACAAAACCTAATCATTTTCTACATCTTAAAATTATTAAATCCCAGTATACCTGTATTTCATATTGTAACCTCTCTGAATGCCAGAATTGGCCAGTCTGGTTTCATTTTTCTTTATAGTTTTCTTGTTCATATGTTTGGAAGCATTTACCTTAGGAAAAGAAGGAAAGAAGGAAAGAAGGAAAGAAGGAAAGAAGGAAAGAAGGAAAGAAGGAAAGAAAGAAAGAAAGAAAGAGAGAGAGAAAGAGAGAGAGAAAGAGAGAGAGAAAGAGAAAGAAAGAAAGAAAGAAAAAGAAAAAGAAAGAAAGGAAGGAAGGAAGGAAGGAAGGAAGGAAGGAAGGAAGGAAGGAA